>VTON01000137.1:0-353032 GCA_009617725.1 Hydropsyche tenuis | reverse complement strand
AAATTTATACACGTATAGACTGTTGATTAACTTAAATAATATGTACTTATAAATTTTTGTTGAATTTTACAAGCGTTTGATTTTCATTTTCATTTTAATACTGAATTGATCTACTCAACGTAAGATAATAATATTATTTGGAAATCACTCGTTATTATAGTTGAATTTTTGAGCTTGTAAGTTTATTATCGATATTTCAACCTTGCAGTCAGTTGAACGCTTATTTTAGAATTTAGAATTTATTGTAAACATTATAAATGGATTGAAACGTTTTGAGCAATTCATAAATCAATTTTCATTCCAGAATCTACAAAAAGAAATAAGAACACAATGTGAAGATTGTTCGTAGGAATAAATATTGGATATATCAATATGTTCTATTTCAACAGAAAATGGTAACGGCAAAGTAAAATTACAAATATTTTAAATTCATTGTCCGAATATGTCGTCGATGAGAACGGTTGTATCTTCGAATCTGCTTTATAATACTAAAAATATACTTCTACGAGTTGAATCCGAATAAAAATATTTCATCGATGTATACTTATAATATGTAGAATACGTTTATGTTTTCAATTTTATACATCATACATTACTGCTTTGAGTTGATTTGAAATATTCCATCAGTCACAGTGTGTGTGTGTACATATAAATTAATTGTCAACTTCGACCTCGCACATGTAATCAATTGAAGTAATAATTGAACATCTATTTCAGTATTTCATATTGTTATTATAAATTGAAATATTTTGTGAAATGCATGAACAAAATATCATTCCAGAATTTTTCGTGTGAATAAATGATAAGTACGAGTATGTACTATGTTTTATTTTAACGCATGAGGCTTGTAATTGATAGATAAAATTAAAAATTAAAATCCATTGTTTTAATTTGTCAACGACATGGTCACATATAGTAATTTATTTTTTAACAAAATATTTTCCTTTAATATAAATAGAATACATTTTTTTCCTTTTCTTTTTAGGATACTGTTTTGTATTCAGGAAAATTTTTCACTAGTTTTGTATTGTGTATGAGAATATTATTTTAATATTAATTCTTGGAATTCAGGGCTGTGGAGTGGGGGGTCAATTTTTTATATTACTATATTTTTATTAATTGCAAAATTTATGAAACTTTAATTACGTAATAATGAACGTGTACAGCGTGTGAATATTAAACGTGTCCTTAAGGTATCGCGAGTCGCGCTGTCACCGTGAGTCACCAAAAACCGATGCATACAAGTTGAAACAAGTACGTCGACGCAAGCAAGCATAAGTTTTTGTCACTTTCGTTCTTATGTCGAAAAGGTAGATCCGATTAAAACGTCGTCCTCGTTTGAGTTCCAATTTAGTAGACGAATGAGATTCTGTTTCAAAATGAATTCTACGATGCATTGAAAATATTATAGTTGAAAAAAATCGACCGTTCTTATAATTTTCATTATTTTTCGAAAGTGGCATAATGGTATATTTTTGGAAAGGAAAAAAAAATACGTTTTGGTTATACATACATCATCCTTTTTTTATTCATTATAATTTTCATAATTTGTTATTGTTGAAAATGGTATAATGGGTTTATATTATACTATAAACCCATCTGTAGCTAAAAAATAATTATTTTTGCAAAATAAACATTAACATGTTTTTTTTTGCATGCGTTGTTTTTTTTTTTGCTTGCGTCGTTTTTTTTTGCATGTGTCGTTTTTTTTTGCATTCGTCGTTTTTTTTTTTTTGCATGCGTTGTTTTTTTTTGCTTGCGTCGTTTTTTGTTTTACGAAATAAGAATATATCGTGTGAGTTTCATGTGAGTGGGCTGTATGTGGCTGTTGGTGTGAAGTTGTGGCTGTTTAGTTCCATACGAAAAAATTTTGGAAGGGCGTTTTTATGAACGTGAGGGGCGCCACCATGGTCTTGCGAGCCTGGGGTAGGAATTATTTATTGTATCTTTAGCATTGAAAATTATATTACATATAACATGATGGATTTTCATACCTACCCCCCCCCCCCATGGTTTTCCAAAATTTATGATATAAAAATTTGAAAGCTTATAAATTGTAATTTTGGTTCTATCGACTCAAAAGAATACCTCTGACTTAAGGCCTCTAAAACTTGATTTGCTACTATAAAAGGTCAAGATTTTCATGCAACACATTCAGTAATTGGATAATACTATATTGACTAAAAGGTCATTTTAACCGTGTTTGTAGACCGTACCCCTAATTTAAATATATACGTTTTGTGTTTAATTAAATAGTATTCATTAGTCTATTCTTCTTTAAAAGTACAATTTTCTTGTGTCACAAATTTTTTTTTTGCTTAATTCTAAAAACATAGGGGCGGGCGGTAAATTTAGAGCTGGCCCCGGGCGGCCGAAACCCACGCTACGCCACTGTTGTGGATGGATGTGTGATTGATTGGTGTGACTGCGGCTCAATATGAGTGTTTAGGTAGTTAAATAATTAAATTAGGATAGATGCTAAAAATTAGATAGGAGTTAGAAACCTCTATAATAAAAAGAGGTAAAAAGGGAAAAAAAACTTTACTCGGTCTAACCTAACCTAAATCGCTTAACGTAAAAAATCCGGTTAACAAGAAATATTACTTTTATACTGAAAAAATATTGCGTACGTATACTGTGACGTCTAATGTAAGATTCGTGTTTACACGCTCAATGCCACCCCGGTCACCGTAAGCCGTCAGGAGTGAGACTATCGCATGGGGCGCGGAGCGGGCGGTTCAACCGTGCCGCAACTCGTTCGCGTTCGCGCGTTTGTCGGCTACTTCGGTCACTTTTCACAACTCTGTGTTCTCATCGAAAATAGTCGCGTTTATAGCGAACACGCTGGGAGAAACGGTTTGCGGTTGCGTCGACCGATTCGCAAAGCAACCAAAGCACAGTTGTATAATAATTATAATATTTGCTTACAATTAGAATCGGAACGCTGTCTACTTGGTTCCGCGACATAACGCTAAACGACACAAGGCTACCGACATAACGCTCACGGACATAACGCTCACGGACATAACGCTCACAAATAAAAATTATTAGTTTTTCAAAATTAGTGAATGCGATCAAAAAAATAGTCCGAATCAAATTATATTTTGGTTACAATTTCCGGGTCAGAATTTAATTCAACTTTTGGTCAGAAATAAAATGAAATGGTCAGAATATAAAAATCAAGTATGGTCAGAATTTAAATGAAGTATGGTCAGAATTCGAATTAAAATTGTCTGAATAAAAAATGAAATATGATCAGAATTCAAGTAAGAATTATGAATTTTTTGAAATAAGTAAAGGTGATAAATTAAATGGTCCGAATCAAATAATATTTTGGTTACAATTTCCGGGTCAGAATTTAATTCAACTTTTGGTCAGAAATAAAATGAAATGGTTAGAATATAAAAATCAAGTATGGTCAGAATTAAAATGAAATGGTCAGAATTTAAACTAAGTACGGCCAAAATTAAAAATGAAGTATGGTCAGAATTAAAATGAAATGGTCAGAATATAAAAATCAATTATGGTCAAAATTAAAATGAAATGGTCAGAATATAAAAATCAAGTATGGTCAGAATTTAAATGAAATGGTCAGAATTTAAACTAAGTATAGTCAGAATAAAAAATGAAGCATGGTCAGAATTCAAATGAAAATTTCAAAATTAAAAATGACCTAACCTAACCTAACCTAACCCAACTTATTTGACGAACACGAGTTCATCGGGTGCCCGAACCTTAGAAGCACCCCTTTTTCTTTCATAGAATGGATTATACATATAATTTGATCGAAAATGTTACTGCAAAATTTCGGCGTTCTTTGTGTTGAAAAAAAAAACCCCCCTATTTTTTTTTCCAATTTTAATTTTTAGAGTACCTATTCTCGCGTCGTAACGCTACCGAACATAACGCTAAACGAAAAAAGGCGACCGACAAAACGCTACCTGGACAAAATGCCACCTGACATAATGCTAACAAATAAAGACTACGATGTTTTTTTTTTTTTTTTTTTAAGTAAATATGTATGAAGAATATATAGGTACAATAAAATTAATGTGTTAAAATAATTTTCCCAATATAATTCGAACCGTAAGCATTAGAAATAAATAATTCAAGCTTTTTATTTTTAATTAAATGTTTTATATTCGATATCGAGTCAGGTGTTGTCAATCGAATTCCAATATAATTCAAACCGTAAAAATTAAAAGTATGAAAAATGTTTAATAAAATTTTTGATTTTAGATATCGAGCCAGGTGTTGTCAACTAAAATCGAAAGATATAAATTACTTTCCAAATACGAAAAAATGTATTGTTTCAACGAATGCTCGTCGGGTCATCCATCAAAATAGACTTTTGATAAATGACGAAATTAGGTGTTGTCAACTGAATTCCAATATAATTTTCTTAGAATTAATTATTTACGAACAAGGAAAGAATAGGATTTTTTAATCAAAATATGAGCTGTTTTACAATATAGTATAATATTATACGTTTACGTTTTTCTCACTTTGATATCAAATATGTTGTATACAGTGGAACCCCGATTGAACGTTCTCGCATAATACGTTTTCCCGCATGGATCGTTCATTTTGTATAGTCCCGGCAAATATCCATAAGAATCAGTTAAACAATTCCGCATTAACCGTTCCCCGATTTATCGATTTCCTCGATCTAACGTCTAAATATTATGGTCCCGTCACAAATATTATCCCGATTGACCGTTTTTGTTGCATATTTCTCCGAATTCGTAAAAAAAAGGCGAGCAAGTTTGACACGTGCAACCGAGCTGATCGCCACAGTACAGAGGTCGGCAACCTTTTGAGACGGAAGAGTCAAAAATCACAATTTACAAAATTTCAAAGTTTTTAAAGAGCCACAAAATTTTTTTCTTGCCAACAATAAATAGTACTCGCATAAATAAAGTTTTTTGATTAAAAAAAAACTAATCTATTTATTCATAAGAAAAAATATCTATTTATTTATATATACATAAGTAGTGTTTTTCACAACAAAATAGATAATATATGTATATGTATATGTAAATTATCTAATAGATAATTTATTATTATTCAAGTAAAAAATTAAACATTTACTTACAACACTACGTAACTTGTAATTCAATAACAAACAATTGAGCACACAAATTCAATGGGAGCGTTGGCTTTGCATGGTTTTAGAAAGTTTGGATAAATTTGGCGATAAATTTAATCGATTCAGAACGATTTTTAAATGTTTTTTTTTTATAAAATAAATAATATTTGCGTATGGAACTAACGAGCCGCAGCTTCATATCCAAAGAGCCGCATGTGGCTCGCGAACCGCAGGTTGCCGACCCCTGAAAAAAAATTTGAAGCTTTCCCGCATTCATCGTTTCCCGCATGTATCGTTTTTTTTACGGTCCCTTGAAAAACATAAAATCGGCATAAATGTCAATTTTAAAAACAATACGTGAATGGTTTTGTGGTGACATTTTTTTTAACATTCGAAAAATTGTTTATATCATAAATGAAAACCTAGTAACTTATAACCTATTACTGATAACCTATTTCCTGTCACAAAATTGTAGGAAAATTGTCTATTTTGCTTTGTTTGATAAAATTTAACAAATCATACCATATTTAGGTTTAGAAAACTCTAAGCTGTATTTATAAAATAAAATAATCCAGGTTTAATTATTAAATTTGAAGTACTAAAAGAAAGAAATGAAAATTTTTAGGAAAGTCATAAAATAGAAGAATGCGATTTTTCAAACCTATTTTTTGGATTGTTTTTTTATATTATAACTTGATATTTAGTACATAGCTATAATAATCGCTAATAATTGGTTATTAGAAAAAAATCATCACAGTCAAAGATATTGACGTTTTTGCCTGTTCCCATGTGAAAAGCGTGGCTAACGTCGTATATTATGTAACTAGCGGTAGTACCCAAGGTGCCCGGGTTTTTTGGGATTTTTTTTAGTTGTTTTTTTTTGGTGCCAGTATGTTTTCGGCTGAACTGAATTTTGTTTTCCTAAACAAACAAACCTAACCCATAGGTGCTTAGGTGTTAAATAATTATTCTAACCTAACCTAACCTAACCCAACCTAATCCATCCTAATCCATCCTAACCCAACCTAAAAGATGCAGTTCGAGGGGCATTTTTTTTCTGAGCGTCCCGTTTTAAGTCCTGGAAAATATGGTCACCCTATATAGGCTGACTATACATCCCGTTTTCGCCAGACAGTCCCGTTTTCGCCGGGACAGTCCCGTTTTCGTCGTGTCTTGCGTTCGTCCCGTCTTTTTCGTAAAATTGTTTGATTTGTCCCGGTGGGCAAATATATTTTATCGGTAGTGTATTTTCTCAACGATATTAATCGAGGGAAGTTTTTTGAACGTATAACAATTTTTTTTTTATATAGGGGGGACATTTTTTTTCTGAGCGTCCCGTTTTGGGTCCTGGAAAATATGGTCACCCTATGCTGAAACTTTTCTGAATGCGTAACCAACATATTTACAAAATTTCATCGTGATGGGAAAAGCGGTAAAGGCGTGCATAGGTCTCATACGGGCATACATACATAAATTCATTTTTATTTATATACCTATAGATAAAAAAAATCTCATTATGTAAAATTTTACAAATAATGACATATTTAGTTTAAAAAAACTCTAAAGTATGTTTCTAAAAAAATTTAAGTTTATTTTGTAAATTTGACGTAATTAGCCAAAAAGTAAAAATTTTGAGATAAATTTAGTTTTTAAAAAGTCTTTTTTTGTTAATTTGTTTAACTTGTAATAACTTTGTTTAATTTGTAACCAATAGCTACAATAACATAACATAACATAACATAACATAACCGATAGTTATCTATTATTAGAAAAAAATTATCATAGCCATAGATATTGACGTTTTTGTCAGTTCCCATTTGGAAACCGTGGCTCATGCCATTCAAAATAAAACTCATAATGTAAAATTTAGTTTTACTTGGTGAAATTTTACTAATAACAACATATTTAGATTTAAAAAACTCTAAGTATACTTCTAAAAATAATCTATTTTTTTGTAAATTTTTGTTATTATTCCTTACAATGAAAAAATACTGTTTTTAAAATCGATTTGTTTGTATTTTTTTCAAATTATAAGTTGATATTTAGTAGATAGCTAGTTTATAAATTATAGTAACTGCTAATAATCGGTTATTAGAAAAAAAATATTATAACCAAAGATATTGACGTTTTTGTCAGTTCTTATTTGGGAATTATGTAAAATTTAATTCTAAATTTGTTAAATTAAAAATGACAGCATGATTAATATTACAAAAAAAAATTTAAGAAAAGAAATTTTAGACCGCCATCAAAATAAATGCGATAAATTTTCGAAATCGCGTAAATCGAGTACAGCGTAAATAGGGGAATTGGTGTATTTAATTAAACGTCTTTAATTCATATTTTTCAAACATGTAATTTTACGGTTCGAATTACATTCGAATTCGGTTGACAACAATTGATTCAAAGTCTTTTTCGATGGATAACCCGACGAACATTCATTGAAACAATACTTTTTTTCGTATTCGGAAAATAATTTATATGCTTCGATTTTAGTTGACACCCCCTAACTTTATATCTACCATTATAACCGGATTATTTTATTCTTTAAATAAATTAGCGAAAACCGTTGTGTTTTTCGTTCGATATCCCAAAATAAACGACCGTTAGATCATCCAACGGTTAAATCATCGTTGGATTAGATCATCGGGTTGTTTTCCTGTCGCGACATGGCCAAATATGGTCCGATCGTGAGTTCATATTTTTACGACTCTACGCGGAAATTTCGTTTCTTGGATGCTGATCTCACCAAAAACTTCTAGAACGGTCGAAACCGAAATATTATTTCGGGATATATATTCGCATGGTGACAAAAGCAACCAATGGTATCCTTTCCCGAGTCCCCACTCCTTCCTAGCCAACGCCCGAAGTCGCGTAGCGGGAGATTGACTATATGTACCCCCGTGCGCCACCGCTACGCCAGAGCATCATTTGAAGACCCAACAAGAACGTCACTGGAAGACCCAACCAGAACGTGCTTCACCATCCAACCCGACGTTGGAAGACGTTTCTCAAGGCGGATAACCAAGTCCCGCCAACCCTGATCTGGAAGCTTCTACGAGTACGAGCTGATCGTCCAAGAAGCAGATCAACCGAGAACAGGATCAACAGCCGCTAGGTAAAGCGTGAGACCTGTTGCTCATCACAGAGAACGTTGTTACGTTTCTCCACTGGCTGACCACTTTTCTGCTTTCCTGTTGGAACAACCTCTCGCTCAAACCGAGAGAAGCGGACCCTTCGAAGAAAATCTTCAGGACACCCAGACGTTCAGCAGCAATCAAGCAACGTGAGAAGATCGCAGTTACAAGGGACGCGTGTGGACACCGCCCTCGCATCTTCAAGACCGAGACTCCGGTTGCAGCAGGTGCCGGCGTGTACCTCACCTGGCCGAGTCATTAGCTGATTGTAGTCGACGAGCTACGGCTGCCGACTACGCAGAAAATAGCCACAGAAAGGTCAGATTTCATCGTTTATCATTAAGCACGCTTCACGTGAACTAACTAACCCTTTTGTTGTAAAAGTTAGTCTCGTTGTACGTTGAACATTGAACATGCCTACCGAAGCCTCTGAGTCAATATTCAACCCTTGTTGTAAAATCAGACAAGCGCTTGCGGCGCCTCTGGGCTGATTGATATTTATATATCCATGTATTACGTGTTCGTGTGTGTGTGTCCCGCGAATGTCGTAATAATTCATTAGAATCATTGGATTCGCGTAATGAATCCTGTATGATGAAATACCCTGTCGCGCCGATCACCTGGTGTGATTCGTCGGAATCCGACCTCTACGCTTTTCTCGTGTTGATGCGTAGGAGCGCGCGCGGAGGTATCGAACCGTTGTTGTTATTTTGATCCAAAATAGTGATCCACGCCAATCTCACTTTTGTGCTTAGATTGTGGCGTAAATATCCCTTTCGTCTTTGTCAATGTGTTGGGATTCCCGCACATAGTCTTCATGAAACTTTTCTCGTCATTCGAAAGTGAATGATCGATATCCTTGCAATTCAATGGAGGATTCACCCCGCATGTTTAAGATTGCGCCCAGTGTCATAAATTGTATTTTATGGAGATATCTTGTACGTTCGTGCGTCAGTGGCGTCACGCGTAGAGATACCTGTAAATTTCCTAATGAATCGAAAACTTCACGGGAGTTGTTCGTTCAACCACCTGTGACTTCGGAACCGTTTTTACGATTCCATGTTGTAATTGTGATTCCATATTTGGAAATTGTGTCAAGCAGTGACACGCGCGGAAGTCGCCCGTTTTCGTGGCCGAAACATAAAAATATTATGATCGAGATGAACTCGTCTCCGCGTACTTTGTTGCATATGTAGCGTATGGCGCGAGCCAGTGCCGTACGACTTGTTGATTTGCATATGCGTGGATAGGTAATGCACCTGCCTGTGCGTAGAGTGTATGATCACTTGTATTGTGAGATCTACCCCAAATTGTCGTTCAGACGACATCAATGTCGGAATATTAAAATTTGACAGACTCGACTTCTTTGTCGATTGTGTTGTACTTTAAATGTACAATGGCGAAGTGAAGCTTCGCAAAACCCTTTCATTTAGTTGTTTTGTTTTCAACTAACGTTCCAGTCGTATCACTAAGTGATCGACATTATCTTGAAATAACTGTGTTATCATAGTCCGGTGTGATATTTCACCACACCTTTATTGAAGTCTATGGTGATTTCCACTAATTGTTTTCTCTTCCAAATTGTTATGTCAGGTTGAACCTTGTATGGTCGACTGACGAAGGTGAGCAAATAATGCCCCACCTGATGTTGCTAATCGGTGCAGAATCCGATGCCGTGCGTTTCGTTGTAACGACCACGGATTGATCATTTATAATTACTCTCGGATAAATCCTATCGAAACATGTCGCGAGCCGTCGCTGAGCGGTTAAGCCATAAAACTTTTATGAGCATTGTTGTCGTGCCGGAATCCTATATATAGAGTAAAGTCGAGGTCGCACACTCATTGTGTGACGCGAGCCTCATAAAACCATGGCCTACCTCAAATTGATTCTCGAAGTTAATCATTGAGTGTTGAAGGCAGATCCGCCCCTCCTCTTGAGATTTTGTATAGGGGATGGACTTTCACTGTCGGTACTCGTCGTACTTAAACGAGTGCATGCGGACCACACACGACTCACTTGTCAAATTGTAACAAACCCTATGCTCTCTGCAAAGAGCCTAATTCTTTGAATTGATTTGAATTGATTGTAATTGTGTTATGTGTATTACAGGACATTGAACAGTGTTGTAAAACCTAGTGGGCGTATGCCAGCTGAGATATTGTGCACCCTAACCTTTATCCTCACCTGACCCCACTACCTCACACCCTCCAACCATACCTGGTTGTTTTTATAGATCATTGTTTATGGTCAAACCATTGTTTTTGGTTGTTAACCATTGTTTTTATGAGTATCATTGTTTTACACCTGGTTGTTTTACGCCTGGATGTTTTGTAGCTCATTGTTTTTATAGACCATTGTTTATGGTCAAGCCATTGTTTTTGGTTGTTAACCATTACTTTTAAATAAGATCACAAGTGAACTAACTGGATCGTTACTATTTAATAACGTCAGTATTTATGATTATGATTGGCGCATGTAAATGGTTGTTCGGATTGACAATTATATATTGTTGTATAACTATATCATTCTTACCTATAATCATAACCTGTGAGCCCTATTGTTTTACTTTATGGGTTTTATATATTAACCACGTGATCTTAATTGTGTCGATATTGTATTACATGTATGAAGTTTAACTATTATATAGGTTAAGCATATACCTGAATAAACTTACTTGTACTTGACCTCAAATACTTTTATTTTGACAAGAAACCACGACCATACCATCATCAGCCGTTACCAGTTCACCTAAACAACAGCGACTGGGAGATTAGACCATCCTTTTCATCACCATCAGAAAAGGGCTGGCTATACCATCAAATATTTAATTAAATATTTTTAATTTTAATTTTTCATATTTTTACGTTTTACAATTCATATTATGTATCTTTAAATTCGGTTGACAACACCTGTTGACGCGGCAAGGACGAATAGGGTGGATGCTCGCGGAAAAGTCAGGGTTTGTAAAGTCCGTCGATCCGCGACATAATTATTCGTCCCGAGCGAAATTTATTAAGGAAAGACGCACTGACCTTAGATCCTCGGATGGCGTCTCTCCAAAGCTGCAAGATGGGCGACTGATGCTGGCTGGATGGTGACTCGAAACACGGCTTCTCAAGCAGTGAGGTCTCCGTATGGGGGGGTACCACGACCGACTGGTGAGAACGTCCTATGTAGAGTGGTACCCCCCCCATACGGAGACCTCACTGCTTGAGAAGCCGTGTTTCGAGTCACCATCCAGCCAGCATCAGTCGCCCATCTTGCAGCTTTGGAGAGACGCCATCCGAGGATCTAAGGTCAGTGCGTCTTTTCCTTAATAAATTTCGCTCGGGACGAATAATTATGTCGCGGATCGACGGACTTTACAAACCCTGACTTTTCCGCGAGCATCCACCCTATTCGTCCTTGCCGCGTCAACATTTTGGTCCAATCGAGCCCGGATATTAACCGGCATCTTCCTAAAGAAGGAAAAATTATAAACGTGCTCACACGTATTGTCACACGTGTCCACGTGCTGTGTGGGTAGACTCTGTCTGGTAGTTGCACCCTTGTGCAAGTTTCTTCATCTCTCTCTGCATCATTGCACAACTTCAGAAGCGCATGCAAATTTTACACATTTGCAGCCAATTTTCTGTAGTGAATTTTCATTTTATTGCACCCTTGTGCAAGTTTCTTCATCGCTCTCTGCATCATTGCGCAACTTCAAAAGCGCATGCAAATTTTACACATTTGCAGCCAATTTTCTGTAGTGAATTTCGTCATTTATTGCACCCTTCTGCAACCCTTTCATCTCTCTTGTACATCATTGTACAACTTCCGGAACTCATGTGAGTGTCTTACACGCAATCACATGTGGTTTTCTGTGGTGATTTGTCACCAGTTTTCATTTTATTGCACCCTTGTGCAAGCTTTTTCATCTCTCTTGTACATCATTGTACAACTTCCGGAACTCATGTGAGTGTCTTACACGCAATCACATGTGGTTTTCTGTGGTGATTTTGTCACCAGTTTTCATTTAATTGCACCCTTGTGCAAGCTTTTCATCTCTCTTGTACATCATTGTACAATTTCCGGAACTCATGAGTGTCTTACACGCAATCACATGTGGTTTTCTGTGGTGATTTTTCACCAGTTTTCATTTTATAGCGCCATTGTGCAATATCTTCATCCTTTCGTGCATCATTGCACAAATTATAAACGCGTTTGCAGATATTTTTCTTGTCGCAATTTTATTAGTAAATCACATTAGTAATAATTGTTTAATTCGACAATTTAATTACGTTGTAACGGTTTTCTCGAAACGATATTATTTTTGTAACCCGCATCTCCGAGTGTGGCTTATTGTTGCACTCGAATTCGCGAAGTCATCGTTTGGTCGACCTAATACAAAGCCGATAATCGACATTTATCGCGTATTGTGATCGCACAAAAGTAAAATTGAAACTATTTTAATTTCATTTCATTTACTTTGTTCGACATTCGTGTCGAACGTGTTAATTTTGTACGTTAGCGTGTTTCGCAAAAGATTATTGTCACCGTATAAATTCGCGCGGCCATTTTGCGCGCCGGTCCGGCTGTGATTACGCTCCGATAATTGATTTTATCGCAACTTCAAGTTCAAGTTCAAACAGCTTATCTTTCAATTAATAATTTATTGTTAATTAATATGTGGGGATTGGTAGCCCCGCATGTTTGTGGTGTTGGCAGCACTGCATGTTTGTGGTGTTGGCAACACTACATGATTGTTAGGTTGGCACTTCTCCTTCGCAACGCTCACGGCGAACACGCCACGTCGACTCTCCTCCTACCAAACCTACTCGATCTCATCCGACTCCAACGATGACATACTCCGTACCTCGATACACGCAACCGTGGTTTCATTTACTCCGGCACCACATCAACTAGACCTGGTGCCTATCAACCACAAATACTTTGTTATTATTTTTTCTATTACATTCACTCATTATTTGAAGCGACTTGATCGTCAATTTGTTTCGAGTTTCTTTACGTAACCAAAATGGATAGTCTCATAGCCAGAAACGAGCAAATATTCGTAAAATTCACTAGGTTGTACGGCAGCGTTAAGAGCTTTCTAAGGTTTGATTTGCAAGAGAAGAAGGATTTCATGGCGGAATCTTATTTTGTAGATCGGGATTTCGAGACTTTCGAAGACAACTTGAATAAGATAATTGATATAAAGAGGGAGCAGGATGGTTCGCCTCCGGACTATTCTTTGCTAGACGCGTTGTTGGATTTATATGGTGCTATTAAGATGAGGAGAGATGCTATTCTGCCAGAAGCAAATTGGCCCGTCCCCGAAGAGGACGTCGAGGTTGAGGACATAGAGTCGGCCCCCGTCGGGACTCCTGTGCCTCCTTCAAATTTGAATCTTTCTGAGCAAGATTGCTCATCAATACTTACGTCCGAACTTTCAAATAAGGGAGAACATCATTCCCTTTTATCTTGTTTTGAAGCTGAAGGATCCGTATCGTTGTGGGACGTCGAGGTCGATGACGAGAGCTCGCCCCCCGTCAGGACTCCTTTTGTACCTAGTTCAAGTTTGAATCTTTCGGAGCAGGATTGCTCGTCACACGTCGCGTGCGAGCTTTGTGATGGAAAGCATAGTTCTTTCAACCTTTTTTTTTAAATAATCTCACTTACATAAGTGGTTGCAGTCTTGGGAAAGTACCTTCGAATTTCTCCTTATATTTTCCCATGACAGAGACTTCTGTTTCATTCCCGTCGGGCGAGCCTTCTCTTGATGTGGTCAGGAAAGGCGTTTCGCTTGACGCGGACGTTCATGCTTCGAGTTCGTCCGAAAATCAAATTAGATGCGCTACTAGCATCCCGCAAGTTTTATGTGGGTTTGACAAAACCATGCCCATCGGAGTGTTCAGCCTTGAACAGTTTCCGTTTGTTCGTTCAATTTCATATCCTGTAAGTTCATTTCATCGCGCGGTGGTTGATCGCGGACGGCGATTTATAAAGGAAGACATCTTCAATCAATCGTCAAAGGCAAGCGTTTCAGTAAACGTCATAAAAAATCCGGAGGAGCTAGTCGATCTGAAAACTTATCAAAGGCTGAATTACGAAAAGATTTCTCGTTCACCAGAGTTTTTGGATTTAGATTATTCGGAAATTTTAGAATTAATAAAATCCGACATTGTCGTAACATCAGAAATGATCGTTTTCAATTCTGTGAAGAAATGGATTAACCACGACAGCGTTTCAAGAAAACAATACATGGACGAACTGTCTAATTTTATCAAATTGGAATACATACCGAAAAATATTTTGCTTTCTGAATCCAACGACTTTTGTTCTAACGATTCATCCCATAAATGTCATGTCTTTGTTTACTTTCGAATACAATCGGATCCGGTTAAAAATGTTTCCGCCTGGATTCTACGCGTGAAATTAAAGAGTTCCCCTGCAAAAAGAATGATTTCGACTCATTCGAATTTGGTAGTAACGCGGCTCTTATCGAGTTTTTTAAGCTTGATTCATAACGATCCTTTTATTCTAAATCTAATTTATTTCATGTATAGCATAAAGGATTCGAAGTTAATAACCTCTTGGAATTGTTCATCTCCACATCGCTGATTGATGTTTGTTGATAATAATCATGTTACAAAATTTCCAAAGGACTTGCCTGAACGGAAGGCGACCTTATTGGTCGTGGGGCCATTCAAAGTTCCCATCGTATCGTTACTCTCCCGGCAAGTTAGCTCTTGGGATAGAGTGCAGCAAATGTATACCATGACGCTGATATTCAAATTTAATTATCTAAATCTCATCATAGATTTTCGCATGTCGGAAATTTCCGATTCGGTCGCTTATGCGTCGAACTTGAAATTTCGTCCCCCACCGGTATTTCCCGGAGGGAGGGAAATACAGGATTTCAACCTGTTTCCGATTTCCTCTTATCCTGTTGAGAGGATAGAAAAATCCAGTGATTATAGTTCTAGAGACATGTTGCTGTGCCATTTAATTTCGCCCGCGGTAAGGTGGAATGAATTAACGTGGCTTCATCAATCTTATGAAGATTGGTCTCGAAAATATCTGTTCGAGCAACACAGCAATGACTATTGCCAAAGATTCTGGACATTGGTCGATATAGTTCTCATTCTTGTGCGTCGCCGATGTTTCAGTTTCCGTTCTTGCTGTAAAAGGAAGAAACCTCTCCTTTGGCAGGACTTGTCTCCGCAAACAGTTTATTAATATTCAGATCTATTGATTGATGTATTCTTAGATTTAATTCGATACTCGTTTTAAATCTGTTGATTAGTATATTCTTATATTTAATTTTGATACTCATCTTTTCCATCAACAAATTATGTAATCGTTACTTACTTATATCAACCTTCGGTTATTTGAAGGTATTCTGTCGAAATATTTCCGACTGATACATACAAAGATCTATAAAGTGTACTGAATACGTGAATCAGTTACATTTTTATTTTTCATTTTTTTCATCACACTTTCGAGATGTTTGAAATTACTATTTTCACATGCTCTGAACGTAAATATGTAACTTTAGTTTAGTAAGTATCGATTGAATATCTCCATCCAGCGAGGTAAACAAATTGATAACATTTCTTGAAGTAAATCAATCAAATGCAAACATACAATAAATAATAGATTTAATTCATTATTTAATTTGTTGATAAATACTAGCATGCGACCACCGTCGCATAGAATCTATTTCGATTTTATTGTCGATTCATAATAATTGTTTCTTATCTTCGATAGACGTCCGTTGGACGAATTTGAAAGTGATTTTTTCTAATAAATTATTTGTCAAACCGGTTTATGACCGGTGATTCAATTCATATATTTTTATACTTAAAAATAATTAATTTTGTTATATTTTGGTAACAAATACTTCTTTGTTCCAAGTATATTTGAGTTACATATATCAGACAGATGTTGCAATCATCTTGAGGAATGTTGATATTATATGAACATGTATCTCGTGTTCTTATTTTTCTTTATTTATGACAAATTTAATATTTGCTCAATGTATTTACCAAATACGCGTTCTTAAACTTGAGTCTTGCTACTCATATTTCTATTGTTAGTTATAACCGTAACTAGATTTTGTCATCTCTCGGGGCCCTTGCCGGTGTCTATTGGTGCACTGCTTGGTTACCGATGCGATATAGTTGTTTGATACTTCTCGAAAAGAACGAGAATCATTTTGAGGGATATTAACCTTTCAATTCTTTCTATGCAAACGAAAGAATAAAAATATTCACGAAATGTTCTGTCAATTTCAAATGTCAGAAATTCGTCGCAAAAAAATAATAAACAACTCGGTCGTTCATGGTAGATAATTGTACGTATTATTTGCCCATGTGTTCTCAACTCCATACATTACTGTTATTATACTTTATTTAGTTTTATATTACTTCTTTATTGTTTCGATATTTTGACAACTGATCAAAATTACTTGCGGACCTGCGGAGTCGAAATAGTATAGAGAACATGTTTATGTAAATTGAATGACTATCGATTTACTTTGGAAATAATTGAATATTTTCAATCGCTAAATTCATCAGTGAGCATAGTTAAGCTCATCTGTAATGTAATTATTTTTATATCTGTCGTTTGTTTAGCGTACAGAAACTAATCGTGTTCACACGCCAATCGGAGCGAGACAGTCGCTATTTTACATCATGTAAATATTCTGGATTAGATAATCCTCAGATCAACGACTGTTGATGTTGATGAATTCAATCGTGTGTTCTAGTGAGATTGATCTCATGAAATATTATAAATGTTTATTCTAATTAATCACCCACGTATACCATTTCCTATGGGAACGTTTAATTCATACATAATTTAATTTGTTATGAGGGGTAACACAGAAGTAAGATTGTTATATTGTTAATCTTATGCTTTTCTCATTAATCTTAGAGGTACAAACCTCTTTAAAGATTTAACGTTTAGACTTAGCTCATCTGTCTAAGGTTATTATGACCTCTTTAGACATCGACACAGAGGTGTTCCAGATTCGGGTGTAGTAGTTCACATCTCATCCGAACACACTTCTTCCGGTCGTATAGAGGGCCAGTCGGCTGGCTCTTCTATGCTGACTCTGTGAACATTTCTACTTTGTATTTGTTCAAATCTTATTCATTTGCTTTCTCTCCTGTTCGAGTCAAGTAAATTACAATTGAATTTATACCCTGCAATATATTTACGCGGCAATCTTGCAACGGATGCCAGATAGGGGTTTGCCACCGCATCTGCGTTGGATGCCGACGAGACGTGTGAGCGCGTCTTCTTACATAACTTTCGATCTCAGAGTGCGAGATTTTCCGTTAAGGGGTTTGAGATGCTTTCTTTTTTTTTGTAATTGAAAGCCCAGGACTTCCAAGGGGTATGTTGACGCATCTAATCCTCCAAATCTTGCCCTTTCCTTATTCCTGTCGGTCTGTTTGATTTCGTGCAGTATTGTTCTCCCGACGGGGTTGAAAGGGGAGCGCCTGCCAGGATTCCCTCAGAGGTACCTCTGAGTTTGTGAGATTCTGTCGGCGATCCTGGACGCTTTCGCGGGCATTTTGGCCAAAGCGTAAAACACGCGCCAATTCGGCGTTTTGTAACCACCACTCTACATAGGACGTTCTCACCAGTCGGTCGTGGTACCCCCCCATACGGGGACCTCACTGTTTGAGAAGCCGTGTTTCGAGTCACCATCCAGCCAGCATCAGTCGCCCATCTTGCAGCTTTGGAGAGACGCCATCCGAGGATCTAAGGTCAGTGCGTCTTTTCCTTAATAAATTTCGCTCGGGACGAATAATTACGTCGCGGATCGACGGACTTTACAAACCCTGACTTTTCCGCGAGCATCCACCCTATTCGTCCTTGCCGCGTCAACAACACCTGAATCAATATCTAACATTAAATATTTAATTAAACATTTTTAAATTTTACGATTCGAATTATCTTGAAATTTTGTTGACAAAACCTGATTTTTCACATTCGGAAAATAGTTTATATGCTTCAATTTTAGTTGACAACGCCTGACTCGATATCTAACATCGAATATTTAATTAAACATTTTTAAATTTTACGATTCAAATTATCTTGAAATTCGGTTGACAAAACCTGATTTTTCGTAATCGGAAAATAGTTTATATGCTTCGATTTCAGTTGATATCACCTGACTCAATATGTAACATCAGATATTTAATTAAAATTTTTTAAATTTTACATACTTTTAATTTTTCGTTTCGAATTATATTGGAACTCAGTTGACAACACCTGATTTTTCGTATTAAATAAATAATGTATATATGTTCGATTTTAGTTGACAATACCTGACTCGATATTGAATATAGAATATTTAATTAAACATTATTTATTTCTAATTTTTACGATTCAAATTGTATTAGAAAAATTATTTTAACATATTAATTTTATTGTATTATATTCTACATAAAAAAAAACCATGATTTTTATTTGTTTGCATTTTGTCCCGGTAGCGTTTTGTCCAGGAAGCTTTTTTTTCGGTCGCCTTTTGTCGTTTAGCTGTACAGATGTCTCGGAACCGTGGGTGCACCAGTCACTATGTACCCGTATACGGCAAGAATGAGTACTCTAAAAAATAAAATTGGGGAAAAAATAATGGATCTCAGTTTTTTTCACATAAACGCCGAAAAAATTTCGATCAAATTATATAATCCATTCTATGAAAAAAAAAATTGTTTTATATTGACAACTTATTTTCATTCAGATCATACTTATATTTTTATTCTGACCATACTTGATTTTTATATTCTGACCATTTCATTTTAATTCTGACAAAAAGTTGAATTAAATTCTGACCCGGAAATTGTAACCAAAATATAATTTGATTCGGACAATTTTTTTTTTTTTTTTGAAAAACTCATAATTTTTATTTGTGAACGTTATGTCGGTAGCCTTGTGTCGTTTAGCGTTATGTCGTGGAACCAAGTAGACAGCGTTCCGATTCTAATTGTAAGCAAATATTATAATTATTATACAACTGTGCTTTTAGACGCTTCGCGAATCGGTCGACGCAACTGCAAACCGTTTCTCCCAGCGTGTTCGCTATAAACGCGACTATTTTGGATGAGAACACATAGAGAGTTGTGAAAAGTGACCGAAGTGAACGTTCAATGCCCCCCCGGTCACCGTAAACCGTCAGGAGTGAGACTATCGCATGGGGCGCTGAGCGGGCGGTTCAACCGTGCCGCAACTCGTTCGCATTTGCGCGTTTGTCGGCTACTTCGGTCACTTTTCACAACTCTATGTGTTCTCATCGAAAATAGTCGCGTTTATAGCGAACACGCTGGGAGAAACGGTTTGCGGTTGCGTCGACCGATTCGCGAAACGACCAATGCACAGTTGTATAATTATTATAATATTTGCTTACAATTAGAATCGGAACGCTGTCTACTTGGTTCCGCGACATAACGCTAAACGACACAAGGCTACCGACATAACGTTCACAAATAAAAATTGTGAGTTTTTCAAAAAAAAAAAAAAAAATTGTCCGAATCAAATTATATTTTGGTTACAATTTCCGGGTCAGAATTTAATTCAACTTTTTGTCAGAATTAAAATGAAATGGTCAGAATATAAAAATCAAGTATGGTCAGAATTATAATGAAATGGTCAGAATATAAAAATCAAGTATGGTCAGAATTATAAATGAAGTATGGGCAAAATTCGAAGTAAAATTGTCTGAATAAAAAATTAAGTATGATCAGAATTCAAGTAAAAATTATGAGTTTTTTGAAATAAGTAGAAGTGATAAATTAAATGGTCCGAACCAAATTATATTTTGGTTACAATTTCCGGGTCAGAATTTAATTCAACTTTTAGTTAAAAATAAAATGAAATGGTCAGAATATAAAAATCAAGTATGGGCAGAATTAAAATGAAATGGTCAGAATATAAAAATCAAGTATGGGCAGAATTAAAATGAAATGGTCAGAATATAAAAATCAAGTATGGGCAGAATTAAAATGAAATGGTCAGAATATAAAAATCAAGTATGGTCAGAATTATAATGAAATGGTCAGAATATAATAATCAAGTATGGTCAGAATTATAAATCAAGTATGGTCAGAATTCAAATTAAAATTGTCTGAAAAAAAAATTAAGTATGATCAGAATTTAAGTAAAAATTATGAGTTTTTTGAAATAAGTAAATGCGATCAAAAAAATAGTCCAAATCAAATTATATTTTGGTTACAATTTCCGGGTCAGAATTTAATTCAACTTTTGGTCAGAATTAAAATAAAATGGTCAGAATAAAAAAATATGTATGGTCAGAATTCAAGTAAAAATGGTCTGAATAAAAAGAAGTCATCGATATTAAACCAATTTTTTTTTCATACAATGGATTATATAATTTGATCGAAAATGTTACTGCAAAACTTCGGCTTTTTTTTGTGTGAAAAAAAAATAAAACTCATTAATTTTTTCCAATTTTAAATTTTAGAGCACCCATTCTTGACGTACATACATATATGGACGCGTAGTGACTGGTGCACCCATTCATATACATAAATCGCCAGCTGTTTGCAAACGTGATTGCGAACGGACACCGTCAAGCGGACACCGGTTGAGTAGGCTACGGTCAGTAGCCGCCGCTAACTAGGGCACCGGTCAACCCGGCACCGGTTTAACTCGGCGAGAGTCTAGCGGGCAATCAGTCAACTAGACATCGAATCAACTAGGCGAAAGTTGTAATGTAAATGGAAATTTCACGTATAATTTCATAAGATTATTCTTGTGAGATAATTCCCTGTGAGATCGCTATATTTTTTATGACTCCGTAATCTCGCAATCACGTGAAATTTTAAAATGATTTATTGTAACTTTGTCGGTTTGTCTATAGAATATGTATTGCCTATCGTAAACAAATAGACGAAACATCACAGAAAGTGTAAGTATGCGGTATTTCAATGGAAAAAAAAATCAATATTTTGTGTAAAATAAAACGTTACTTTTAGAAATAATTTCTATAAGATATGAGTAAAATTTGAAAAACTAAAAAATAAGTATTCAAATGGTAAATATAATAATACAAAAAACAATATTAAAAAAGGTGCGATTTAGCTGTGCATTGAAAAAAAAATATACATTGTTCCTTAAAACGAATCATTTATGTATTTGAATAATATACAATGTGCATTATTTATTATTTGCGTTGTTTATTATTATCATTATTATTATTATTATTATTCAGTATTATAAAGTCTATAGCCGTATTTAATCGATTTTTCGACTATAAATATGCATTGAAATATTTTTCTAGTGCCCAAATATATCAATTCGTACTTATAATAAATTTAGTTTAAATAATAAAATACATACAGATCCTCGTCAAACCATCGATGAATTATCGTCTAATTGTAAGATCGGCTGCTTCCGTGATTCTATTATATACATTCTAAATATCTTCGATGCATAGAAAAATCAGAAACAAGCAATTGGGTCCCCAACAACGTTCGTTTTACGGCGAAAAAACAACAATGGCTTTCTTCTGATGAGAGTACCCGCTAAACCCCTCGACTATAACTAACAGTAAAGAAGATTTATCTTTGTGTGTGGTGGCGATTTTTCAAGAATTATTCATTATGAATTACACAAACCTGGCCAGACCAATACAGCGGCAGTGTATGTACCGTGAACAATTGGAACGAACGACTGAAACGAGAGCTAATAACAAAGCGACATTTTCGGGTTAAAACAAAAACGAATTTTACAGCACGACAATGCGAGATATCATACGGCGAAAATAATCCTAGACAAAAAATTATAAATCAGCTTGATTGAACTTTGTCTCATCCACCCTATTTACGGGATCTCGCGCTATCGCACTACCGCCTTTTAGGTCGTTGGAGCATTCATTAAGAAAAAAAAAAATTAATAATGAGGAAGAAGTAAAATGCACTTGGAATAGTTTTTTCAAGAAAAAACCCATGAATTTTTTTCAAATAAAGGCATTGAACAATTGCCTTTACGCTGAAAAAGGTTTATAGAAAGCGATGAAAATTATTTTGTAGATTAGTTATTAAGTTTTTTTGTAATAAATGAATATTTTTTTCATCAAAAAACGAAAAATTTTAATTACTTTCCGGTCCCCCCCATAGAATGGGACTGATGATTATAATTATCAAAATATTTATGCAACTCTTTGTCGTTCATCCTATAAAATACATACATGAATATTTTTAATTTATACATAAAGGTGATCAATTTAAAACAGGAGTTTTATTTTCAAAACAATAGGTATCACAGTTTTTTGCAAACATCAAAAAAGTAAGTTTATTTTTTTATTCGTTGCTTGATAGCGCACCATTATTAATTATTAATTCAACGTGTAATTTCAAAATTATTGATCAAATAATATAATTACAGCAGCAGATTGCTAGAATTATTGTAATTACCGAAAAATTATCCTGCTGATAATACCGGTATGTATGAAGTGTTGTGTAAGTATTACTCAATTATTGAATCAAGCTCATATAATTTATTTTGGTATATTTGAATAATATAAATCTCAACAACAAAAAAAAATACATTGTATGATTTCCTTCAAAAATATGTTCACTTTCTACAATATTTCAAAAAATAATAAATCCGAAGATTAGTAAACTGGATTTTACCATTTTTTTTTTTTTCGTTTAAAATTAATTCTTTCTGATAACGTCGCAAAAAAAATTTAACTAGAAAGACATAGATTTAAAGAGCGGTAAGTATGCAGAATCATAAATAAACCAAATGAATTTGATCAAATTTTGCGGTAATTTTCAAACACTTACATAAAAAGTTATATAATATAAATTATAGAAAATTGACCAATTTATAATATAGTATAAGTATTTTCATGTTTTTCAAACCAATTTTTTTTAATTTGAATTGTTCTGATATTCTTTTGTGATATAATGGGTTGTCTCATAATTGCTGTCGTTGATTTTTGTTTCGGGCTTCATATTTTCTATATTTTCGCAACAATAATCCCAGAATGCATTCAGTTCCCCATCGGATATCCCGAAGTTAACATCACATTGTTTTTTTTCCGAGAAGAGTTCGTTATTTTGAAAGATTTCGCCCTTCAAACATGTGTGAAAACCCGAAGCATTTTCGACACATAATCTTATTTTACTTCAGAAAAGGCAAGGACGCAAAAACGATTACTGAAAAAATTTGAAAATTGTACGAAAATGATGCAATTAATATTCGTACTTGTTTGCGATGGATCAAAAAAATTCGCACGGGAAATTTTGATGTTGAAGACAAAAAGAGGAGTGGTCGCCATATTTCTTTCGACGATCAAAAATTAAAAGTGATGATCGAAAAATATCCACGTTTAACAACGCGTGAGATAGCAGTGAAGATGAAATCATCAAAAAGTTCCGTATCAAGAGCTCTAAAACGCATTGGGAAGGTCAACAAGCTCGAGATGTGGCTGCCGCACGAATTAAATCGCAAGCAGCTCAAACGTAGGGTGAGTGACTGCGTTCTTTCAAAGTTTCTCCAAATACAGGAGCCTTTTTTACATAAACTGATAACTGGAGATAAGAAGTGGATACTCTAAAATAATGTTAAGCGAAATATGAGTTGGGTGGATCCCGGAAAAACCACTCAAACCATCGCTAAACCGAAACTTACAAATAAAAAATATATGTTTTGTGTACGGTGGGATTCTCAAGGCATAATTTATTACGAGCTATTAAAATCGGGCGAAAAATTAAACGCAACAAAGTATTGTGTACAACTTGACAAATTAAATGAAGCAATTAAACGAAAAAGATCAATTTTAGGCCGTAGCCGTATGATCATATTGCAGCATGACAACGCACGGCCACACGCAGCATTCGTCACGCAGAAAAAACTTTCTGACCTGAATTGGGTAGCGCTTCGACATCCAACATATTCTTCCGACCTTGCCCCATCTGATTTCCATTTGTTCCGGTCCTTGCAAAATGCTCTCGATGATAAAAAATTTCAAAACGAAAAACAACTAGAAACATTTATTGTTTCATTCTTCGAATCGAAGCCGAAGGAATTTTACAAAAATGGAATTGAAAAGCTATTTGAACGATGGAATAAGGTAATAAAAAACGATTGAAATTATATTTTGGATTTTTAATAAACTAATTACTATGAAAAAAATTTCTTTTATTTCACCTATTGTCAACGACAGCAATTATGAGACAACCCATTAAATACTTTTATTTGATGCATGAAAATAATACTTTGCAATTTCGTTAAATCGTTATATAAGAATTATATATTATATATAACGACTATATATCAAAAGAATTATTTATATTCTTATAGGAACTTTCATAAGAACCATACGAGATTATAAATATTCTAAATAGGCGAAAATATTCTATCTATGTGGAATTTTCGCCGAGTTTTCGCCGAGTTTTCGCCGAATGTCCGTCGGTGTCCGGTAGGCTGGTGTCCGCTAGGACTCTCGCCTAGTTGAACCGGTGCCGAGTTGACCGGTGCCTAGTTAACGGCGGCTACCTGACCGTAGCCGAATCTACCGTCGTCCTAGTGACGCGTACCGATTGCGAACGCCAACCGTAAAGTGCCAAATCGCGATGCTGTTTGCAAACGTGATTGCGAACGCCAACCGCAAAGTGCCAAATCGCGAATGCTGTTCGCAAACGCGATTGTGTTCGTATTTGACTGCGATCGTATTCGAACGCGGTCATGTTCGTGCATGTTCGTGTTAGGACGCGTCAACGGCAAGACTTTTGGTCGGAGATCATCATCTTACGTTCGCGGGTTCGGGCCGAGCGTGGCTATTTCAATTTTTTTTGACACACCGAGTCCGTCGTATGTTTAAATTCAGTGTTCAATTTTGATTCTTCACGCATTCTATTTCGTGTATTTCGATGATCGTACTTCTTTCCAAAATATATTACGATAAATTGACGCAAGGAAGTCAACGAATAATCAGGATAATCACTGAAAAGTGATCACTTACGTCAGAGTCACCTAATACGGAACAAAAAAAACAACGAAAAACTCTTAAAAGGTGTGTAAATGTGTTTTATATTTACGTAAAATTATCAATTGGTTTCACTTCTTCAGTTTACATTTATCGGTCATCATGACATTTTAGAAAAAAATAATTCAAATATATTTAATTGGTTGCTATCATAACACAAAATAAATAACACCTTCCCATAATCGAACTTGATGCCCAAAACGTTGAACTTGAAGCTTCAAGTGCAAAAACTGTATCAACAAAATACTTCACCGTGGCACTTTTGCCTGTCTGAAAATAAAAATTGAGTTACCCTGAGGTTTGAATTTTATTATTGTACTTAAATTAATTTTTTAATTTATTTACTTTGATCAACTTTGCTTTTTTTAGTTTTTTTCTTCATATTATAAATATGTCTGATGTTTGGGGTAATCCTATAAGTGCGGCAGCTAATGTGATGCCCTTTTCGAGTTTATTTGGAGTTAAAAATATTATTACAAATGTTTTATCCCAAGGAAAGCCCCATCACTTTTTTCAACTATTGATACCGGATTCTATATTTGAAAAAATTGCTATTGAAACCAATCGCTATGCCGGTCAAATGCTGGAAGGTAGTGCATCAAAGACATCTCGCCTCGGTGCATGGTCAGATACTAATATGAACGAAATGAAAAGACTTTTTGGACTCATATTATGGATGAAGCTAGTCCGACTTCCCGAAGTTTCCTTGTATTGGAGCAAAGACGTACTATTTGCGCAAACGTTTCCACATTCTGTGATGAGTAGGAACCGATTTGAAATATTGATGCGAATGTTGCATTTTAGTAATAACATTACTGCGGATCCAGAAGACCGCCTAGCGAAATTGCGAATCATAATCGATGAATTGAATGACAACTTCAAAAAATTTTACGATCCAGGAGAACAGGTATGCATTGATGAAAGTATGATCCCTTTCAGAGGAAGAATATTTTTCAAACAGTACATGAAACAAAAACGTCATAAATATGGCTTAAAGATTTTCAAACTATGCACATCTACTGGATACACACAGTTTTCAAGTATATTGTGGAAAAGGTACCATATTTAGAGAATCGGTACCGATAACCACTGTGATGTCGCTTTGTAAACCTATTTTGAACAAGGGACACACAGTTTGTACTGATAGCTGGTTTACTAGTTTAGATCTAGCTAATAAGTTATTAGATAAAAATACTCATCTAATAGGAACTATACGCAAACAAAAATCGACGGGGTCTCCCAAAAGAAGTTACCAATGCAAACATTGACAAGGGAGAAATTGCGGCAAAACGCAATAAAAAAGGAACGGTGATAATGAAATGGAAAGACTCACGAGACGTATGTATACTTTCCACGGAACATCCGATCGATTATGTTTTAGTAAAAAATAAAAGAGGAAAAATAGTACAAAAACCTAAAATAATAAACGACTACAATAAATCAAAAGCAGCTGTCGATTTATCGGATCAAATGACCGCATACTATACTCCACTAAGAAAAACTATAAAATGGTATAGAAAAATAGTAATTCAGCTGCTTTTGGGTACAGCAGTAACAAATGCAAAAATTATTTATGAGGAAACAACCAACAAAAAAATATCCATCCTCGATTTCCGAAGGGCACTAACATCATATCTTACAAGTTGCAGAGATTCCGTTCAACCTATTCCTTCAACACTAAAAAAAACAAAAACACCCCATATTCTCTGTAAAAAAGAAGGTAAAGTGAAAAATGTTCGTCGTTATTGCAACAATTGCTATATAACACAATCGAAAAAAATCGGTTGGAAAATTGCTAAAAATCGGACTCAGAAAGTCGTAACATATTGTAGTGGTTGCGAAAATCAACCATTTTATTGCTTATCTTGTTTTAATAAAGATCATCGAAATGTTTAACACTAGTAATAATAATCTACACAATAATCTACATAATAATCAATATAATGTTAAAAATATGTCAATATATGTATGTTATATAAATAATAATAAATGTCAATTTAATAATTTGATTTAAAATATCATAAATGTGTGTGTATAAAAGTTGATATAATTATTATATAAAATTAAATCATGTATTTGTTTTACCATCATGGCGATTTGGAGAAACCTGTTATGCCATGGTGGTATATTTATATTTGTGTTTGTATATATATTATGTAAATAAATAAAAACATAGTAATATACTCTACATAATAATATAACATTGTGTATAATCTACATATACGATAATCAATAATAAAAAATCTAATCGATAATAATCATAATAAATAATAAATTAAAAAATAAAATATTTTTTTCCTTAGTAATTAGTTTATTATTTTTTTAGTAATATAAATATATAGTAATAAAAGTAATATTCTAAATATTCTAATAAGCGCATTCTAAAATAACCGTAGGGTGGTGGGCACCACCCAGTTTTTGCCCTTGAAGCTTCAAGTTCGATTATGGGAAGGTGTTATTTATTTTGTGTTGTGATAGTAATCAATGAAATATATTTGAATTATTTTTTTCTAAAATGTCATGATGACCGATAAATGTAAACTGAAGAAGTGAAACCAATTGATAATTTTACGTAAGTGATCACTTTTCAGTGATTATCCTGATTATTCGTTGACTTCCTTGCGTCAATTTATCGTAATATATTTTGGAAAGAAGTACGATCATCGAAATACACGAAATAGAATGCGTGAAGAATCAAAATTGAACACTGAATTTGAACATACGACGGACTCGGTGTGTCAAAAAAAATTGAAATAGCCACGCTCGGCCGAACCCACGAACATAATGCTGGCCATACACGCCACGATAAATCGTACGATAAAACTGAACACTTCGAATGGTTCGATTTATCGTACATGGCATACAAGCCATACACGCTTCGATAAATCGTTCGAAATCGGTCAGACGATACAATAAACAGTACCGACGCACACGTGTCAGCGATGGCTTCGACGGACGACTTTTTTATGTTGGATTAATATTCGCCCTGAAGGAAAAAAAAAAAAAAAAAAGTGAAGCTGAAAAATCGTAGCATCTGGTGCAAAGAATGGCTAATGAAAAGAAGAGTTCATTCTCATGTCAATTTGTTGGCGGAATTAAAGATGTTTCCAAAAGACTGGCATAATTTTTAAGATGATAAGATTTTTTTGATAAGATGATAGGATGATAAGATTTTTTTTTTTTTTAAGGATGTGCGCACGTCCACCCGAACTGCGACTGACGACAAGACCGGACACGAAAACCGACAGGCGCATACACGATGCGATTTAGTCGGCATCGTTCATTCGATCCGATAAATCAATCAAAATTTTCGTATTGTTCCGTTCGACTGAACAGTCTTAAAAATCCGGACGAAACCAGACGAAACTGAACGGTTTTATAATGCTGGCCATATACGCCACGATATATCGTTCCGAAAAAACTGAGGTTTTTTTCGCTACGTGTATGTATAAAACCGGACGAAACCGGACGAAACTGAACGGTTTTATAGCATACACGTAGCGAAATATCGTACCTCAGTTTTTTCGGAACGATATATCGTGGTGTGTATGGCCAGCGTAAGATGACGATGTCCGACTAAAAGGTTTGCCGTTGACGCGTCCAAACACGAACATGCACAAACATGACCGCGTTCGAATACGATCGCAGTCGAACACGAACACAATCACGTTTGCGAACAGCATTCGCGATTTGGCACTTTGCGTTTGGCGTTCGCAATCACGTTTGCGAACGACATTCGCGATTTGGCACTTTGCGTTTGGCGTTCGCAATCACGTTTGCGAACAGCATCGCGATTTGGCACTTTGCGTTTGGTGTTCGCAATCACGTTTGCAAACAGCTGGCGATTTATGAATAAGTATGGGTGCACCAGTCACTACGCGTCCATATATGTACGTCAAGAATGGGTACTATAAAAATTAAAATTGGAAAAAAATAATGAGTTTAATTTTTTTGTCACATAAAAAACGCCGAAGTTTTGCAGTAACATTTCCGATTAAATTATATAATCCATTGTATGAAAAAAAAATTGGTTTAATATCGATGACTTCTTTTTATTCAGACCATTTTTATTTGAATTCTGACCATACATATTTTTTTATTCTGACCATTTTATTTTAATTCTGACCAAAAGTTGAATTAAATTCTGACCCGGAAATTGTAACCAAAATATAATTTGATTTGGACTATTTTTTTGATCGCATTTACTTATTTCAAAAAACTCATAATTTTTACTTAAATTCTGATCATACTTCATTTTTTATTCAGACAATTTTAATTCGAATTCTGACCATACTTCATTTTTTATTCTGACTATACTTGATTTTTATATTCTGACCATTTCATTATAATTCTGACCATACTTGATTTTTATATTCTGACCATTTCATTTTAATTCTGACCATACTTGATTTTTATATTCTAACCATTTCATTTTATTTCTGACCAAAAGTTGAATTAAATTTTGAACCGAAAATTGTAACCAAAATATAATTTGATTCCGACCATTTAATTTATCACCTTTACTTATTTCCAAAAATTCATAATTTTTACTTGAATTCTGATCATATTTCATTTTTTATTCAGACAATTTTAATTCGAATTCTGACCATACTTCATTTTTTATTCTGACCATATTTCATTTAAATTATGACCATACTTCATTTTTATATTCTAACCGTTTCATTTTATTTCTGACCAAAAGTTGAATAAAATTCTTACCTAAAAATTGTAACCAAAATATAATTTGATTCGGACTATTTTTTTGATGGCATTCACTAATTTCGAAAAACTCATAATTTTTATTTGTGAGCGTTATGTCCGTGAGCGTTATGTCGGAAGCCTTGTGTCGTTTAGCGTTATGTCCGGTAGCGTTATGTCGCGGAACCACGTAGACAGCATTCCGATTCTAATTGTAAGCAAATATTATAATTATTATACAACTGTGCTTTGGAAGCATTGCGAATCGGTCGACGCAGCCGCAAACCGTTTCTCCCAGCGTGTTCGCTATAAACGCGACTATTTTGGATGAGAACACATAGAGAGTTGTGAAAAGTGACCGAAGTAGCCGACAACCGCGCGAATGCGAACGAGTTGCGGCACGGTTGAACCGCCCGCTTTGCGCCCCATGAAATAGTCTCACTCCTGACGGTTTACGGTGACCGGGGTGGCATTGAACGTGTCAAAAAAACTCATAATTTTTACTTGAATTCTGATCATACTTCATTTTTTATTCTGACTTTTTTTTTTTTTATCGATAAGAGCCCACCATCCCGCCTGTTACATGCACCCCACTCTATGCCAGCTTCCTGAGCCGGCTTAGCTGGGTACCAGCAACACTAGGCGAAACTACGGGCGCCACATTTACATTTATTGGGAACTTTACATTTAATTTTAACTAAGCAATCACGAAGGACTGCTTTCCGGGGGGCATACGGAATGCCAGGCGAGGAAAATTTAACGAAATATGTCTTTCCGTGAACTGACCCTCTTAGCGAAGGTGCAGAATGCACGAAAGGCGAATTTCGAGGAAACGAGGTCTATATTGGAAGTAGGTAAGCGGTCGGGGAACCCAGAAAACAAGTCCTTTCTTTCATTTTCTGCCAGAGAGCAAGACCACAGGATATGATCCGGGTCCTGGATCTCTCCGCAGGCACAGTGAGGGTCATTTCGCAAACCAAGATACGTGAGCTTGGCGAACGCGCCGTGACCCATCAAATATTGCGAAACAAAGTGATCGGGCACGACCCACGTGTAACTCAGACGCCGCCTGATATCCGGAAAGAAAGAGTAAGTGTGCCGACCAGTCACAGCCACATCCCATCTCTCCTGCCAGACGTCCAGGGCTTTCTCAAATGCGCGTTTTTAAATTCTTCGAAGGTTTCGTCTTCTCCTCTTCGGATAGGGACGTTACCCACTATTAATTCAATATTTTTCCGAAAACAGTAACCGGCAGCCCCTCACCTGAACCTGAAGGTCCAGAGGAAGGACGCCGGCCACCACCACGCCGGTTAACGCGGTTCGATAGGATCTTGTTAACAAGAGCACGTTGGCCTCGAACGAAGGCGAACGACTCCGGTGAACTTACAATTCCACACAGACACAGCATAAGAGACAATTGATACAAAATGGCCACATACATACACTTAAGGTGGCCGAATTTAAGGCCCCACTGTCTGCCCGCCAAGCGACTGATTCTATAAAAAAGACTTTCGTGCTTTGTCTAAGATATACACAACATGATCCTTAAATTAAATTTACCGTCCAAGAGGACGCCCAGATGGAGGACTCTAGAACGGTAAGGAAGTAAAAAATCATTGAATCGAAGGCGCGGAGGACGTTTCAATTTCCCCTTGAGGAAAATTGCCTCGGTTTTGGGGAGAAAGGATAAACGAGAGGATAAACCCCAATCATAAATGCGACGGAGCGCAGAGTTTGCTCTCTGCAGCAACCCACTCTGAGAGTCGCCCTTCACTATTAAAGTGGCGTCGTCTGCATAGGCAAGCAGACGACATCCCTCCGGCAGATTCAGACGTAGTAATGTATCCATCACCATGTTCCACAAAAGTGGACCTAAAACAGATCCCTGGGGACAACCTATGGAAGCTGGTCTAGACAGAAGCGTGGAACCGCAATCAAAATAGATTTCTCTATTTTCGAAATAACTGCGAATAATATTAAATAATTTTTTAGGAATATTACGATCACGAAGGCACTGGAGAATCAGCGGCCACCACGCATTATCAAAAGCTCCCGTTATGTCCAGGAAGAATGCAACAACGTATTTATGAACGGAGTTCTTTGTTGCACTCACAATAAAGTGGATATTGTCTTCCGTAGACCGACCCGGGAGAAAACCAAATTAGTTGGGAGAAAACTCCAAAATTTTCCGAAGACGAGAAGCAATGACTCTCTCTAAGCATTTGCCCAATACTGGGAGAAGGGTTATAGGACGGTAAGCATTGGGATGCGTTAGAGGCTTATTTGAACCCGATTTGGGAATGACGATCAATAAACCTACCTTCCAACAGCTCGGAAAAATCCCTCCCTCCAAGCACGCTTTAAAAAAAAGTTGAAAAAAAATTTCGTGCTTGGCCACCACCCAAGAATGGCGAGCTAGAATTGACGTGATTCGATCTAGACCAGGCGTTTTCCATAGACACAGGTGTTTGAAAATATCCTCTAGCTCTTGCAGAGCCAGAGGACTTGAATTGCAATCATTGTCATACACTGAATGCAACTCTCGACGAATAATTCCCTGCCTTGGTGTATCTAGTTCGGGCTGATCCCTCCTAATTAAATGATCCATGTAGAATTTTCCGTTTTCTTTCAATGACGAGGCGAACCTAGCCGTTTCCGGGTTTTTAATTCCGCAAACGACCTTTGAACCCTTTGCGCCTAGAGTAATGGCTTTATACGCAGGACCCCAGGGACCGCATGACGATTGTGACGAGATAAACTGTCGCCAGCTATCTCGTTTCGCCTTAACAATTGCGCGTGTATACTCTTGATCGGCCGTATGGAATCTATCCAGAAGAATGGCTTTACGATTTTCATCGCAATCCCTCCTTCTGGCGATCCGGAGGGCGGCACGGGCCGCCCTCGAAAGTCTTTTTAATCTGTTGAGGTTGGAGTTCCACCAGGTGACAGGTCGACGACTGTCACTGGGAGAAGCAGATACACGACCGATACTCGTTTCCGCTGCACCAACAATAGCCTCCTGTAGAAGACAAGCGGAACTGTTAGGATCCGCCTGTGGATCAAATGTACCGGCAATATAGTCTAAATTAGACAGAAGATCTTTTTCAAACTTGTCATAGGACTTGACGAATTTACGAAATGGTCGATCAAGAGCTGAGAGGACTACCGGAGTTTTGTTCTTGCAGTTGATTTCCATAGTGATCAACCTGTGATCGCTGCACGAGAAACTTTCTCGCACAGCCCATCCGGAGCAAGCGTCGACGACACTGTCACTAGCCAAAGTAATATCGATATGCGACGAACCCATAGGACCATTGAAGGATGCCGGGGAATCAGGTTCATTAAGGACAAAAAGTTGGTTCGACTCTATGAATATTTCGGCCGCCCGACCTCGAGCGTTAGAGGGACCTGGCCCCCAATATGTTGAGCGAGCGTTGATGTCGGCACCGATTATAAGCGGACTATCAGGAATAAAATCTAGAGCGTGCTGTAAATAATCCAAGTGTATACTAATATTATCAGAAAGTAGTAGAGGAAAGTGACGGGTTCACGACCATGGGAGTTCTAGACCATGGGAGTTCTAGACCCGGAGGAGGTCTGGACCTGGTCGAGAGTTTTGGACCATCCGATTTTAATTTTTTTCGGATGGTCCAAAACTCTCGACCAGGTCCACACCTCACCCGGGTCTAGAACTCACATGGTCTAGAACTCCAATGGTCGTGAACCCGACACTTTCATTTTTGTTTTGGTTAGGATAGTTTTTTATTTTATTTTTTGAATGGTCTAGAACTCTCAACCAGATCTATACCTAACATGGTAGTGATCCGAACACCTTTAAAATCTTCAAAATTACTAAATACTCTAAAGCACTAACCAGTTACCATTCGTGAAGATTGTACCAACCATCCAAAGACTTCAGAAGAGTGTGAGCCCCCATCTCAAAGAATCTTTATTCGTGAAGACTGCGCCCTCGAAGACTTGAGATGAGTGAGGGTACCCCCCATTCATTTTCATTGAAAGCACTCGACACGTCCGCTACATATCGCGACCGAGGTAATACTACGGAAACTCGTTTTTCATGTTTGTGTAAGATTTCCAACATTGAAAGGACATTCAACTTTAACTTAAGGAGTGAAAGGTTCTTGAATCCTTGAAACCAGTTTTAAATTGTGCAATTTCATATCGAGTGAAGATGCATTTCAATTTATTTTTAGTAGTCGAGGTGGGATTTTACGAGTATAAGTAAAACGGATCGAATATGAAATTTCAGTTCATTTTATTCATTTGAACAGTCAACATGTTTTCATCATCATCATCATCATATTATAATCCGTCGGTGCTTGCTGCTTCGCATCCTACTACTGTGACTCTTCCTACTACTGCTAGTACTTCAAGTGTTACTCGTCCTCAACCTAATACCAAGGAATCATCACCATTATCGAAGACTGCTCTTTTTAAACAACTTCATCATTTAACAGAGAGCGGAGAAAAAAGTGTTCAAGTTGGTGCCGAATATATAAATGAAGAATATAATGTATACGTTTATATAGTTAATTCAAAAATCACATCACTAAAAATACGACTCGATATAAATCAATGGCTAAGTTTGAAAGATAATTTAAAACAAATTATGATTTATTTTAAAGATGATTCTAATCTTGAAAATGAACAAACTTTGAGTTATAAGCTTTCATCTAAAATTTTATATAATTTTAAATCTGTTACAATATCAAAAGATAATTTTTATGTGACGATGATGGAAAATGCGTGGAAGAAATTAAATTTGTTATCGTCAGTGATTGATGCAAATTTATTAGCTTTAGAAGACCGTGAGTTAGCATTCCACCAAGGATATACTTATTTATCCGACACAATTCGTAATTTATTACGAAATAATTCAAAATTAAAGGATTATCAAATACAAGAAGAAATTATTCAATCGGGAAGAAATCTTTCTAGTGTAGATATTGAGATTTTGATAAATCTCGGATCTGAAATAATTACAGGGTAAGTTGAAAAAAAAAATGAACTATTTAATTGAAAAATCTTTTTAATATAATATTTTTTATTTCATTATAGATACAGAAATGATCCAGCAAAAACATCATATGTTTAAAATAACAAAAAAAGTTGAATATATATGTATATATATAAATATAATGTATTTTTTTATTTTTAAATAAACATAATATACGAAAATTATTTCTTTTAAATTAACTACTAAAATGACCCAATGCTAAAGTTAATGGACTGTTCTCAATTAATGTACGTTTATCATCTTGTCCATTTAATGATATTTTATTAATACACTCTGTTCTTAATATGTGATGAATAGATTTGAATCGATACATTTGACTATATAAGTTTAAATTAAGATCATTTAAACATAATTTATAATCTTCTAAACGAAGTTTTTTACTTGCGGTTATATTAACTCCTTTAACCTTCGATTGAAGACCCTCTTTTGATAAAATACAGTACACTTTTGATCTGAGACCTACAAATTGTAATATTATTTCTCCACCATATTCATCCTTTATTTTCCCTAATACTTTATTATTAATTAGTGGGAATGAATAGGGATTTATTATCTTGTAATTAGAGGTGTCAAAATGTGATGGAATATCATTTTTTATACTATTATACACATCATTCGTTTTAATTTCATATATAAATGAATCAGTATCTGTATATAATAATGATAAATCATTTTTAAATTTAGGAATCATATAACCATAATGAAATTCATACATTAATGTTTTTGAAAGATCTAGAATTGACATACCCAAATAAATCGGACGGTTATATTTAACTTTAGATCGATTCATTTGTATTATAACTAAATTTTCGTTAATAATTGTAAAGCTATGAAAATTAGGTTTAGATACATATTTTTCTACACCGAAAGAATTTCCTTCTCCACTCCACCGTGTTAAAATTATAACATTCACATATTTCTCCACATCTTGTAAAGTTTTCCCATAAATAGCATTATTCATGAGTTTATAAAAATCCATTTCAGATTTATTTGTTGCACTTGCTCGCTTAGAAGTATTGAGATCAATATATAATTTCATCCATGTTCCTTGTTTAAACGTTAAAATTCTATGTATTTTTTTCAAAATTAATCCATATTTAAGACATTGTTGTAAATTTGTAATATGAATGATGTATTTCTTCTTTGAAAATAAGTTTGGAATTAACTTACAATATTTTCCTCCAGTTGGAATTATAGATTCAGGACAAAATGGTAAATCATTATGATGATTGTGTGACGAATTCGGATATTCCAAATCAACTTCTAGTATGAAACCTTTCTCATTTTTTTCTGAATAATTTAAACAATTAAAATTTTGAATCTCTTCCTCACCCAACCATTTAAAATCAACATATGGTAAATTTTGACTCATCGCCCACCCATACAAATTATTCGCATCTAAATATAGTATATAGTTACTGGGTTTCTCCTTATTATAGTTATCCATATATTTATTATTAGCTTCAGCAAAACGTTTTGAACATTGTGAAACACCACCCCGAATACCACGTTTAATGAAGTTTATCATATCAATATCATACAATAAATCTAATTTAATTTTAGTGATTTTAAGCATTGCATCCCACGAGAGACCTGGAGCGGTATAATAATGAGCTGGATCTAAACCATAAATTTGTAAAGAAATTAATCTAAAATTTTCGAAAATATCTACTAATAACAATACATCACATTTCAAGTAGAGATCAGAATATGATCCTAAATTTTCTATATTAAAATGATTCCATACTCGAATCACATGATTATAATCATCATCACTTATATTAGTATCAGTCAATTTATTATAAAATACCGATCGATCTGGGAGTGACTGTACATTATATTTTTCAAAATTCGTTACAAAATCATAAGGAAAAATATTCTTACGCATCATTAATTCGAAACTTACTGGATTGGGAAAATGTCGATTTATTTCATTAAAATAACTCGAAGTTAAATTTTTTGATAATTTTTCAATACTATTATACTATTCAAAAAACGTAAGGAATCAATGAATCTAATTGAAAATTTTTGCCCGTCCATTTTATCTTTAATTGTAAATGAAATATATTTTTCTTTATTGATTGGAATAACTTCAACCTCATAATTTGATAATGAACTGAAAAACATATGACAGTCATAACCGGACAAATTATGAAAAACGACTGGAACAAATAAACTATTTTTATGTTTCAAATTACATTTATTATGAGCGGGTCCTCGATATTCGCCAGTGAGATGACAATGATCTTTAACTTTATCAGAATCTAGTTCCCCACCACAAATGTGACAATTATTTTCATTTTCAAACTCAAAAATTTGTCGATCATTCAAAGGATTCATTGGAATTATAGTTTTCAATCGATTATAAATCATACGACCTTCTTCTATTATTTTTTCAACGAAAACTTTAGGACAATCTGGATTACGGTAAATGAAAAATTTTGAAAGAGAGTCATCATAATTACATTTTAAAAAATATGCAAAGCTTGATGGAATATGCCTTTGAACAGGCATTGTAAAGGATGAAGTTAAAGCTGGTTCACATACAGAAAATGGTTGTAAAATTGATTCAAAATCAGCATAAATAACGAAAGGGACTGGTAAACTTCGATTAAAATTTTCAAATTCTATTTTTTCATCTTTTTTCGGTACATCTACTCGTACTTTGATACATTCCTCACCATGATTTGATAATTGTTGAACCGATTGAAAGTATTGCAGACAGGTCTCACAGAGAAATTTTTTAGATTTATTTGAAGATAGTTGAGAACTTATCAGTCTAGATAAGTTCTTTATCCAACAGAAGTGAGCTTTATTGTTTTGTTCAAAGTAAAGCAAGTTAATATGATTTGATCGTCGATTTTTACTTAAAAATGTTGGTCCAACTATTTGATAATTTTTATCAAGTTCAAAGATATTTATAGAAATATTATGTTTTTCACCGAATTTATTTATATCACTAATTTTCATAGGAATTTCAAATTCATTCGATATTAATTCATTAATGTTAGAATAAGAAGACATTCGGTCACTATGAACTTCAACTGGTTGTAAAGCTGAAGCTATTGACCAATAGAAACACTTTTCATCATTATTTTTTACATTTATACATGCTTTTTTACTTGAAATTTTTCTCGGTAGAGGAATGTATCCACATACTTTTAGAGGATTATATTTTGCAATATTTACTTCCAAATGAGAAATTTTTATAAGACCCCAACCAGAATCACGTTCTTGAAATTCTTCACTTTTTGAAATTATGGACGATACAAATTTTTCATATATTTCCGAAAAATCAGTATGCTTGGTGAAAATTTCATGCTTTGTATTGAAAGATTTTAAATCTACAGAATCCTTTAATATATAATATGCGAAAAGTTCCAATTGAATTTTTATACCATTTAATGATTCACATTTCGATTTAATTAAATTTTTAATCGTTTTTTCATTGTTACGTAAAAAAACTGCTGGTGAAATTGTAATAATTTCAGGGTACGTTATTAATTTTATATGAGAGTAATCTATTCTTGAATGCTGATTTGATAATTTCAACATTCGAATGAAAAGGAATTACACGTCTTTTCTTGCTCGATGATGAAAGATTTGATACCTTACGTTTTCCAAGTTCATCAATAACGTCACAATTTCTTCCTCTTTTATCTGTAGACTTTGGATAATGATCTTCGGTGTCAATATGGTTGAATAAATCTTCAATTTTTTCAAATTCGGCATCACATTTGAAACATTTTAAAACACTGAAAAGAAAAAATTAATAAATACCAAGAAAAATAATATATATATTTATATACATATATAAAAAAATAGACTTACACGAAACTCGTCATCATGCAGGATTTACTTCGATATGTTTTTGAACACGAATGTGAATGACCATAATCGAAATACAGTCACCTTTTATATACCTTTCAAAGTTGTTGAAATCGATACTTCCACTTCATTCGGATAAGAATAAACTTTAATTTAAATATGAAAATTGCTTTCATATAATGTTGGAAAATATTGTAATGTAATGGAGACGTTTAATTTTCAAGAAGAAAACTACAGTGAATATAAGTGTTGTGGTGATTTAACATTGAAAAGAAACATTGTATTGATATAATTATAGTAGTTTCATCTGATCATGTAAGAACTTGTTGATACATCTTATATACATTCTTTTAATATATATACATATATATATATATATATATATATATATATATATATATATATAATTAACTGAAATATCAAAATTCATCAGTTCACTCTGTGTTTTCTACATGATAAGTAATCTATTGAATTATATCGACATTTCAATGGTGACGAATAATTATAATTCATCACCTGATCATATTGAATTTCGTGAAGATTTATTGACGTATGGTGAAGGTGTATCAAGTCCAAGATATTCAGCATTTTCTTCAGAAAAAAATCGACTTGCTTCCTTTATCAATTGGCCGCTTCGAATGAAACAGAGACCGAAAGTTATGGCTGAAGCTGGATTTTTCTACACTGGAGTTGGAGATAGAACGATCTGCTATTATTGCGGTGGTGGATTAACTGATTGGGAAGACGAGGATGATCCTTGGGAGCAGCATGCTCGATGGTTTCAATCTTGTCATTATATTGAATTAGTTAAAGGCCGTGAATTCATTAATAAAATCAATTGTAAAGGTAACAAACCTCAGAGTGAGATAGATGTGATGGAATCTAATTCAATTTTTAAAAAATCATCATCACAAACATCATTATCATTATTATCAAAATCTGATCTTGATTGTTCACAATCAAATTCTGATAAAAATCAGACTAGTTTATGTAAAATTTGTTGGATAAGTGAAATAAATGTATGTTTTATACCGTGTGGTCATGTGGTTACATGTTCAAAATGTGCTTTATCTGTACAATTGTGTCCGATATGTAGACAACAGTTCACTCCCATTATTCGATTGTATTATTCATAGAGATAGTTAACTGATCATATCAATATTATCATTTATGTATAAACGTTTTTGTATACTATTGTATTATTAATTAAAATGAATAAAAATATATTTTCCCATAATAAATTACTTTTATTTAATTTTTTATAAATACATTTTATTTCTACATGATAGTAAATACTCTAAATTAATCATTGAACTTTAATCACTGAACTGGTTAATGGTGAGTAATTAATGATTCGGTCATGAATCAACAAACAGTAGGCGCTCGTGTTGATTGGTATATTCTCATTTAAATCAACTTCAATTTTAACATCAATTGGTCCAGTTTTAATTGTCTCATTTTGATGAAGACAATCAATTATAAATAAAGGTGACTTACTTTTGAAAAAGTCAATGTCAAATAATGGTTGCTCTCCACGATTGTAATATGATTGTTGAAACTTTGAATAGGCATCATACGATTAACTATATTTATTTTGTTTGAAATTCAAATTTTGAGCTTCATATGGATATTGTTCTGAATTCAAAAATACCCTAACATTTGATACATTACAATGATCGAAATTACTTGTATCCTTTTCAATGTGATTTTTTCGATCTGTTTGTAATGCTAAAATAATGTATCTTGGTTTTTCAATCTGTGTAGTTGTTTTCACAGTCCATACGATGTTTGTTGTTGCGGGTAATGTTGGATATTCGTATAAATCCCAACTTCTAAAATTCATTGTAATGATTCGATCTTTTTCAAGATATCTTATCAATCGCAATCTTTGTTCATCAGATACTTTAATATGTGGCACTCGCCAAACGATTTTCGTTAATGAAATATTCAAACTATCAGCTAAATCTGTTGGTGATATTTTTATGCAATTCAAATCAGAACTACTCCTAGTTAAAATTAGTTCATGTTTAGCATTGATGATAATTTTATTATAATCTTCAATGAAACCCATCAAATATTTGAGAGGGATACATACATTAAATTCATTAGTAGATAATTTAGTACCACCTCTCGACCATCCTGCATTCATAGCACACTTGAATGTATCATCATTGAATGATACATATGATTTAATTAAAGAAGTATATCCTAAATTTCTACTTCGATCGATTTCCACTCCATTCAACTCATATTTTATATCACTAAACAGAAAACTTATTCCATTTGTAATTAAATTAACCACTCCTGAAGTGATCGGTACATCTACAGAGGCTTTTTTTAAATTTATAATACCTTCGATGTACAGCGTACTCTCAGACGGTAGAATGTATGAGTCTTGGTGATTGATTGCAATGCGAATTTCATCATTATTATTAAAATTATTATTGAATGGAATATGACTATGAATGGCTTTCTGATGAATTGATTCATCAAAAATCGGTTGAACGTCGACGTTTAAAATATCCATCACTTAATCTGAATCCTAATGATTGCAAAAAGTGTTTGTTCGTTTGCGAGAGAATATCCCGATTATCGAAAGGTCTTTTCAAAGCTAAATCTCTCCTATTTATGATTGATTTTGATGTTTGTATGGCATTATAAATAATCATTTCACTTTTCTTAAATGTAATCTAATTGAAATTTGTTCCTTCCTGAAGTCAATCAATTGACCTCTCTCGTCTACCACAGCTAGAGATAGAGTATCGATCGTTTTAACATTGACAGGTAAATATATAAGGCTACTGGGTACTTCTATTATTTGATAACCTGGGGGAACTGTTGGTGAAAATTCGTGAATTGTATGAACAGCCTCTCCATTGTAATAAGAATTTTCAATAATATTACATTCAATTCGTAGCGTATTTACTCGTGAAATATCAATTGGATTTTCTGATATATGTCTAAAATTAGCATCATAAACCTTCCTGTTAAATCCTAATAAATGTCCGATTGAATTTTCCTTATTGAAGTTTATGATAACTGATGATCTTAATTCACAATGTAAAGTATTATTATTAATCCTAATCTCTATGTCAATGGGTTTCAGTTTGGAATGTTCATTTTTTACGTTCTTATTATATTCAGCTGAATTGAGTTGATTATATAAGAATTCATGAATATCTTTAACTTCATATGTACCTGTAGGTAAAGTGATAATTCCATCTTTTTTATCATAGGTCACATAATGAAATTCATTATTTCTACTGTTTACATTCGGAATTGAATTATATGATTTAAAATAAATTAAAGCGCATTCATATAAACCATCACTGTCTAAAGAAATGGGTGGGAAAAAAGTTGATTCAATGTGAGAGGTACGTGCTGATAATGTGAATGTACTTGACATAATGTTCACTATAAACAGTTATATAAAAATTTTAAACATAAATGACCACAATTGATTGTATTAAATTTCTGATATTTTATATAATTGTACTCTATGATGTTTCCCTTCAAATATTTTATAATTTCAATTGGTGGTTGTAAGTTACCGAAACTATCAAAATATTCACAATATTTCCCATGTTTGCGATAAGCTACCCAATGTGTACCTTCCCCGATATCAATGTCTAAATTAACAATAGCACACTCGTTTTTATATGGAAATTTCGGTAATTTATTTAACATAAACACCCCCCGAAAATTTGGTAAAAATTTACTAGCCTCATTTATATCTCTGTCAGTTAACGCTCTATGTGGTAAATTTTTTATAAGTTTTTTGGAAATGGAGATAAATATAGTCCTAGACCTTTTTTATATTTTCTAACGTGTATTCCTTCACCAATTTTAACTCCTTCCATTGCACGATGATGTCGTTGAGCTTCTTCGAGTTGTCTTTTAGCATCCTTTACATCATTGACGGCTTTCACTATTCCAGCTGTACCACCTGCTAAACTTCCTAAAGCTGAAAGTCCCGCAAATAGTGGTACTAAAAATGGTAAAACCCCACCTCTCTTAGGAATTGAAATCACTCGAGGTAACTTAATTTTTTTACTATTATTTTTATCAATTACACGTCTTGCAGCATCAACCGCTTTTTTATAAGATTTTTTTCCATCACCTTTTGATAGTTTATCACGTGCTGTTTTGACAATTGAATTAAATGATATATTTCTCCCCATCCCAATTTTCCTTTTTAACTTCATTGCATTCGCAACTGTCCAAGCCGCCGACCTTTCACCGAATGAGGCTTTGTTATCTTTCACACGCTGCCAAGCCTTTTCAGCTAGAATTCTATCAGCACGATGACGTGATAATAGTTCGTTATTTTGAGAATATGCAATATCGTGACTTTTACATGCTTCGTCCAATGGATTAATACCAACATCACCTCTAGCTAAACGTTTATATAGTTTTGTTCCAGGACCACAAAAATTATAACCAGGTATATGAAGTTCAAATGGTAATTTATTTATTGCGGTATTAAGTAATCCTTTTCCAACTACTGACATTTTAAGCAATAACTTTTTACTTTCGTAGTGTCTCACGGTCTTTAATATATTAACTATCAACACAGTCTTCAAAAACATTTATAATAATGAAATCATATTCAAAATTGATCATTATTTGTAAATATGCGGTTTAAGAAACATCGTATATTATTCACAATTTATAATTATGATAATGAAATGCCTATGATGCAAATACGTCATGGTGATTTACTACCGAATAGTATTAGATGCATTATCTGTGGACCTTCCAACTGTGGAAAAACGAATTTATTATTAAATCTCTTGATCAATCGTGATGGGGTTAACTTTAAAAATTTATATATTTATTCTAAATCATTACTTCAATCAAAATATAAATATCTAAAACATTTAATGAATTTAATACCTGAAATAGGTTATTATGAATATGTGGATAATGGAGATGTGATACCATATAACGATGCAGAGGATAATTCTATATTTATATTTGATGATGTAGCATGTGGAAAACAGAATAATATACAAGAATATTTTTCAATGGGACGTCATAAAAATATTGATTCATTTTATTTATCTCAATCGTATGCAAAGATTCCCAAACATTTAATACGTGATAATACCAACTTAATTATGTTGTATAAACAGGATGAAACCAATTTACAACATGTATTCGATGATCATGTAAACGTTGATATGAATTTTAATAAATTTATTAAAATGTGTGGTGTCTGTTGGAGTGAAAAATATGGATTTTTAACGATTGATAAAGATCGTGATCTATGTAATGGTCGATATAGAAGAGGTTTAGATATTATAATAATAGTATAATAGTAGATTCTTAACCTTAAATTGATCAGTCTTAATCAAATATGAATTCGGATAAGGTTATCAAACAAAATATTATTAAATCAGTTAAAAATATTAAACAAAAATTGAAGGATATAAAGATGAATCGAATTGAAAAGGATGTTTTACTCGAGGAACATTGGAAACCTCTTGCAGACCCTTTATCTACCATCGCTGCCGCTGCTGCAGTTGCTACCCCCAGAAAAAATTTCTTTATTAAAAAGGAAGATATTAAAAAAGATGAGAAATTAAAATCTGAAAATTCGAATGATGAGAAATTAAATATTGAAAAATTAAACGAAAATAATATTCGAGGACCGCTAACACCTACAGTATTCATTAATGAACCACAATCACCATTACCTTCCGATTTACCTGCGTTGGTGTCGGGGGAACAAGTTTTTGATTTTTTAAAAGTTCCAACAAAATTAGATATTCCGTTCGGTCTCCGTAAGGTGAATGATAAACTTTTTATTGGGAATTCAGAAATTTCTATAACTGATGATATTCTTTATGTGAAAGATAAACATTTTAAAGTTACTCCAGGTATATTGGAATTATTATTCAAAAAGGTACCTGATTTGGATATAATTACTAGTGAAGATAAAATTAAATATGGACACATTCTACAGCTTACAAATGCTCATCGTAGAGATTTTTCACCGAATGGACAGATAAAAGGTGATAAAAGTTTAAAATATACGAAAGTTGTTGGTACATTATTTTCCCCGCAAATTAAAAAGGGATTTGGAATAAATAAAACTGTTACTCAAGGAATAGATCATATATATTGGGATGATCCCAATGAATTAGTTGATCGTTTAAGAGTTTTAATTGCATCTCAGAGTGCAGGGCATACTGGACATAAAAATGAAGTTATCTCAATCATTGAAGAATTAAAAGAGGCTAAAATTATAAAATAATACATAATGGAGCAAGTTGTTAATGAACTACATAGACCTGCTAGAAAAAATTATCAACGTAGAAGAGTTATACAAAAGGGTATAGATGATTTATGGCAAGCTGATCTAGTTGAAATGATTCCATATGCTCGAGAAAATAGTGGATACAAATACCTGATGACAGTCATTGATACATTTTCGAAATATGCTTGGGCTAAAGGTTTAAAATCAAAATCAGGAAATGAAGTGACTGCAGCTATGATTTCAATTTTCAAAAAGGGTAGAATTCCGAAAAATTTACAAACTGACAATGGTAAAGAATTCTATAATAAAGTCTTTGAAAAATTGATGAAGAGTTATAATATTAATCATTATTCAACATATAGTGTAATGAAGGCTTCAATCATAGAAAGGTTTAATAAAACATTAAAGAATCATATGTGGAAATCTTTCAGTATGAATGGATCATATAAATGGATAATAACATTACCTAAATTATTAGAAAAATATAATGATTCAACACATAGAACAATACATATGAAACCGAATCAAGTTAATCAAAGTAATGCTGATAAATTATTACGAGATGTTTATAATCATTTAAAGATTGTTCACATGGGGAAATATAAGATTAATGATTATGTTAGAATAAGTAAATATAAGGGAATGTTTGAGAAGGGGTATACTCCAAATTGGTCAACAGAAATATTTCAAATATATAAAATTCAATATACAAATCCTATCACATATTTAATAAAAGATGTAAGAGAAACTCGTGTTATGGGTGCATTTTATGAAGAAGAACTTCAAAAAGTTATGTTTCCAGATATATACCTAGTAGAAAAAATTATAAAGAAACGTGGTAATCAAGTTTATGTGAAGTGGTTAGGATTACCTACTACTGAAAATTCATGGATAAATGTAAACAATAAAATAAAATAAATTTTAATATCTGAAATCTGTTTTATTAAATATATATTTAATGAAAAATATTACCATAATACTAAATATAAATTATGCTGAATCTTGTTCTGACATGACGCAATAAGTTTTTTTAAAATGTCATTGAAGGGTCAAGAACTCTTTATTCACACAATTTAAAACTGGTTTCAAGGCGTCAAGAGCCTTTCACTCCTTAAGTTAAAGTTGAATGTCCTTTCAATGTTGGAAATCTTACACAAACATGAAAAACGAATTTCCGTAGTATTACCTCGGTCGCGATATGTAGCGGACGTGTCGAGTGCTTTCAATGAAAATGAATGGGGGGTACCCTCACTCATCTCAAGTCTTCGAGGGCGCAGTCTTCGCGTATGGAGATTCTTTGAGATGGGGGCTCACACTCTTCTGAAGTCTTTGGATGGTTGGCACAATCTTCACGAATGGTAACTGGTTAGTGCTTTAGAGTATTTAGTAATTTTGAAGATTTTAAAGGTGTTTCAGATCACTACCATGTTAGGTCTAGATCTGGTCGAGAGTTCTAGACCATTCAAAAAAATAAAAAAAACTATCCTAACCAAAACAAAAATGAAAGTGTCGGGTTCACGACCATTGGAGTTCTAGACCATGTGAGTTCTAGACCCGGGTGAGGTGTGGACCTGGTCGAGAGTTTTGGACCATCCGAAAAAATTAAAATCGGATGGTCCAAAACTCTCGACCAGGTCCAGACCTCCTCCGGGTCTAGAACTCCCATGGTCTAGAACTCCCATGGTCGTGAACCCGTCACTTTCCTCTACTTCAGAAAATTGATAATACTGCGAAACAAACGTGATGTGCTGAAATTTAGAAATTGTAACAGGGAGGTCCAGAGCAACGCATATGATGTGAGCGGATGAAACATTTGCCAGGAGGGTACATTTAATTGACTTTGGGAAGACCACTATCGCAGTCATGGGAGGAATTGGATGTGGATTATTTTGTGAAGGATTAGGATTATGGAAGAAGAAAACCGAGCAATCACCGCCAAACCCAGAAACTATACAATTTTGAGAGTAAGGCTCCTGAATGAGCAGTATATTTAACTGTAAACGTTCTCTAATCGCACCAAGTTCGAGCGTTACGGCTTTTGAGCGTCTGCAGTTCAGCTGACCGACTTTTATGTTTTTATAATGCATAGTTAATGGAAGCGAGCTCACTATTTATAGCTGCCATTCTTGCGGGACAGTTCAGATCCCCTGTACGGTGGGGTTGACCGCCGGCTTTCTTGTATTTATTACAAGAAGCACAGAACAAATTTGTGCGTTTAGTGCACTTGTCAGCTGGGTGGTCAGTGTCTCCACAAAAACCACAAATCGCATCGTCTTTGCGGTGGCAATACTTGGACGGATGACCAAACTGATGGCATCGACCGCACTTGGTGACGTTAAAGTAGTCCACTACCTTGACCGACATAAGGTCGAGATAAACTCTACCTTCGTCGGCGAGTACTTTGCGTACTTCGGCAGTGGCGCAAAAAATAAAGTGCTTGCGGCCGTCCGCAAGCGAATGCACATGAGAAAGCTTGAATTTATTTTGGAATTCTCCAAAGGTCATTTGGAGATTCCCTTCAACGTTGTTCTTGTACGTGAGGGAAATTATCTCCTGTTCGGAGTACTCCCCAGGGACGTAACGAAGAGAAACTCGCGGGAGCTTCTCGCTTTCTACAACCGCGCGGAGACCCTTTTGGGCCAAAGTGGGACTTTTGGAGAATGCTACAGCCTCCTCCTTTGTCCTAGGACGGATTAAGGCACCACAGTTGGCGATTGGTGCGGTGGCGGTAATTCGGATTTTTGTGGAATCTGCTTTGACCATTTGGCAGACAGCTTCCATAGTCTCTGCAGAGGATTTATGAGTGGATGGCTCAATTGGATAAATCCGAATGGCCGGTCGAGGAGGCAGTGCTTTTTCCGCAGTTTCACGGGCAATTTCTATAGGTGGCTTCATTATTGAAGCATATGACGGAGCGGAGGAAGCAGGACCTTGCGATTTCTGGACCTCCTGCAGGATCTTCTCCATCGATCCCTCCCATTTGCTCTCTAAAACACTCAATTTACCCTCATTAATTGCTGACAGTTCTAAGGCCCTGATAGCCTTTTCGGTAAGCTCGCTATGAAGGGATGAGGCCGTCTTTGACGAACTCACCTTCAGCCATTTGTCTGCGTCCCCTATAATATCTAAAATAATACTCGAAAGAGTAGACTGACAATGAGCGAAGGACTGTGGGCGGGTGGAGGGTTCTGGAGGAGTTTTGCGTTCTGGGGGAGGATTGCGTTCTGAGGGAGGTTTGCGTTCTGAGGGAGGTTTGCGTTTAGGTATAGGCTCGGGGCAGGACGAAGTGGTATCCTCTAGTATTGAGGACTCACTCTCATTTCTTTTTCTCCTTCCCCTTCCCTTTCCCATTGTCAAGCGAATTACAAGTAAATAAAATCAAAACAAAGTAATGCAAACAATGCAAGAAAAATAAAAATAATAAAATAAAGTAAAAGTGAAATGAAGTGAAACAGAGTAAAATTAAATGTATAAAACTAAAACAAACAGAAAAAAGAAATAAACAAATATATTGATATATGTATTATTACCAATATATAAATAAACAACTTATAAAGTTAAATAAATAAAAGTAAAAAAATAAAAATAAAAATCAAATAAATAAATGCGCTGAACGGGCAGAAGTGGGTTAGCAAATATTATACTTATCGATTAATCGAATGTCCAAACGCAAGCCAATTGTGACAATACGCACGCGGTAATCTTCAGATTTGCAATGAACAATCACAACAAAATCCAGAAAGTATCGAAGAATTAAGAAAGCCGATGATGACGATGATGGTGCAGGTCAATTGGAATACGGGAGAGACAAACTTCAAGCCAGGGTCAAGAGCGAGCAATAGCGAAACAGCGCAGCGATGGGAACGACACAACAAGTCAATGCGACCGTCCCAACGCGAATAATCTTTTATTCTGACTATACTTGATTTTTATATTCTGACCATTTCATTATAATTCTGACCATACTTGATTTTTATATTCTGACCATTTCATTTTAATTCTGACCATACTTGATTTTTATATTCTGACCATTTAATTTTATTTCTGACCAAAAGTTGAATTAAATTCTGAACCGAAAATTGTAACCAAAATATAATTTGATTCCGACCATTTAATTTATCACCTTTACTTATTTCCAAAAATTCATAATTTTTACTTGAATTCTGATCATATTTCATTTTTTATTCAGACAATTTTAATTCGAATTCTAACCATACTTCATTTTTTATTCTGACCATACTTCATTTAAATTCTGACCATACTTCATTTTTATATTCTAACCGTTTCATATTATTTCTGACCAAAAGTTGAATAAAATTCTGACCTAAAAATTGTAACCAAAATATAATTTGATTCGGACTATTTTTTTGATGGCATTCACTAATTTCGAAAAACTCATAATTTTTATTTGTGAGCGTTATGTCCGTGAGCGTTATGTCGGAAGCCTTGTGTCGTTTAGCGTTATGTCCGGTAGCGTTATGTCGCGGAACCACGTAGACAGCGTTCCGATTCTAATTGTAAGCAAATATTATAATTATTATACAACTGTGCTTTTGACGCATTGCGAATCGGTCGACGCAACCGCAAACCGTTTCTCCCAGCGTGTTCGATATAAACGCGACTATTTTCGATGAGAACACATAGAGAGTTGTGAAAAGTGACCGAAGTAGCCGACAAACGCGCGAATGCGAACGAGTTGCGGCACGGTTGAACCGCCCGCTCAGCGCCCCATGCATTAGTCTCCTCCTGACGGTTTACGGTGACCGGGGTGGCATTGAACGTGTTAAAAAAACTCATAATTTTTACTTGAATTCTGATCATACTTCATTTTTTATTCAGACAATTTTAATTCTAATTCTGACCATACTTCATTTTTTATTTTGACTATACTTGATTTTTCAAGCTTTTTATTAGCTTGCTCTGATTCCGAAATGTTGTTTGTTAGTGATCCTAAAATAAAAGATCGATCTCGATCTCAGATACTACACCTCCGATCGATTTGAAACCTTCGTAAACTGACAATAACACGCAATTATACTATATCAAATCATCCTTGCCACAAGGCTGGAGGAATTTAATCGTTTAATTTCGAGTTTAATGGAGTTAATGGCATATCACATATTTCGCGAACGCTGATTGAAATCCATTTTCAGCACATAGCAACGTTGTAATTTGAAAAACCGAAGTCGACAAATAAGTATTAAGTTATCTTCAAAATGCTCAATATTTAATTATAAATGGTTTGTGAATCACCGAAGGCCTAATATTTTTAACAATATATATAAATGTTTAAACATCATGGTCGACATATATACTGTACTGTGACTGACAGGGCCGCTGTCATCAAGTGGCCGCCATTTCGCCACATGAGTGAATACTCATGCCGCGTTTCTGCGGCGAAAATTTGTCTAGAAACGTGTATGTGTGATGCGCAACGTTATCGAGCATCTATTAATGAAGTCATAAGGAATCAGGTTTTGTTTTCTCTCTGTGGCCGCCTGAGGGCCATTTTCCATACTGCGGCTGTGCCGCTGTCATCTGGACGTTTCGTTCGCTGCCTATTAAATAACATTCAGTGGTATCATCATCATTAGCAGCCTATTAGTTATCCACTGCAGGACAAGGCCTTACCAGACAAATGCGGCTAGCGATTGGGCAAGGCTCACCGCGCTAGCCCAAGTCGTATTTCGGTGAGGGATTCAGTGATATAAATAATCTAAATTACAATGCACATCAATTGAAATGTACACATAATATATTAAATGCTTTCAGTTATATAATATAAGGCATCCATTTTAGCGTTCAATAATTGCCAATAATTGAGATTGTTAATTATGGGTTAGAAAATTTAAAACTACGGTCATCGAAAGTAACTGACGCTTTGGAGGATATAAAAATGAGAGAAACAATGAATAATCACACAATGAGGTAATTATACACAGTATGTGTATTACTGAAGTTTAAAATTTAATAACTGACGCTTTGGAGGATTTAAAAATGAGAGAAAAAAAAATGAATAATCACACAATGAGGTAATTATAAACAGTATGTGTATTACTGAAGTTTAAATTTTAATAAGCGATTTATATAAATGTTTAAATTTAACACACTCGGTCAAGCAATCGGCTATTGCGATAACATGTTCGAGAGATATCAAAAACGTCCAATAGAGCATACAATTTATGATTTCAACAATATGTGCTTGCTTGAGTTGCCATGTTATTAACTAATGCAGAGAATTACTACTACAGTCTAATTATGCAATACATGTTGTACGCTCAGAGTGAATTACTAATCGAATTCAATTCATCAAAAGCAGTATTTATGGCAAGGGAATCTTAAATTCGACAATTAAATACACTCATGGAACTTCATTTACGGCGTAAGAAGAAGCAGCTCGTTAATGCGTTTGATCAAATCCATGCATTTTATATTCTCTATGAAATGCTGTGTATGATTGATTCACGATTAAAACAGCTGAAAGACTGAAGAATTTATGGGGGCATTAATTTTTACATATATCACAAGAATGGATACAAAATGTATAGATAGTCCTTTGAAATGCATCTATATTTGATTTATATGTTCGACTGGATTTATTCAATTCATTATGAGGAAGAAAACTATATATCATCATCATCACTATCGACCCGTTGTTTGTCTACTGCATCACAATCAAATATTGGGGATTAATTGTTCAAATAATACAAATTTTCAAGTAAGTAAGTTACTTGTGTGGTAATTTTATAATAGACAATAATCTAAATGAAGTATTCTTTAGGTACTTACATAATGAACTCAATAATAATATTCATACTTTGTAATAAGTTAATGGGAAAGACTAATTACAATACTGGCACTTTGGAAGAAATTAAAAGAATAAGCAATGAATAATCATACAATGAGGTAAATATTAAATGACCTTCAGTGATATTATATAACAGACAATAATCCAAATCAAATATTCTTTAGATATTTACATAATGAATTCAATAATAATATTCATACAAGATCGATGGGTTAATTATACTAATTCAAACATGATAAGCAGTGCAATGAAACGTCTTCACTGTCCACTCTGAGACTGATTAACTATATCATCATCGTTTATTCAAATTATACAAAATTAAGTGAGTTGTTTGTTTGACAATTTCCATTATCTTATATAATATTAATAAATTAATGGTGAATGGGTATTTCAAGCTTCAAATGTATCCTCCTTCCTCCATATGATTATACACTAGGTTCTCTTTTTCAAACTTTTTATTAGCTTGTTATTTATGCGGTAGATGCGTTCCGTTCCACATAAAAAAATCGCATAAAAAAAGATATGAAAAACTGCTATATAAAATATACCTAAAATCACATAAAAAAATGTATTTCTATTAACAATGTACTCTTAGTTAAGTTATTACATTGTACATACATTTGTACGTTCATATAGTCCAAAAAAAAAATATTGTATTCAAAAAAAGCTTGAAAAACTGCATAACTCTGAATTCGCATAAAAAAAACCGCATAAAAAGAGAACCTAGTGTATTGTATTTCAAAATTTTACTTAAAAAAAATCACACGTGCGATGTTATTAACATCGGGCCTATGCTAATTATATTAATAATAATTTAAGGAATACAACTATTATAAAAAAAATAAAAACCTTGAAAACAAAAACATTTGTTTCATTAACATTTAATTACTAAACTGCGTGCGATTCTAGCGCGCATACGTCCGCGTTCGCGAACGTCGACCGCGTCTGCGAACGATCACCACGTTCGTGAGCGTCAAGCAGTCTGTTCACGAATCACTCCAATATATTACACGATTTTGCACTTTATGGATAAGGAATTAAAGCCACGAGTTACTTGAGGTCTTATGAAATCGGTTCTTTTACGCGCAGTTTTTAAGTAAACTTCAACGTTTGAGGTTGGACCTTGTCGTTACGATTATAGTGTTCAATTTTGAATTTTGAAAACTTTGGAAACTTTTAAATTGATACGACAGTGTCTACTTTAGCATTTTGAAAATATTCCAATTGAAACGAATCATGGGATTCCAAGAGATTGGATTTATACTACAAAAAATGGCTGTACCAGCAGCTGAAAAACTAATACCGAAAATAACACCAGCAGAAACCATATTAAAACAAGATGAAACATTAAGGGCAGCCGAATCACCAAAGCTCCGGAGTATTCGATTACAGAAAAAAAAATCAAGAAAAGCTATGTTGAAATTAAGGGCAGCCGAATCACCAGAGCAACGTGAAACTCGTTTACATGTATCAAGAAAAGCTATGACGAAATTAAGGGCAGCCGAATCACCAGAGCAACGTAAAACCCGTTTACAAAAGATGAAGGAAGCTATGACGATATTAAGGGCAGCCGAATTACCAGAGCAACATAAAACCCGTTTACAAAAGTTGAGAAAGAAACGAAGGATGACAGCGATGACAGCTGAAACACCTCAGAAGCGCAGACATCAGTTAGAAAATTCAAAACTACAGGCATTGAAAGTAATAACAACTGAAACTCCAAAACATATTCCAAATGTAAAACCAGTCGAACATAATATAAATCAACACATAGATGCATTTCAAAAAGCAATCAATACATTTTGTGTCCATTCTTGTGAAATATGTAAAAAACGATCATATTCTAATCAATTAACAACATATAAAATTAATGCAATAACTCCAACATACTTGCCTAATATGTTATCTACAAAATCAGCCTTAAGATTGTGTTTTCGTTGCAATAAACATATAACGAGCAAAAAAACTACACCCCCATCAAAATCGTATTGGAACACTTTAGATCCCGGAGTCGTGCCTGAGGTATTTAAACAACTATCACAGGCCGAGCAACGACTTTTGGCAAGAATAATTCCTTTCACAAAAGTTGTGAAATTTAATGGACTTTTTGGACAATACGGATTCAAGGGTCAGGCAATTTTATTTGCTCAAGATATCTTTAAAGTGAGTGAAATGTTACCTACTATGCTGCCAAGATCAACTAACAATACGGCGATCGTGGTGATTACAGAACGCCTTAAAACTTAAACATGACAAGAGAGTTCTGCATATCTCATGACAGAATATATAACGCCTTAGAGTGGCTCATTGTAAATAACCCCTTGTATAAGGATGTGACCATAGATCACAATTAGGGCTTCCAGGCCGGCTAAAAGCCGAGCCGAAAAGCCGGTTTTTTTCCGATTTTTTTAAAAATCGAAAGCCGGCCTTTTTTGCTCGGTTGGCCGGCTTTTTTTTTTTTTTTTTAATTAAGATTTTCAAATTTCTACATCGAAACGGAATATGCACATCGTCTAAATTTAAGCTATTGAAATGGGTATGTCCAAACATTCTTAGGTATGAAGTCGTAAATAATATTTCTTTGAACAAAAAAAAAGGACCGTAATCCCTTTGAAATATGAGTGCTTTCCATCATAAACTAATAAAATAAGATGTAAACGAAACTTTGTTCAGGCTATAATAGATCAGGTATCGGCAAACTCCGGTCCGCGGGCTGAATCTGGTCCGCCGTTTTCAACCGGCCCGCCGTTTTCAATCCGGGCTAATATTGTTTTCAAAATATTTAGAATCAATTTAGAAATTTAGAAATTCAAATAACTATTTTGAGATCGACTAGATTTAACTTTTTAAAATTTTGAACCTATTTTTTGCTTCTCATTGAGTAAAATTACCCATATTAATATTTTCGAGTTTGCTATCCGGCCTGCCGAGTCTCACATTTTTACGATCTGGCCCTTTCCAAAAAAAGTTCGCCGACCCCTGTACTAGATAACAAAATAAGTAGTGAAATTTAAAAACGCATTGTTTGCAAAAATTTTCTTTGAAAAAGATATTTCTGAGGTACCGCCTTAAATTCGTTTCCTGAAATTGCAATTTCGACATGCCTTTGTAGTTTTTGTGAATTTTAACTCTGCGCTCTGACGGCAAGACATACATACTTGCCAGAAACAGGTATAAGTTTGATCGTCGATTCTCACGCTCACAGATAAATTCAATGAAATATAATTGATTATAATTGATGGAAATCCTTTCAAGATTGTACATATGTTCAAAAATAGACATTTAGACTGATCATTGAGCTGGAATAATTAATTAAACAAATTTCTGCAAAATTTCTCCGGGCGAACGTTTGTCATACAAAAAATGTTTTGGGACAGTCAGTGAGTCTAACATACATATGTATGTCGATCATACTTTTTCGTTTTGAAGCACTATTATATTTCTTCAAGCTTACTTCATTAATTTTTATAATTTAAAACAATAAAAATAGTGCATTTCGAATTTGAAAAAATTTAAACATGAGAAATTTTAAAATTTGATTTCTAATTTCAATGATAATTTGCAACTTCGATCAATTTTAAAGTAATTGTGATAAAAATGATCTATTTTTTTATAACGTTTCAATAGTAATGATCAATTTAATAATTATTCAATCCTGAAACTACCGTTAATCTGTTGTCTCCAGCGCAGGTAGAAGCTAAATTTCTTAGAAATAGGCGTCTCTTATCAGAGGACAACAACGCCTAGCTACAGAATAGTTGCAAATAAATTGTTTCGGAGATTGGCGTTCGACTTGGTGCGTTTATTTTCAATATTTTAATATTTATAACTATTTATAACTTTATGTTTATAACTTATTTTAAATATGCCTATTATTTTTAGTTAATTTAAGTGTAATATAACAAAATTGTTTAGAAAAAGATATTGAAAATCTTAACATCTATTATGGTTACACGAACAATCAAATATGATGTCCCAAAATTATTATTTTTAATTTAAAAAACATTCAGTTTTTTAAATATTTATATCATAAATCAATGTTTCTTAACCACCTGAATAATAAAAAAATATTTTTGTCACGAATATCTTAAGAAAAAAATTCCAGAGTGCAAAGAGTTTAAATTTCTGGTTATTTTATAAAAAAAAATATCACCAAAAACTATCTCAATTTAATTTATATGCAGCTATTGCTTGCACAACACAATATATAATACATATTTACAATTTTTTTTCAATATAAAAAATTAAAACATCGAAGAAAAAAAAAATTAATTTTCTCGGTTAAAGCCGGTCGGCCGGCTTTTTTTAAAAAAAAAAGCCGAAAGCCGGCCTTTTCATTTTAGCGGTTTTTTGGAAGCCCTAGATCACAATGTTCGCCTATGTCAACAGGATATTATTACGGTTCATGAGCACCAACCGACCATTATTGATAACCAACAACCGGCCATTATTGATGAACCCCTCATTACAACAGTATGCGCTTATGTACTTATAAATAATTCATCAAGAATCATTAGAGCTTCATGGAATCAATCCAATCAAGAAATTTTCACTTCGGGCTATGCTGGTGTACAATGTTGTGCAATGGTCTTAACCAATATTATAAGGGCAGCTATTCTACAACCACACAAATGGTCAACAAACATCCTGAACATGAATATGATTGAAGGCGATAAATTATACAACAGAATTAGATTATTAACAGCAAACGACACTTTAGCATTTCCAATATATGACAGCGGATACTTGGAAGTACGCAATTTTAATATCATAATGCAATCTATTCAGATTTACAACAATATCTTTTCAATTAATTATGAGGAAGATACAATTTACTATGGCAATTTGCAAGATGTCATGAATTGCAACAATGTAGGAATCACATTGAAACAAGCTTTCAGCAGAATGTTTGTGAATCATCAAGCAGGTGTTTTAATAACTTCAGGCAAATCACTCGGAGTTATGCACTATGACAATAAATACTATTTCACCGATTCACATTCCTGCGGTCCTAAAGGTGCCCCTGCAAAGAATGGTAGAGCTTGTATAATTGAGTGTGATACGCTAGAAGAACTTCTTCGTATATGTAGACGATCAACGGGATCCCGTAATGTACAATTCACCCTCAATTATATTGATGTCCACGGGAATTTTGAAACACTCAATAATCAAGCTGATGATCTACATTTGTCGCAAGAAGCATTAAATACAAATGATCAAATTACACCGCAAGTAGATCCAATTCCTATATTAACACCTGTAATGGCAACAGAAGCATTAAATACATATGACCACATTACACCGCAAGTAGAGACAATTCCTGTATCAACATCTGTAATGGCTACAATTGACTCTATTCAACCTAACATCGACAAACATTTAGTTGTATCCACTAACATTAATGAAATAGTTAGAAAAAAAACAGACAACAACATTGTGAACGTAGCCCATGAATGTAAAGCAGAAGAACTCGCATGGTTCCATCTTTTCCCAACAGGAATCAATGGCTTAAAGGAAGAAACAAGGCATATAAAAATAACTCCTTTGGACTACTACCAATATCGTATCCTGGGTGATGATACAAGATTCCATCGTAATGATTATCTATTTTATGCATTGTCTATGTTTGAATACTATAGAATAAAGGAGACAATCGCAGCTTGCGGAAAAAAAGTTCAAGGTCAAGAGGGCATGGTTGAAGATGTACATCTATATATTAAAAATTTGAGAGGTTCAGCAGCATATTGGCGAACAGCTTTGACTGAACTTATAGCCCAAATTAAATGCATCGGTCCGCCAACTTACTTTATGACTTTCAGCTGCAACGATTTAAATTGGTTAGATATGAGAAAAGCCCTCTTGATTGCTGCTGGAAGACCAGATGAGGATTTAACTACACTTAACGTATTTGAGGTACAACGGTTGATTGAAGAATATCCCATCACTGTGAGTCGTCATTTCATGGTACGTGTTAATGCACTTATGAAATATATTAAAAATGATCATAAAGTCCTGGGTGGCAAATCAATCGATTTCTGGTGGCGAATTGAATTTCAAAATCGCGGGAGTCCACACCTTCATATGGTCGTTTGGATTGAAAATCATCCCTCATTTGATACACCTGAGGGCATTTGTCAACTTGATCAAGTATGTTCTTGCGAAATGCCACTTGAAAATGCAGAACTATATGACTTAGTCCGAAAATGTCAGACTCGTCGACATACCACGACATGTTATAAAAATGAATCCACGAAAACATGCCGATTTTGTTTTCCAAGAAGTGAATGTTCAGAAACCCGCATTGTAGCTCACTCATCTGATGACTTTCTTCATAGTGGGGGACGAATATGTTTACTAAAGAGACGTAAACAAGATCGATGGGTTAATAATTACAATCCCACTCTTTTAAAACTCTGGGAAGGAAACATGGACATTCAACCATGCGGCTCGAATGAGGCAATAGCATATTATGTCGCCAAATATATATCAAAATCGGAAACCATACAAATTGATAAGGGTATAGCACAGGCGATTCAGAAGATTCAAAATGAAGAAACAAACATATCTCGTAAGATGTTCAAAATCTGCATGAAGATAATGAGTGAGCGGCAAGTTTCAGCTTGTGAGTGTGCTTATAGACTGTGTCATCTTAAACTACGAGATAGTTCAAGAAAGTGTGTGTTTTTAAATACAAGAAAACCCGAACAAAGATACAAGGTTCTTAAGTTTAACACACTCGGTCAAGCAATCGGCTATTGCGATAACATATTTGAAAGGTATGAGAAACGTCCAATTGACCATGCTAATTATGATTTCAACAATATGTGCTTGTTTGAGTTTGCCATGTTATTCGAGCCATATTATGCAAAAAAACAAGATGACAGTGAAGTTTGCATAGATGACTATGAAGAAGAACAACCAGTAAGAGGACGCCTTATCACATTAATTGATAACAGCAAAATGGTCATAAGAAACTCTCCAACTGTTGTGCGGGTACCATACTTTATAGCAGCAACTAATGCAGAGAATTACTTCTACAGTCTACTTTTGCAATACATGCCGTATCGCTCGGAGAGTGAATTACTAAGCGAATTCGATACGTCAAGAGCAGCATTTATGGCAAGGGAATCTCAAATTCGACAGTTAAATACTCACATGGAACTTCACTTACGGCGTAACAAACAGCTCGATAATGCGTTTGATCAAGTCCATGCATTTGATATTCTTCTCGAGGAACAATCATGTCAACCCTCTGTGGAGATAGAAGATATACCTGAACAATTAATGACCGATAATGATTTCCAGGTTGCACAAAAGGCAATGAATGTGGGGCAGTTGGATGTATTTAAATACATAACTCAGAACATTGCGCTGCAAATGAACGGAGGTAAAGACCGTTTATTACTATTCATTACTGGAAATGCAGGAACGGGTAAAACATTTCTCTTTAATCTTCTTAAAAATCAAGTCAATCGATGTTATGGAAAGCATGTTGTGAAAGTATGTGCATTAACCGGGGTAGCAGCACGGCTTGTAGGTGGCTTTACTTTACACAGTACCCTTAAATTGCCTGTACAAAAGGATGGGAAAATTGAACAACTGCCGATGCTAAGTGGTATTTACTTAAAAGTAATGCGTCAACAGTGGAAGGATACTGAGTTTTTGTTTATCGATGAAATATCAATGGTACCCTATGAAATGCTGTGTATGATTGATTCACGATTAAAACAGCTGAAAGACAATGAAGAATTTTTTGGGGGCATTAATATATTACTCTTCGGTGATCTTATGCAGTTACCACCTGTAAGGGGTAAACAAATTTTCCATCAGCCTATTACAATGTGGCCGGCGACACATCTTTGGAGACTCTTTTCATTAATTGAATTGAAAGAGAATATGAGGCAAAAGGGAAGCGACACATTCGTTGAGATTTTAAATGCCTTAAGAATTGGCGAACTTCAAGCTAAACATTATGAAGAACTCTTAAAAAGAGTTAATATAGAAGCAACAGGTATATTTTCAATAGAAAAAACCCTTCGAATATACCCCACAAATGAACAAGTTCAAAGACACAACCAGGTAGTTTTGGAGCATTTTAGAAAGCAAGGAAAAATCATATTCAAAATAAAAGCTCAAGATCAATTGATTGAGGCAACAAGGTGTACAAAAGACATACATATAGATAGTATCATTCATACTGATATAAATAAAACCGGAGGTTTACCAAAATTTCTAGAAATATTCATAGGTGCTAAAATTATGTTACGTTCTAACATTGATGTGAACAAAGGGCTAGTGAACGGTGCAATTGGACATATTACAGATATTTTATGGCCTCACTATCGACGAGCACAAATATATGCAACTGACATCCCTTCAGTAAGAGTTGATTTTGGCAACGATGGGATTCATGAGGTGCAACCTAAATCTATACAGTTTCCTGCCAAGTTTAGTTATGGGACTGCCGAGAGAAGAATGCTACCAATGGTCTTATCATGGGCATCAACGGTCCATAAGATGCAAGGTAGTACAGTTGAAACTGCAGTAATATATTTAGGACCTAAATTATTCGCAGCAGGCCAAGCGTACGTAGCTCTAAGTAGAGTTAAATCACTTGACGGACTATGTATTGAGGAATTGGATTGTAAAAAGTTATTGGGAAAGACTAATTGCAATACTAACGCTTTAGAGGAAATGAAAAGAATGAGAAATAAACATTGAATAATCATACAATGAGGTAAATATTAAATAACCTTCAGTGACTAACCTTCAATTCTATATAACAAACAATAATCTAAATAAATATTCTTTAGGTACTTACATAATCAACTCAATAATAATTAAATTTCAATGCTCTTCAGTCAAATAAGGTATATATGATTGATTTACACGCCACCGTCTGATATTTCAAATATGATCTCAATATATCTATTCCAGAGTTTAAAATTTGAGATTGCCCGTTCTGTGTCCATTAAATATCAATGCTCTTCAGTCAAATAAGGTATATATGTATATGATTGATTTATCTGATATTTCAAATATGATCTCAATTATCTATTCCAGAGTTTAAAATTTGAGATTGCCCGTTCCCATTAAATATCAATGCGTCAAATAAGGTATATTTCAACCATCAGATATTTCAAATATGATCTCAATATATCTATTCCAGAGTTTAAAATTTGAGATTGCCCGTTCTGTGTCCATTAAATATCAATGCTCTTCAGTCAAATAAGGTATATATGATTAATTTACACGCCACCGTCTGATATTTCAAATATGATCTCAATATATCTATTCCAGAGTTTAAAATTTGAGATTGCCCGTTCTGTGTCCATTAAATATCAATGCTCTTCAGTCAAATAAGGTATATATGTATATGATTGATTTACACGCCACCGTCTGATATTTCAAATATGATCTCAATATATCTATTCCAGAGTTTAAAATTTGAGATTGCCCGTTCTGTGTCCATTAAATATCAATGCTCTTCAGTCAAATAAGGTATATATGATTAATTTACACGCCACCATCAGATATTTCAAATATGATCTCAATATATCTATTCCAGAGTTTAAAATTTGAGATTGCCCGTTCTGTGTCCATTAAATATCAATGCTCTTCAGTCAAATAAGGTATATATATGATTAATTTACACGCCACCGTCTGATATTTCAAATATGATCTCAATATATCTATTCCAGAGTTTAACATTTGAGATTGCCCGTTCTGTGTCCATTAAATATCAATGCTCTTCAGTCAAATAAGGTATATATATGATTGATTTTACACGCCACCGTCTGATATTTCAAATATGATCTCAATATATCTATTCCAGAGTTTAACATTTGAGATTGCCCGTTCTGTGTCCATTAAATATCAATGCTCTTCAGTCAAAATAAGGTATATATATGATTGATTTACACGCCACCGTCTGATATTTCAAATATGATCTCAATATATCTATTCCAGAGTTTAACATTTGAGATTGCCCGTTCTGTGTCCATTAAATATCAATGCTCTTCAGTCAAATAAGGTATATATATGATTGATTTACACGCCACCGTCTGATATTTCAAATATGATCTCAATATATCTATTCCAGAGTTTAACATTTGAGATTGCCCGTTCTGTGTCCATTAAATATCAATGCTCTTCAGTCAAATAAGGTATATATGATTAATTTACACGCCACCATCAGATATTTCAAATATGATCTCAATATATCTATTCCAGAGTTTAAAATTTGAGATTGCCCGTTCTGTGTCCATTAAATATCAATGCTCTTCAGTCAAATAAGGTATATATATGATTGATTTACACGCCACCGTCTGATATTTTAAATATGATCTCAATATATCTATTCCAGAGTTTAACATTTGAGATTACCCGTTCTGTGTCCATTAAATATCAATGCTCTTCAGTCAAATAAGGTATATATGATTAATTTACACGCCACCGTCTGATATTTCAAATATGATCTCAATATATCTATTCCAGTGTTTAACATTTGAGATTGCCCGTTCTGTGTCCATTAAATATCAATGCTCTTCAGTCAAATAAGGTATATATGATTAATTTACACGCCACCTTCAGATATTTCAAATATGATCTCAATACATCTATTCCAGAGTTTAACATTTGAGTTTGTTAATTATAATCAATAACATCTTAAAAGTTCGACTTGAATCTATAACCTTGCCCGTTCTGTGTGCATTAAGTGTTGCCCGTTCGCATTACATGACCTGCCTTCATGATATCGCCTCTCTAAAGTTAATATACTATTCATATTAAGTATGTGCATTTCGAGTGTCGTGATCTATTGCAATAAGTACTGTAACGTCGATAACTGTATTTCCTTTGCAGGTTGTATGCCCTTGATAGTGTGAGATGCCTCGCCCGTTCGCATGACATGACCTGCCTCCATGTTAACGCCTGTCTAAACATAACAACTCCTATGTTGGGTTTGAATGTACACCCAAGTCTGTTTGCTTTCCATTACATGCGATTGATCTGCTTCTGTATTCATGCTTTACCATTCACAAGCACCATTCATGGCCACGCAAATTGCTATGTTACCATAAATATAAACTATTCATTTTAAGTAAATGCATTTTCTTATTCATGTTATTGTTCTAATATAATCAATAAATAAAATAACGATAACTGTATGTCCATTTTAGTGTTTTATATAGATGAATTTTGTTCAATAAGAATTTTGATGTTCTGATTCAAACTATACCTAAGTCTGTTCTTCCACGTGCTGCTCATTCACAGGACTTTTGATCTGCTTGCCTATTAATGCTCTACCATTCACAAGTTTCATTCATAGCAACGCCAATCACTATGCTACTATACAGATAAATAAAAACATTTCAATTCATATGTTCTAATATAATCAGTAAATAATAACTATAATCATGTTCTTTTTTTTCATTTAGTGTTATTTAGGTGATTGCGTGAAATTTCCTCAACATGAATTCAAGATGTCCAGGTTGGAAAATATGGAAATTAAGCTGAAGGAGGACTATTGGCGGTCCCTGGGTGTGATGTAGTATGGCTTGTTTGATAGAGGAGGTTTTTTAGTGGGTAAACAACTGGGTCCTCTTCCCAGTTAGGCCAGATTCAGATGACAAACGTTCGGCACGCGTTGAACGCACGCTTAATTTTTGTATAGTATTCAAGACTGGCGTTAGCGCAGCGTTCAACGCGCGCTCCATTAATACACGCGTTAGCATGTGTACAGCCTGCATAAAATGTGTGTAAGTTGTAAACGCGCGTTACCAAAACGCGTGTTGAGCGCTTGTCATCTGAACGTGGCCTTACGCTGCGTGCACATGTAGTCCCGAGAAGTCTTGTAAAAGCCTAGGTAGAGTGCGCCGAGACGCGAACAATAGCGTTCACACGCCGCCATCTCCAGGGCCGATGCGTCACTCGTATCCGTTGCGTTCCTTCTCGGCGCACCCTATCTAGTCTCCTACAAGACTTCTCGGGAATACATGTGCACGCAGCGTAAGGAGTCCCACACTACGTCAGGCTCGTGCCTGGCAGTGTCTATAAAAGATTTTTCCTCCTCTCGGGAAAAAAAAAAAAAATTATGTTGCTCATTCGCATGATTGTAAAACATTTATAACATGTCCCCTGTCACTAAAAAGTATGAAATAAAAAATATAATATAAAAAAAAATTTTGTTTATTTAAAAAGCTTGAAAAAATTAAAAATCTGAAAAACAACATAAAATAATATAAAAAAATAAATATATAATTAATAAAAAAGTTTTTAAAACAAGCTTTTTCGGTGTGCTACTTAATTAAAAATAAAACACAAAAAATATATTATAAAATAAATATATATAATATAATAAAAATATAATATAAAAAAAAAATAAACATATAATAAAAAATATACAATACAAAAGAAATATATAAGATAGAAAAAAGTTTTTAAAACAAGCTTTTTCGGTGTGCTACTTAATTAAAATAAAATATAATATAAAAAATATATATAATATAATAAAAATATTATATAAAAAATAAACATATAATAAATAAATAATATAAAAAAATTAATTAAAAAACAAAAAATATAAAAACATACAATAAAAAAGTAATATAAATAAAATTATAATCTAAAAAAGTAAAATATAATATACATAAATAAATAAATATATAATTAAAAATATTCTGTATTGAAAAACCTAAAATAAATGGTGCCACTTTGTTTTCGGCTGAACGGAATTTTTTCATTCTAACTCAACCTAACCTAATCTAATTTAATTCTAACTCAACCTAACCTAATCTAATCTAACCCAAACAAACCTAACCCATAGGTGCTTTAAAAAGTAAATAATCTAACCCAACCTTTGTTTAATCTAACCCAACCTAACCCATCCTATTCTAAATCAACCTAACCTAATCTAATTTAATTCTAACTCAACCTAATCTAATCTAATCTAACCCAAACAAACCTAACCCATAGGTGCTTTAGGTGTTAAGTAATTAATCTAACCCAACCTAACCTAATCTAACCCAACCTAACCCATCCTAATCCAACCTAACCTAACCTAATCTAATTTAATTCTAACTCAACCTAACCTAATCTAATTTAATTCTAACTCAACCTAACCTAATCTAATTTAATTCTAACTCAACCTAACCTAATCTAATCTAACCCAAACAAACCTAACCCATAGGTGCTTTAGGTGTTAAGTAATTAATCTAACCCAACCTAACCTAATCTAACCCAACCTAACCCATCCTAATCCAACCTAAAAGATGCAGTTCAGCTAAATCAAAGTAGCACCAAATAAATCATATTAAAATGTGTAAAAGAAAATATTAATAATGCTGTAAGGAATAACTATAATATCGGCATGAATGGCGTGAATGATGAAAATTCTGTTCATAGTGCGGTTACTTTGTTTCATAAGAATTTCTTTATATATTATAAATGCCAAAATGTAAACGATAAAGTAAACGTAAACTAATGATGCACAACCCGCGGCCTTAGGGTCACATGTTTGTACTATTCGCTTATAAGGGCGACTTGACTGTGTGAAAAGGGTGCGGCCCTCAAACATTCGAAAACGGTTGAGATGGTCTTTTTGCCGAAATAGGTTGTGCACCGTTGATAAATGTTTAAACGTAAAAGCTTGGGGGCGTGAACAATTAAACATACGTCATCACTTTATAAAAACACGCCCCCCCAAGCTTTTGCGTTTAAACATTTATCAACGGTTGCACAACCTATTTCGGCAAAAAAAGACCATCTCAACCGTTTTCGAATGTTTGAGGGCCGCACCCTTTTCACACAGTCAAGTCGCCCTTTATAAGCGAATAGTCTCGGCGAGGGCTGCCGGGGGAGCGTGAAGGTGCGGTCCCTGCGACCTGCATTCGACGGCACATTCACGTGTACCGCGGAGGTGCCGCGGAGCAGCGAGTCCGACCGGCTACTGGAGGAGGGACTAATCCGAGTCGGAGTCGTTATGTGCCGCATCCGAGACCGGGTGGAGGTGCGGAGATGTTTCCGCTGCCTTGGCTACGGGCACGTAGCGGCGCGGTGCCGCGGCGTCGACAGACACGACACCTGCAACAGGTGCTGGGAAGGGACCCACAAAGCTAACAGTTGCGAGGCGCCCATCAAATGCGCACTCTGCCAGGAGGCGGGACTCGAGGCGTCGCATTGGAGTGGCAGTGTGAGATGCGCAGTCTTCGGAGCCGAGCTACGGCGGAATCGAAACCAAAAATGACGCCCCCCGCAGGAAACCGATTGAAGATCCTTCAAATCAACCTGGGCCACTGCAGAGCGGCCCAGGATCTGATGACACAGGTGCTCCGGGAAAAAGGCGCCGACGTCGTCATCGTCTCGGAGCAGTGGAGAGGAACGGGCGCCGGATGGCACTCGAACACAGACGACACCGCTGCGGTCTACCTGCCGCCTGGACGGACAGCGAGATGGCACACGCAGGCGGGAAGCGGATGGGTCTGGGTGGAGATTGACGGTGTGAGAATCTACAGCTGCTATTTCTCACCCAACTCCACCCTGCAGGAGTTCGAGCGGCAAGTAAGTAACCTTGTACTCGATATTCGCAGGGCCAACGGACCAGTGGCGGTCGCCGGCGACTTTAACGCCAAAGCTGCGGATTGGGGATCTCGGACTACAGACGAACGGGGAAGGATCCTCTGCGAAGCTGCCTCTGGTCTCTGCCTTCACGTGGTAAACGAGGGCAGCGTTAATACGTTTCGCAGAGGCACAGGTGGGTCGGTAATTGATGTAACTTTTGTTAGCGAAAACTTGGTGGGGAGAACGAGGGGCTGGAGGGTCCTTGAAGACTACTCGCACAGTGATCACCAGTACGTTTGGTTTGAGATTGCTGGAGGTGCCGACCTCCGCCAGGGGCCACGGCCCCCAGCGAGGGGCTGGTGCCTTCGCAATCTCGACACTCCTGCACTCCTGACCGTGATCGCGGCCGAAAGCCGCAAATTGGAGAATGTGGAGAGCGCGGAGGGACGAGTCGCCGGACTTGAGAGAACAGCAAAGAAAGCATGCGACGCATCGATGCCAAGGAGAACGGCGAGCCTACCGAACAACAGAAAGCCAGCCCACTGGTGGAACGACGAACTGGCCGAGATGCGTCGCAAGTGCGTGGTGGCGCGGAGGCGGGTACATAGATCCGGAGGTCAGGAAGCCGTCCTGAGATACAACGAGGCCAGGAGCGAATTCCGCACCGCGATCAGGAGAAGCAAGGAAAAGTGCTGGAGTGACATGTGCGAGTTGGTCGACAGAGACCCGTGGGGACTTCCGTATAAAATTGTGCGGCAGAAACTACGCGGTCGCCCGATCGATCCTTTCCTCGAAGACCCCACCAATTTGCAGGTGATCGTGGACGAGCTGTTCCCGAGGCACGAGATGCGGATCGTAGGCGCCATTGCTGAGCGGGCGCAGGACGAGGACCAATTCGTGCCATTCACGGAAGGGGAACTGAAGGCGGCAACGGAGACCTTGGGAAGAGGGAAGGCGCCCGGACCGGGAGGCGTCCCCAACGAGGTAGTCATCGAGGTGGCGAAGGCTCTCCCCGGAGTGCTTCTGAATGTGTACAATGCGTGCCTGAAAGATGGAGTGTATGGGGTAGCTTGGAAAAAACAGAGACTCGTCCTGATTCAAAAGGCGGGCTCTGTCGGCACACCTTCCAGCTACAGACCGTTGTGCATGCTGGACGGCTTTGGAATGTTAATGGAAAAGCTTCTCTTACAGAGGCTTCGGCCGTACCTAGAGTGCGAGGAAGGTGGGCTCTCCAACTGCCAATACGGATTCAGGCGCGGTCGCTCCACGATCGACGCCATAGCTCGCGTCGTTAGCAAGGTGCGCACGGCGCGGGTGGGATCCGTAAAGGCGAGCAAGCATGTCATCGTGGTGGCTTTGGACGTCCGGAACGCGTTCAACTCAGCGCGATGGGACCTAATCCTCAAAGCGCTGGGAGAACGCCTACGGATCCCTCGCTACCTGATGGCACTGCTCGAGAGCTACCTCAACGAACGAGTCTTGGAGTATGAGACGAAGGATGCGCGCTTCACGCGGGAACTAACGTCGGGCGTACCACAGGGGTCAGCTCTCGGCCCCACGCTGTGGAACGCTATGTACGACGAACTGCTGCGAATTGAGCTTCCCGAGCAGTGCGAGATTGTGGCATATGCGGATGATATCGCGGTTATGGTCACCGGCAAAACCCCCTCAGGGATGCATCAGTCTGCGACGGAGGCACTCAGACGCGTGGAGAGATGGCTGCGACTCGCCGGCCTACAGCTCGCGATCCACAAGACCCAGGCTATTTTCTTCACCCGGAAGAGATCACTAGCCCCACCGAGACTGACACTGCAGGGCTTCGAGGTACCGTACGTCGACACACTGAAATACCTCGGAGTCTGGCTGGATAACAAACTGACGTTCGAGGAGCACGCCAGGAAAACCGCCGACAAGGCGAGCATAGTATCGCAACAGCTCGCCAGACTGATGCCCAACATCGGCGGACCAAAAACAGGCAGACGAAAACTCCTACTAGGAGTAGTGCTCTCCACGCTGCTTTACGGGGCGCCTATCTGGGCGGGGATGGCAACGATACACATGGAAAAACTGGAGAGCGTGCAAAGAAGCAGCGCTCTGCGAGTCGCAGTGGCCTACCGCACAGTCTCGAAAGACGCGACGCTGGTGATAGCCGGGTCTCCCCCATTAAATTTACTGGCCAAAGAGCGAAAAAACAGGCATGACGGAAAGAAGAAGGAGGAAGCGAGGGAGGAGACCATGACAGAATGGCAGCGTCTCTGGGACGCCTCGCAAAGCGGCCGATGGACGCATAGCCTCATCCCAAAGGTAAGACCGTGGATCGAAAGGAAGCATGGAGAGCTAGGGTATCATCTGACCCAGCTCCTCAGTGGGCACGGATGTTTCGGAAAATACCTCGAATTCATTAAGAAGGAGGAAACCACTCGGTGCCATCACTGCGGCGCTGGGTTGGATGATGCCAGGCATACGACATTTGACTGCGATGCGTGGGAGGACCAACGAAGGAAACTTCGAGCCTCCGTAGGTAACACCAGAGTGACAGAGGAAGGAATGGTGACGTCTATGCTAGAGAGTAAGGACGGGTGGAAGGCATGGGAGGATTTCGCCGTCGAAGTGATCTCCTCGAAGGAAGACGCCGAACGAGAAAGGCGTCGGGAGGGTGGCTCCAGCCAGCCAACTTAGTTAATAAATTGATTGGGTGGTTTGACTGGATCGTCGTCCTCAACGACGCTCGGGTGGACTTCTAGGTCAGGCAGTCATGCGCCGCGCATTACCGGGAGGCAAAGCAGGACATGACACAAGGGTGGGACAAGGAGGTTTTTTAGTGGGTATGCCAAACGGGGAGACCCCCACACTACCATCGGACACGGGTCCGATGGTGTCTGTAAAGGGATTTTTATTTATATTACTTTTTTTATTGTATGTTTTATATTTTTTGTTTTTTAATTAATTTTTTTATATTATTTATTTATTATATGTTTATTTTTTTTATATATATTTTTATTTTTTATATATATTTTTATTATATTTTATTTTTTATATTGTATTATATTCTGACCATTTCATTATTTCTGATTTTATTTGATTTTTATATTCGGACCATTTCATTATAATTCTGACCATACTTGATTTTTATATTCGGACCATTTCATTTTAATTCTGACCAAAAGTTGAATTAAATTTTGAACCGAAAATTGTTACCAAAATATAATTTGATTCCGACCATTTTATTTATCACCTTTACTTATTTCCAAAAATTCATAATTTTTACTTGAATTCTGATCATATTTCATTTTTTATTCAGACAATTTTAATTCGAATTCTGACCATACTTCATTTTTTATTCTGACCATACTTCATTTAAATTCTGACCATACTTCATTTTTATATTCTAACCGTTTCATATTATTTCTGACCAAAAGTTGAATAAAATTCTGACCTAAAAATTGTAACCAAAATATAATTTGATTCGGACTATTTTTTTGATGGCATTCACTAATTTCGAAAAACTCATAATTTTTATTTGTGAGCGTTATGTCCGTGAGAGCGTTATGCCGGAAGCCTTGTGTCGTTTAGCGTTATGTCCGGTAGCGTTATGTCGCGGAACCACGTAGACAGCGTTCCGATTCTAATTGTAAGCAAATATTATAATTATTATACAACTGTGCTTTGGACGCATTGCAAATCGGTCGACGCAGCCGCAAACCGTTTCTCCCAGCGTGTTCGCTATAAACGCGACTATTTTGGATGAGAACACATAGAGAGTTGTGAAAAGTGACCGAAGTAGCCGACAACTGCGCGAATGCGAACGAGTTGCGGCACGGTTGAACCGCCCACTAAGCGCCCCATGCAATAGTCTCACTCCTGACGGTTTACGGTGACCGGGGTGGCATTGAACGTGTTAAAAAAAACTCATAATTTTTTACTTGAATTCTGATCATACTTTTTTTATTCATTTTTTTCAGACAATTTTAATTCGAATTCTGACCATACTTCATTTTTTTATTTTGACTATTTTTTTTTATATTCTGACCATTTCATTTTAATTCTGACCATTTTTTTTTATATTCGGACCATTTCATTTTAATTCTGACCATTTCATTTCTAACCATAATTTCTGACCAAAAGTTGAATTCCGAAAATTTTATAATTTGATTCAGACCATTTAATTTATCTTTACTTATTTAAAAATTCTAACCATAATTCATTTTTCATTTTTATTCTAACCGTTTCCATATTTCATTTTTTTATTCTGACCAAATTTAAATTGACCATAAAATTTCATTTTACCCAAAAGTAAAAAATTCTTACCTTTGTAACCAAAATATAATTTGATTCGGACTATTTTTTTGATCGCATTCACTAATTTCGAAAAACTCATAATTTTTATTTGTGAGCGTTATGTCCGTGAGCGTTATGCCGGAAGCCTTGTGTCGTTTAGCGTTATGTCCGGTAGCGTTATGTCGCGGAACCACGTAGACAGCGTTCCGATTCTAATTGTAAGCAAATATTATAATTATTATACAACTGTGCTTTGGACGCATTGCGAATCGGTCGACGCAGCCGCAAACCGTTTCTCCCAGCGTGTTCGCTATAAACGCGACTATTTTGGATGAGAACACATAGAGAGTTGTGAAAAGTGACCGAAGTAGCCGACAACCGCGCGAATTCGAACGAGTTGCGGCACGGTTGAACCGCCCGCTAAGCGCCCCATGAAATAGTCTCACTCCTGACGGTTTACGGTGACCGGGGTGGCATTGAACGTGTTAAAAAAACTCATAATTTTTACTTGAATTCTGATCATACTTCATTTTTTATTCAGACAATTTTAATTCGAATTCTGACCATACTTCATTTTTTATTTTGACTATACTTGATTTTTATATTCTGACCATTTCATTTTAATTCTGACCATACTTGATTTTTATATTCGGACCATTTCATTTTAATTCTGACCATACTTGATTTTTATATTCTAACCATTTCATTTTATTTCTGACCAAAAGTTGAATTAAATTTTGAACCGAAAATTGTTACCAAAATATAATTTGATTCCGACCATTTAATTTATCACCTTTACTTATTTCCAAAAATTCATAATTTTTACTTGAATTCTGATCATATTTCATTTTTTTTATTCAGACAATTTTAATTCGAATTCTGACCATACTTCATTTTTTCTGACCATACCATACTTCATCTGACCATACTTCATTTAAATTCTGACCATACTTCATTTTTATATTCTAAAATTCGTTTCATTTTATTTCTGACCAAAAGTTGAATAAAATTCTTACCTAAAATTGTAACCAAAATATAATTTGATTCGGACTATTTTTTTTGATGGCATTCACTAATTTCGAAAAAATTTGATTCATAATTTTTTTTTTTTGAGCGTTATGTCCGCGAGCGTTATGCCGGAAGCCTTGTGTCGTTTAGCGTTATGTCCGGTAGCGTTATGTCGCGGAACCAAGTAGACAGCGTTCCGATTCTAATTGTAAGCAAATATTATAATTATTATACAACTGTGCTTTGGAAGCATTGCGAATCGGTCGACGCAGCCGCAAACCGTTTCTCCCAGCGTGTTCGCTATAAACGCGACTATTTTGGATGAGAACACATAGAGAGTTGTGAAAAGTGACCGAAGTAGCCGACAACCGCGCGAATGCGAACGAGTTGCGGCACGGTTGAACCGCCCGCTAAGCGCCCCATGAAATAGTCTCACTCCTGACGGTTTACGGTGACCGGGGTGGCATTGAACGTGTTAAAAAAACTCATAATTTTACTTGAATTCTGATCATACAGACAATTTTTTACTTGAATTCATTTTTATTCAGACAATTTTAATTCGAATTCTGACCATACTTCATTTTTTTATTTTTTATATTTTATTTTATTGTATTATATTCTGACCATTTCATTATAATTCTGACCATACTTGATTTTTATATTCGGACCATTTCATTTTAATTCTGACCATACTTGATTTTTATATTCTAACCATTTCATTTTATTTCTGACCAAAAGTTGAATTAAATTTTGAACCGAAAATTGAAAATATAATTTGATTCCGACCATTTAATTTATCACCTTTACTTATTTCCAAAAAAATTCATTTTTTATTTTGACTATACTTGATTTTTATATTCTGACCATTTCATTATAATTCTGACCATACTTCATTTTTTATTCTGACCATACTTCATTTAAATTCTGACCATACTTCATTTTTATATTCTAACCGTTTCATATTATTTCTGACCAAAAGTTGAATAAAATTCTGACCTAAAAATTGTAACCAAAATATAATTTGATTCGGACTATTTTTTTGATGGCATTCACTAATTTCGAAAAACTCATAATTTTTATTTGTGAGCGTTATGTCCGTGAGCGTTATGTCGGAAGCCTTGTGTCGTTTAGCGTTATGTCCGGTAGCGTTATGTCGCGGAACCACGTAGACAGCATTCCGATTCTAATTGTAAGCAAATATTATAATTATTATACAACTGTGCTTTGGAAGCATTGCAAATCGGTCGACGCAGCCGCAAACCGTTTCTCCCAGCGTGTTCGCTATAAACGCGACTATTTTGGATGAGAACACATAGAGAGTTGTGAAAAGTGACCGAAGTAGCCGACAAACGCGCGAAGGCGAACGAATTGCGGCACGGTTGAACCGCCCGCTCAGCACCCCATGCGATAGTCTCACTCCTGACGGTTTACGGTGACCGGGGTGGCATTGAACGTGTTAAAAAAACTCATAATTTTTACTTGAATTCTGATCATACTTCATTTTTTATTCAGACAATTTTAATTCGAATTCTGACCATACTTCATTTTTTATTTTGACTATACTTGATTTTTATATTCTGACCATTTCATTATAATTCTGACCATACTTGATTTTTATATTCGGACCATTTCATTTTAATTCTGACCATACTTGATTTTTATATTCTAACCATTTCATTTTATTTCTGACCAAAAGTTGAATTAAATTTTGAACCGAAAATTGTTACCAAAATATAATTTGATTCCGACCATTTAATTTATCACCTTTACTTATTTCCAAAAATTCATAATTTTTACTTGAATTCTGATCATATTTCATTTTTTATTCAGACAATTTTAATTCGAATTCTGACCATACTTCATTTTTTATTCTGACCATACTTCATTTAAATTCTGACCATACTTCATTTTTATATTCTAACCGTTTCATTTTATTTCTGACCAAAAGTTGAATAAAATTCTTACCTAAAAATTGTAACCAAAATATAATTTGATTCGGACTATTTTTTTGATCGCATTCACTAATTTCGAAAAACTCATAATTTTTATTTGTGAGCGTTATGTCCGCGAGCGTTATGCCGGAAGCCTTGTGTCGTTTAGCGTTATGTCCGGTAGCGTTATGTCGCGGAACCAAGTAGACAGCGTTCCGATTCTAATTGTAAGCAAATATTATTATTATTATACAACTGTGCTTTGGAAGCTTTGCGAATCGGTCGACGCAGCCGCAAACCGTTTCTCCCAGCGTGTTTGCTATAAACGCGACTATTTTGGATGAGAACACATAGAGAGTTGTGAAAAGTGACCGAAGTAGCCGACAAACGCGCGAAGGCGAACGAATTGCGGCACGGTTGAACCGCCCGCTCAGCACCCCATGCGATAGTCTCACTCCTGACGGTTTACGGTGACCGAGGTGGCATTGAACGTGTTAATTAACACAAAAACGCATTGTTTTTGTGTTTTCAGTTTCGTGTTAAACGTTTTTAACATTCATTTGAAAATTTTAAAAATTTCGAAAGCATGTGAACTTTGTGTGAGCGTGGGTTGTGTGAGTTTGCCTCGTGTGAGCTCGCCTCATTTGAGCTTGCGTCGTATGAGTTTGCGTCCTGTGAGTTTACATCGTGTGTGTTTGCGTCGTGTGAGTTTACTTCACCCAACCGTATCAATGTCACACGTGCTATTATCCAGGGACGTTATTTAGGCGGGGCCATGGGGGGCTGTGGCCCTCCTTAATTTTTGGGGTTCAAACAATTTTGAGAAGTGTCGAATAATTTTAAAAAGCGTTGACCTTTTTTTAAGAAAAAAAAATTGTGGTTCGAATAATTTTTGGCCTGCCCCCCTTGGAAAAATCTGAAATATCTGAAAAACATCTAAGAACCGATGCAAAAAAATGGTTTACCGATTTCACAATCGAGCTTACACATGGACGCATAACGAGGCCCCCTAGGCCTGCCGGCTGATGGGCTGATATTGAGTTTGACAGTTGACGTGTGTCAGTCGGGCGGCGGGGCGGGCGCCCCTCGCCCTCAGGCCCAGGCCCCTCTGGCCCTCGCATGGACCCCTCTGACTCCTCCGTTGCACAGGTACTTGACGTATGACACTCTCGTGTCGCCATTTATCATTTTCGACTCGTTGCGCCCTTGTCACCGGCGTCTCGGTTTAGTGACCGACGCTTTGAATACTATCGGTTTAAAAATAACTCGTTTTGTTTGTAAATATGCTTAAAGGTTATCGTTCGCCTTTCTTTGACGATTCGATTTTTAATGAGAATTAGTGCATATTTATATTATGTCGGTTTGGTGAAGTTAGAAGGCTCTCGTTTTTTGGTCCGTATTTTAATTCATTCATGATCAATATTTGATAATAAACCATTTATATTCAATGATCCGTATTTATACTGTGCGATCAGTATAATCGTCAGTATTTTTGATAGCACAGATAGGCGACAACTTTTTGCATTATTGGTAGTTTTGTCACAATGTTTTGATGAATCTCGCTTTATTGGGACTTTGCTAAATAAGGCAATGCACCAGTTATTGATTATGAATCTATAATTAGTCATCTAACAGAAAAACGTAAAAATTAAGGTTTCCAAATATGGAAATTTTTTTGGTAAGGGTGCAATTGCACCCTTACGATAGGCTGTAATTTATAGCCTATCAATTGCATCCTCTCCGAAAAATTAGCATTTTCAGAAACCTTAAGTTTTACGTTTTTCTGTCAGATGATCAATGATAGATTCATAATCAACTCCTGGTGTGTTAACTTATATTAGAAGCAAAGCGTTCAATTACACAAGTGTATAAGTTCGCTAATTAATATTATATACATATACACATGCTTCGATTTTTAATTAATGCTCACAATACTAGTTCTTGCACTCGATTTAATTAACTAAAGTTAAATTAACTGCCTAATAAAATAATACTGACCATATATTTTGTTCTCGAGTTGAAATATTGAATCCTCTGTTGTCATAAATTCAAATTAACAATAAAGCATTATTGAAATTGGTATATCTTTAATGATTGCAAAATGATTTATGTTGATCTCTAGAATTAATCAGCTGATGCGATGGCGTCGACTATGCAACTCGAGTTCACTCAGGCGATGACCGATTTCAAGACAATGTTTCCCGAAATGGACGACGACGTCATAGAAGCCGTGCTCAGGGCTAATATGGGCGCAGTCGACGCTACCATAGATCAGTTGCTCACGATGAGCACTGATAATCAGAACGAAAAGTTGCGAAACGAAATTGAAAAAGATGAAACGGGACAACCGATCGTGAAGACGCTCATTACGCAACCAACTCCTGTTAAAAAAATTAACACTTCTAATGAGTCTACGAGGTAGTTATAATTGTTTATCAACTAGTATGTTAATTTAATTTGAATATTCAAAATGTGATTGTGTTATTTTAGCGAACAAATTCCATTGCATATTCAACATAGTTGGACACCGCCCCTTTTAGGTCCTTTGCCTGCCAATTTTTTAAAATTCCCAACTAGTTCTTCAGAGTTGTCTGATAATACTGATTTAGAAGATGAAAAAATTGCACTTTTTTTACAAAACGAAGAATTTATGGCTGAACTCAGATGGAATCAGGACTTTTTGTGTACTTTAGATAAGGAACAAGGTCAAAACGCTTCCAAAAAAGGACAAGATGACGAAGCCGATTTCAAAGAGAGGCTTAAGAACATGGGAAAAAGTAATATTTAAAAATAATCACGTTATACGCAGCAGTAAACACATAATACATTTTGTTTTTTCATTTTAGTATCGAAAAAAAAATTTTCTCAATTGACTAAAGTGTTCACGTGGCAAGGTAGTAAACGGAACACGACCGCTAGTGGGCTTTTACAAGAGGAAGCAAGCGACGATGAAGATCGACCATCTCAATCTCATTCGAATGCTCATAAATAAAAATCTCTAATTTAGAAAATAAAAAAGCATCATTAAGACGATAGCAAAATTTATGCTCTCACGTACATTGCCAGTTCAATTTACAAGTTACATAAAATTTACAACGATAGCGCTTACTTTCTCAGTCTTGTTTTTGTTTATTTGTCGTTATAGCACCTAATTCTTTACGATGTTTTATCCATGTAGGCAAAATGGTTTATTCTCATGTATTTAATCAAATAGTAATATTAATAGGGAAAATATCATGGAAGTCTGAAACAAAAATACTTAAAGTGCTTTGTAAACCAGTGATGTTGAATTTGTTAAATCAAAATATTGTTAAGACATAATATCAACAATTTTTCTGAATGTCTACATTCCGATATCCTTTATGGAAATTTCCTGTTGCGAATATATCGACGGAAAATAAATGCATACTAAGCTATTCGAGAATTTGAACATCTAGACGTCACTGTTATATATTATTTAGCATATTGTCTTGATGAGGACGTTATCTATTGTTCTATGAATGTTAAATATTTTAGAATACTTTCAGGTAATATTCAATCAGAAAAAAAAACGTGATTTTGGTAATATTTATCTAGTCATTTCTTGTGATGTTTTGTTGGCTATTTCAAAATTATTAAACTGTGTGTTAGCTTGTGATCAAATATGTAAAGATCAAATATTACTTTTGAAAAAGTTCTTCCTTTCACAATTTTTTTTAAAGTATGGCTTATAATGATGAATTAATTTTCCAGCTGCACACAGTTTTTATATTATATAATATAACTAGATTGTTTATATTTACATTGTTTTTAATGTATAGTTTGTATTTATTTGTAGTCATGTCTAATCTTTTTAATATATTGGAAAAAAATCTTTAACCTTATTTTTTACTATAAAACCAATCAAGAAAATAAATATATTTATGTTTTTTTATTATTTTTTAAGCTTTTCTATATACATGAGATTTTTAGCAATAATAAAGGACAACATTGTTTACAATAACTCATTTTTGTGATTGACACTAAATGGTCCATTCAATAATTTATTTAGGACTTTACAAATGGTCCCATAATAGTGTGAAATATCACAATAAAATAATATAAACATCTTCAAATTTTGAGAATTTTTTTATACAAGACAAAATAACTGAAGATACGAACACGTACTAAGATGTAAAAACCATAGTAAATTGTGAGAAAATACATCAAAAAAGCACTTCAATATGATACTACATACACATTCTACTATTATTCTATAATTTACGCCATTAAAAGTAAATATAATAAAGTGCACACCATGAAAAAAAACATACAGAGAAGTCCCAATATGCATGTATTTATATGTGCAATTAACGTATATGTACTAAGTAACAGATTATTTTACAATGTATATTAAAATACTTTCACAACTGATTATTGAAAACTGAAATTAATTCAATATACAAAATGCTAAATAAATCACACAATTCAACAACAAATAAAATTGGTCTGGAATGTGAGGAAAATTTCAAACATCTTTTTTCCCAAAAAGGCATATAAATAAAAATATATATTTATGCGAATGAGCAATTAAGAAGTTAAAAACATTTGTTTCGTTACTTTTTGTACATGTATAATGTTTTACAAATTCAACAATAAGTATATATATATATATATATATATATGTATATATATATATATATGTATATATATATATATGTATATATATATATATATATGTATATATATATATATATATAAAAGTATATAATAATTAAACAGTGAACTAAACGATTGGGACTGGACGCACAATAGGTTGTGTTTGTGCGTTATCAGGGGAAGATGAAACAGGCGGTTCCAGTAAATGAGCAGTTGCCATTTGATAAGACGGAGGAGGCGCTTGTTTCAGAGCTTCTTCATAATCAGGTAGAGGTGCAGGTGTAATGCCGGGAGCTGGTGGCGGATCTATGGATCGACCACGTTGACTTCCGGCGATTTCAGGCGTGTACGGTAATAGAGAGCGCAGAGCGTGTTGCCTCATCGTTAGATATTTATAACAACGCCACACAATATTTATGCAGTATCCCTGAAACGTAGAGAAATCTTTAGTAATGTTGTTATAATCGACCAAAATGGCAAACTATTCGATCCGTACCTTTACGATCACGGCACTGATGAACGCGAACATGACTAACATCGTCAGGGCGGCCGGAGATAGTTGAAGAAGTTGATTTCGCCAAGGAACATGGCGAGATTCTGCTACGAGACGATGAACCGATCTTAGATAGCAAAGATATCCTGTCGCTGTTAAACTGTAATCATATTTTATATATTTTTTAATGAAATAGATAATAAACAAAAATGAAAATATATGAAATAAAAATTAAACAAAGCATTCACATCGTAATGGCAAAGTCAAAAAGTTGGAGACAGAAAAAGGGAAGAAGATGCGTGGGTCTTCCCTGAACAGCGCCATAAACCAGCATTATATTGATAGTCAACGTACAAAACGTAACTAACGCGCCCATATCCACATCATCTATTAATCAAACGGCAACAAATTAATTTTATCATATCAAAGAAAAATGGCAAAAAAAAAAAAAATTTCAACTTACGATAAACGAGAGAATGAGGTCGATGATTAGTGTACGGATGAGCCGGAGGATCTATATTACTCAAAGGAGTAGGCAAAGGTGCGGGAGATTCTTCTCCGAGGGGCACTATGGCGCCTTCATTGTGTAGACGCTTTAAAAGTTCCGGTTCTCGCAAGATTATAGCGAGCACCATCAAAGCGACCGCATGCAACATCTAAAGAAACAATGTATATTTGAAAAAATTACAAAAAGTACTAATCGCGTATGTTTTGAAAGAAAATATACCAAATGCCATACGCCTAAGATGATTGTTCCCGTTCGTACGTGCAAACAAAGACAGCAGCGCCATTCTCCATGCTCGGATCCCAGTTTGGGGCGAAGTCGCAACATTGTTTACCTGCGAATTGTTTTCGAGTTGGGCTAAATTTAATCAACCTGTGAACCGTTCAGACATAGATAAAGAATTATAAAGATTATCGTCGTTCGCATTATTGACTCTGGTGTTTGAAAAACAAACAAACCAGTATGAATGTTAACACAAGTGTCGGACACGGCAACGCGAACAATTGCTTCTAGAATTTCGCAATCTTTATTAATGCACTCCTAGCGTTTTCAAACAAATTAATAATATAAACGTGAATATTAGCTGACATTGCGATAGATTATTTTATTTTAATCGTTATCATTAATGATGAAATTACAATTACTTGAAAAATACATTCACTTCTGTTGCAGTACAAACATGAATATTACAAATCTAATCATTGGAACAATAAATATCTTGGGGCCTCTTTGCCATTGATAGGCATGTTACAATCATTGCCCCTATATCTTGAAATCAGGCCTTAGGCCCCAAAAAATTTATCGGGACCCCTCTTTTCACTGATTTTTTTTAAATTACTTAGTTTTTCAGTAGGTACCGACAAGTAGAATTATGTAAAATACGAAGACGAACAGAATTGATAGATTCTGTTAAAAATAGTAACAAAATAATTTTATCAAACCGATCTTTCGCAATCTTGGACCTAGAACTAAAGTCCTGCTGAACCCTAAGTGGGGGCCATGATTACAGCCACGTTAATCAGACTCTGGCCAACTTTAGATTCACGGCCGACCACCGTTGCATTACCTCAGTTAGTTATCAAAACAACCACAAACGAAAAACAAATCCAAATTCAGTTTCCTTCCACAATAAACCGCGATATACATTTCGATCTATACGAATAACACACGAACACGACCAAAAAACGATCACATACAAAGAAATACGTCAGTAATACGCAGATCGGGCGGCAGCTGTCAAACGAGTTCGGACAACTAATGCCCTGGACGGGGTCCGCTTAACGCGGAGACCAGGAAATTGCGTCTGCAGCTTCAGGTGCTGATACGATACCTCGCCGATGGTGGGTTCTTCGATTTTCAGGAAGGTTCGATATTGGTCGTGGGACGACCAGACAGCGACGTGTGTCACACAAAATGCAAGACAGCGACGGTGGCGACAAATGGCGATGGCGGTCGTATTAGCTTTGTTTTTTTTGACCGCTGATCGCTTCGCGGTCTAAATGGGTGTTTTGACTTGTTGGTTTTTGGATAATGTTTGTTTCGAATTTCCTTGCTAGATATTATTTGTGGCACCGAGATGTTCTCAGATGGGTTTTACTGTTGATTTTCGAGTAAAAACACATTTTGGTAGTTTCAGTTTTATGTTAAACGTTTTTCACTTGAAGTAGGGACGTCGTTTCAGATTTTTCCGGTGACCGGATCTAAGCGCACCCGATCCAAACGCACATGATCCAAGCGTACATGTTTTCTAAATTTTCAAATTAAAGTGGAAAACGTTCAACACGATACTGAAAGGATGAAATATGTTTTTTGTGTTGAAAGAATTTCACATTGGGCGTTATAGTATTTTTTAAACACTAAAGTACTATTTATTATTGTTAACTGAATTTTCACGTTAAACAATTTCTGGTAAAGGTCACCCTGGGAGTATGAACGAATTTAAGTTGGCATCCCAGAAATAGGTTGGGTCAGTTTCGCATTGAACGTATTCATTTTCGAATGCAAAGTAAAGTTGGGTTAGGTTTAAAACGAAAGAAATATTGTTTGGGTCAAATTCACTGCAAACGCATTCGTTATTGAACGGAATGTGGAGTTGGTTTTGGTTAAAAACAAGAGAAATTAATTCAAAAGGTTGGGTCAGACTAAGAAAGTTAGTTGATTAGTTAGTAAGTTAAACTAACAAAGAGAGAGCACGGTCTCGGGAACGCCGAATCCAATGAAAATTGGCATAACGATAGTTTACCCATACAGTATTAACATGCCAAAATTTTAGAGCGCAATAGCCACCCATTGTTCTATAAAAGGCCTTTGAAGTTTCGGGATGGAATTGGGAAGGAATGGCTTGGAACTAACAATAAGAAACAAAGCTGGGACTTAAACCATTATCAAAATAAATGCCAGTGGCATTTCGTTGATCGTTCTATCTTACAATAAATAAAATTTTTCAAAAAAAATTTTCTCATTATTAGTTTAAAATTTCGTGCCGCAGAATAATTGAAAACTCATTTTTCTCATTTTTGTGACTGCATCATATTTAATCACATATGATAATTAAAAATATAAATATCGCATGTATATTATTGGAATTTTCCGACCCATTAAGTTTATAGAAAGAGTTTTCATTTTTAAAATAAGTCGGGAAATCAAATTAATTATCAAATTGTAGTCACAAGAAGAACAGAGTTAAAAAAATAAAATGAAACAGATAAAGTACAATAGAAAGAAAATAATTTTAATTTCATTGCAAGTACAAACAAATATATGTATTCTAATTTATTAAATTCAATAGTTATATTATTATATTTATTCATAAGATAACATTGTTGAAAAATCTATTATTTCCGTTTTCGGCCAACTCTTCCGACGGGTTTTTTGAAAACATCATCTTTTTTATTGGTCTTTTTCTGGACAAACTCTTCTTCATCTACAAGATAAACTAGTCATGAATAAAAACCGAACGAATATCAAACATAATTGAAATACAAAATAAAAACCTGAATCTTCTGAATTGTTATCTTGGTACTGAAGTGGAACACGTTTCCTAGCAGACGAACGTCCTCCGTTTGGAAGATGATTACCATTTTTCACTGGAGTCACATTCTATGAAACCCAAAGGAATCGGATCAATATATTAATGATTCAAAATATTTTTTAATTAAAATTAATACCCACTTCAATATCATTATCGGAATCGTCACTGCCACTGCTTGATTTCTGAGGACGATTTCTTCTACCTGCCGCTCCTTTACGGGGTCTAGGAGTTGCTGGATGTTTAAATCTAGGTGCTTCATCATTCGTTTTGTCATCATTAGATTCCCGAATTGTGAAAATTTCCTCTATTTTATCACTCAATTCAGCTACTGTAGCCTATACAAATAAAAAATTATAAAGAAATTTTATAATAATGTTGGGTATATTCTATGTGGCATGGTATAGAAAACTAAAATATGGGTTTTTAACAAACATGATATAAGAGATAAAAGATCAGTAAAATAAAAAATACACACCTTTAAATCAGCCTTTGCAAGCTTGTTAGTGTTGGTGATTATGAGTTTAAAACTATTATATACTTCCTTTGAAAACAGTTTATCTTTATAACAATCCATGTTTTCAATAAGTTTTTTAATAGAACGATCATTATAAGAGAACAGGGATAAGCAAAAAGCAAGATCTCGCCATTGCCTTTCATCGGTAGAAAGTTTGAATCGTAAACATAATTTTTCAACTAACGCTTCCATTTGACGATCTTTCTGTATTAACGACATGATGTACCTGAACATTTTGAATGAAAAATTACCATCGATTTAATATAACAAAAATAAAGAGTAAAACAAGTATACGCACTTTAGTATCATTCTAAAATCATCTTCTGGAACACGAATGGACGGATCGCTCAAACGAGATATTATATCGGGGATTATGTTGTATAAAGAATTTCCTTTTTGAGACAACTGTTTGAAAAATAATCTAGCCATTGTTCTTGTGTTAGAGTCTATATCTACGCAACATTTGGCTAATCCGGAGACTTGACCACGAACTCGCACCATCTCTTGTAAAATCAAATATGACAACATTTTTACAGTACACTGACGCACTTCTACACTAGGATCTTCTAATCTGGATTTTTAAAAAAATGTTTCAAATTAGTTTTCATAAATAAAAAACGAAAAAATAAATAAATTTTAACCTTTCATAAATATAAGGGGTCCAAGGTTGGATAATATTCGGGAAACGTAAAGTCAAATCAGAAAGAGTGATAATAATATTGCACCGCAGTACACTACAAGATGAATTTTTCAACAACGACATTAATAATTGCATATTATCTTCACAAAATGTGGGAGAGACCAACATGAATCTGTAAAACGGTCAATTAATTAATTATAAATAATGCACAAAGTAAATATTTATTTAAAGTCAAAAAGCGTTATAAACTGACCTTCCCAACGCAAGGCATGCGGCTGCTCGTAACTCTACATTTTTGAGCAAGATAGGTCCTTGTAAAATATTATGAATGATTGATGCAGCTTGGCCTAATAAGCCTCCGCACACAATATCACGATCGCACACAGTTCTGACCAGTTCAGCATCGGCATCATCAGCTACAGCTCCTTCCAAACATGCTTCTTCCAAGTCGTCTGGCTCCTCACCCTTTCGAAATAATGAAAAGAAATAATGTTATATAATCAAAACATAATTATTAAATAGCTTAAAATTCAATTCACCTGAACAGTAGTCGATGTGGACTGATTGTGTAAACGATGCATTCGGCCAGCGGCACTTGCAGAGCTGGAATTAAAAGAAACATCTCCTTCTTTTTGTTTTTTTCCAGCTATATTTATTTTATTTTTGACACCATCAGCTTTACGTTGATCTCTTATCTAAATATAACATACACTTTTTAACGATATATCATAAATTCATTTATGAATAATAAAAACAAAATATTACCTCATTTCTTCTTCTCAACTCACTATAAACTGTCACGTCTAGGTATATTAACTGTTGCAACGCTATTTGTCCCAAAATTACAATCAGTCTGCTTACATATTCAACTGAATATGAAGTTGAATTACCTTCATCGTTGACTTTTATCAACTGATTGATTTTCTCTGTTATAGTTGATAAAATTTCAATACACATCAAATCTGGTTTGTCGCAAAGAGCATATATTACATTTATTGCACTAGTCCCGAAAGCTGCAAAATGCTTAGATTTGAAAAAAGCTTCAAAGAAACAATTAAATAAGATTTTCAATAATTGATTATCCATGGGAAAGCGTTGTTGAGTTTGACTTATGGACAATAACAATTGTAAGCACAAGACTTTTTTTCTATAAGTACTGGTCAAACCGACGTTTTGTATAACTTCAATATTGGCAGAAGCTACAGACGGCTTGGCTTTAGAAACCATAACCAGAAGGCTAAGTGCCGCATAACTATCATTATCAGTAGTTTTATCGTGCTTGAGTGTGAATGTTTCCCAAAGAACCTGTAACAAATATTGATACTGCTTAGAATCAAACAAAATATATGAAATTAAGAGATGCAATCAGCTAACCTGTAGAACTGAATTGTTCAAATGATCAGATTTTAACCAACGACCGAGCAAAACTTGAAATGCAGCTGCTTGTCCACGATTAATGGAAGAAGCCAATTTTATTAATGCTGCTGCTGTAGCAACGGCTTGTGTTCTTTCTGATCCTTCAGTTTTCAAATAAATTTGCTTATAAGCGTTATCGACAGCATCGCGTTTTTCCTGATATCAAACAGATCACAGTCATAATACAACTTTTTATCAAATCTAAAAGTGCGATTTTAAAATAAAACTTACTTGATCAGGAGACCACACCAATTGTAACATACCCATAATTCCTAGCTTAGCTGTTTCAATATTGAAGTTATGAGCTGTTATGAAAAAGTCTATTGCTTCGTTAACATCAGTAGATTGTTTGGACATTAACAAAGTGTATACCAGTGGGATTGCTTGCTGAATAAGTTTGCTAAATGAAATAGAATCGTCCAAAAATGCAACAATATTTTCTTTTTCTTCCAGTTTTTTTATCAATAGATTTTCATCATCCATATTTGCCAGTTCCATTTTTTTCGTGTCTGTTGTAAAAACGTTTTGTAATAATGCGAGAAAATATCCAACCTTAACAAAATAACAAAGTAAAGTTGTATAATGATATATATAAAAAAAGGTTATATTATTTAACTATTGTATAATATTGATTACTTGATCTTTTTTATCCATTTCACATCTTAACATCCTAGCTTGAGGATGTTGTTTTTCAGTTTCACGAACTATCAAAAATGCTTCATCATACTTTGCTTCGATTATACAATTTTTGATCGTAACATAAGAATCTAATACACTTCTTTGAGAATTAGTTAATTCGTCTTGAGATGGTTGACTCAAATTTTTTTCCAAGGCTTCTTTTATTTCATCGTATATTTCATCCCACTTCTTAAGCAATTCAGGATCGGTGCCCATATTAAGTTGTTGTTGAATAGCCTCTAATTTTTCTTTTTCAATGATTAATTGTTTTTCCAAATTAGCCAATTTTAATTCAGCAGAGTATGGATTGTGTTCCAAAAACACCTAAAAATAGATAATTATTGAAAATGTGAATACATACTATTTTATAAAAATAATCATCAATTAAACCAAATAAATACTTTAACAAGCTGAATAGCATTTTTTCTAACAATAGTGGCTTTATCTTGTAATCTTCCGACAGCACGAGCTAAAACAGTTTGTTGTCTTGTAATTGGAACACATCCTTCACGCTGAAGTCTGGCCCAATATTGCAAAACCTAAAAAAAATTAAATTAAATACATTTATCGGCTTCTTAATAAAAATAATAATAATAAAAAAAAAATACGCACTCTTGATCTCACATACGCAGACGAATCATGAATATGGTCTGTTAAATCATCGAGAAAATCATCCCTCATCGTTCGGTTTTCTTCAGACAAACCTTCTCCTTTAAGTTCTCGACAAAGTATTTCACATAACATACCTAACACACTCGTTCTTAAAGGATAGCACTGAAATAAAAAATAAATAATATTAAACACAAAACTATTTGGACTTCAAATATCACAATCATAATTACTTCATCATTCTCCAAATATGACCTCATCGCTTGGGCAGCTGGTATCATATGCGAAGGCATTAATTGAGTCAATTCAGTCAAAAACTGTGCACAATGTCTTTGAGCGGCGTCGCCTGTTCCCGCGCCTACTCCTTCTTCTCCAGTTCCTCCGCTATCACCGAGAGCTTCTCCGAGTTCCCTGACAAGCCTCGCTACCAATCCAGTTAAGCTCCAGCTGGTGACTAATTGACATATTCCAGCACACACTGGAGATACAGCGTGTTCATACAATTGTACAATCTTATAGAAAAAAAAACATTTGTTTTTATTTATATTTTGAAGATATAACAGGATTCAAACGGAAATTCACCTGCACTAATTTGATTGTACAAGATAAACCATGATTATATTTTTTATTTAAAATACCCAATATTTGAAAAACGGTTTCTCTGGTTGTTTTATTTTTTATTATAGGGTCTTCCATGATTCTATAACATGGTTGAGCTACCATACTATTGAAAAAAAATGATAAAAAATTTATTACACATGATAAAAAGTAATCAAAAAGTATATTTAAAAGACTCGTACTCCACAAAGGCGTCATCTGCTAATGGCGGATCCCATAATCGGTGGAGCGACAATTGTAAAAGATTATAAATGACATCGAGAGCCGTTCGCCTTTCCGACTCTCGCCATTCACATTCGGCAAACTGGTCTTGATCGGCAGCTGCTTTTTTGCGTTTTCCAATCGTCAGTGTTGCAGCCATCTGAATTATAATAATAAAAAGCTTGAAAAACAATGAAAAACCACAAATAACGAAACATCGAATTTTAACGTAAACAAAAAGTATACCTGAGCAGCCAATTTGGTATCTTTCACTTTCATGAGTTCACAAAATATATAAAGCGACACTTTTAGACAGTTCAGAGAATGTGTGCGAACTTCACTGTTCAACTCCTTATCTCGAAAAAGTTCTTCCAGTTTGGTACAAAGTTGTTGACAAGTTCGTTCGATATACTCGAAACCTTTATTGACGAGACTCCATTCCAGTTTAGATCCGTTAATTATTAAGGAGAGATAAGTGGCGAAATGATCGAACACAAAGTCAACGCCACTCGAATTGTACGCACGGACGGCACCTAGAAAAATATAAAACCAGATAGTTGAAAGCGTTCATCGTTATTGTACAATTTATATTTTAAGCCGACACGATTATCATGAATCGAATCATTGAACATTTGAAAGGAAATAAAACGAACTTTGTAAGGAAGAAGTGAGCAGCCGAGCTGGAGGCAATTCGAGTCTTCCATCAGCTTCGATTGCTTCTGCAGCTTCTTGAGGTGGTTGTGAAACTATTTCACTAATCCATTCACACTCGCCACACATTTTAACCGCCTTTTTTTACTTGTTTGTTTACAACGGTGCAATGTCACATTCGTACTAACGGTCGCTCATAACTTACATGCTAGCCACCACACGAATTCTTGATTGAAAATTTGGTGAACGCAAACTGTGAAAAATCTTGAAAAAATTGTAAAAAGCATACATATATAAATGAGGATCGTTAAATTATAATCAGGGCTTCGAACCGGAACTAAACTGTAATCGAAAAGTGAAAACTTTGGTTATTTTGGTAAGTGTACGGTTTTTTTTTGAAGCGAAAACCGGAACCAAAAAATGTCGGTAAGCATATCGTAATTTGAAATTTTTCGCGGATTAAGTACTAGCGTCGGTGTGTGCCAGCGTAATTTGGACAAACGTCTGGGAACCTCACAATTAGACAAAACTCGAAATACTGAACATGAAGGCTTTTTGTGCTATGGCAACCCTGACTGTGGAAAGGGAAGATTGTTATCAAATGTGCAATGTGACAGACGATACTGTCAGTGATGAGTTCTGATACTAGATAAAGCGATAAAATTCAGTCATTTTTTGATTTTAGCAGATGAAGGCCTGTGCGGGGTTGATAGCGCTATTTTTTTCGTTAGCGAGTTCAACAAATGTAGATCCTTCGTTTCAATATCTCTGCAATGCGAAAGAAAATGTAGACTGTACTTCTAAGGTATGTTCTGTATTTTTTGTTTGGTTCATTGTTACGTTTATTGATACGCTTAGTAATTTTATAATTAGACCCTATAGAGTTCTAATAAGTATATTGTCGAACTGTGTTTTAGATCTTCAGCGATCACAAAACTGGAAGTCAGTCGTGCGTTGTCAAATTTTATCCGAAAAATAGCAAAGAATGTTCGCTTATGAATTTTTCAGAATCAACTGAAAAGCGTTTTGATTTGGGAAATGTTCATTTGAAACCCTACATTTGGAAATACGACGGACACAATAATTACAATTACACTGTTTTCAATGTGACTTTTACCGAGATTAAATGGAACCGTAAGTTTATGATTTTAATTTTAAAAAAGTTAATTTAAATTTTTTACGATGATTTCGTTTTTGTAGATTTAAAATTTCGATTCGAAATTCTCAATGATACCAAAACAAAAGAATTTAAGAATCATTGCCGTGAAATAATAATTTCTGGGAGTATTCCCGATGATTACAAAGTGCCTTTCTTGAACTACGATTGTCTCTGGTCAGATCAGTATGAAAAATATGAGAATTTTTCTTTCATATTTGAATATGAAGTTAGAAATTCAGAAAATTATAACTATGAAAAACTTATATTTAAAGTTCCTCCCGTGAGCCTTATCAGTTAGTGAATTTTATCTGTAAATTGAATATATAAACATGATGTATTGTATACACACATTGTTTAAACACAATCGAATATTTATTCTTTTTAGATGGACAAAATGCAATACCGTTTTTTTATCTTAATCTAACAGATGCGACAAAACTCAATTTACATGCAATTCCTCAAGCTGCAAATCCTCCTTTAACAAAATTTTTTATTGAAAAATGTGTAGAAAAAAGTGATAATTCATCAGTCAAGTGTGAAGAAAAAGAAGAAGTCAATATTGATAAAAATTTTATATATTCCTTGACTCCTTGCTCCACAGGATGGCATTATTTCAAAATTACACCTTCATTTGAATCATGTCCAAACAAAAATTGTCCAACTATAGTTTCATCGAAAATTTACTATAGTAAGATATATGTTGTCACGTTCGCTGATAAAACTTATCATGAAAAATCAATATAGTAGCTATTATTAGATTAGATTACAAATACGTTTCTATGCTTCTTTCAGAAATTTTCAATGTTATATACACAATTTTATGGAATGCTTTATGGATATTGTTGATATCTGGGTTATGTTTCAGTTTATATTGGATGATAAAAAGCAAGTATTTTTATTAATTATTTTTTATTAACAATTATGGAATCAGTATATTTACATTAATTATTTACAATTTACAATTAATTATAATTTTCATTTGTCTATATATTTATTTTTTCAGGACATCAAAAATTCACACCTAAAATTTTATTGATACATCCAGATGCCGACAAAGAGCATACAGATATAATATACAAACTTTCTAAATATTTTGAAATCGAATATGGTTGGATGGTAGTATGGAACCAAGAAATTGAACTAACACAACACGGAGATCCGTACATATGGTGTCTAGAAGCATTTATGAATTCAAACACAGTATTATACATAGATAAACCTGCAGACACCATATCATCGAATGATGTCATATCGGGAAATATTCATATGCATCTACATGACATATTTTTCAAAATTTTAAAAACAAGCAAACGAAAAAAGGAAATGAAGTTTTTCAATATTATGTTAGATTCTCACGACCCTGGAGCAATATTACCCGAATTGAAAGAATTCAATACGTTTTATTTACCCTCTGAATGGGAATCTTTCATAAGATCGGTCAAAAGACATAGTTGGGTTCAAAATATTTTAATTAAATTACCTGCACTATCTAATAGTACTTGTGGAAAAGAATTATTGGAAACATTTAACCAATCGTGAAAACTTCAAATACAAACTCTGTGATTAAAAACATTTCTAAACATATATACAGTATTTTACAAAATAGACTGAAATATTGGATTTGTTGTAAGTGATAAAAAAAAAAATATTTTATTAACTATCTGTGACATTATTTGAAATTGAAGATGCGAAAATTTGTTGTAAAATCTTTGGCAAATTTGAAACATCCATGCATGTGAATGCTCGTCCCATTGGAAGTTCTTTAAGGAGCCTGCAAAAATAATATATGTATGTTTTAAAAAAGAAAATATTAAAAAGGTATCAAATAATGGTTCATTTTTACTGTTGAGCCTGATCACCAAGACTGCCAATAAATATAATGTGTGCATTTATATTGCTTTGGCATGTTAAAGCTGCTGATAGATGGGATGCTGGAATTCCATATCTTGATAAATTTGCATCAGATAATACTACCAACATCGCCTCATCCCACCTACTACTCTCTAAATCACCGATATCTTCAGCCATTTGCTTCATAGACAATGCTACAGCTGGCACTGTATTATCACCAGCCCAACAGAATTGTGAATGTGCATGCATGTTTCGGATGACCTTAAATTGATTTAGATTCGATTAGATAAAAAGTTCTAAACAATTAAAATTGAAGGCGACAAAGAAATAGGATTTTTTTTTAAAACAACTTTCTGAAATCATTAATATTTATACTTGTAGTCTTTCTTTTTCATTTTTTGGAGGGTGCTCCAATGAGACAAATTGTAAATTGTCAGATTCTCCAGAATGTCCCCATATATCATATTGTAGTTGGGATTCATATCCTTTTAAAGCTTCCATCACTAAAACGGCAGCTTCCATTGAGCGATCTAAACGTCCATCAAATGAGTTAAACCTAAAATAATATAAAATTGAAGCTGAAATCTATATTAATAATTGCCGAATCAAAAAATGTGCTATATGTTAAATTTTTCCACAGTATATTGGCAATGTTAAAGATAAAACTTCGGTGTAATTTTGATATTACCTGTACATACTTCCAGATACATCAGTTAATAATCTCAATCTTTTTGGTCGATTTAATGGTGTCCCTGGTAATGGTGTTTGCTCCACACGACGTTTGAAAATAGATTGTTCTCCAGTTATGCCTATGATCAAAATTGTTTTCTCAAATATTTTATAGATTAAAAACTATATATAAAAACTATATATTCTAAAAATTTGACCTTCAATAATTTTTGTTTCATCTAAATCACCAGTCGTTTGATGACGAGCCCATTGACGTTCAATTGTGCGTGCTTGAAGTGCTGATAAAACTCCACGTAAAGCTCCAATCTATATGTTTCGAAATCATGTTATAGATTATTGCGTATAACATATACATATGTATAGTAAGACTATTTTACAATTAAGAATTTCGTACTTGAATTTGTACAGCATCTAGAAATTGGCCATATAGTTTAGCATCGTATTGACTCATTCTTATTTCTTTTAACCTCTCTTCGAAAACTTTACGATTCATTTCACGAGCTGCTTTTTTTATGTGATCTGGAATATCATCTTTTTCTTCGTTTGATAACTGTAATTATATAAAAATAATATGAGGTACAACTTATCGATTTTGAATTGGTTTATATTTTCATAAAAGACATTTCTTTATATTGTCGTTGTTAAAAACCTGATGAACTGGATGTCCTGCGTCTAATCGATATGGGCCACCTTTACCTCCAAGACCTGCCGTGTCTCTACCGCCAGTTCCTCCAGCCCATGTGTTACCGCCGACATGTGGGTCACCTTTTGGATCGACTTTTCCATGTTTCGGCCCAGATACATCCAATCTTAAATATTTTCATAAATTTAAAAGAATCAAATATGTTAATGGTGATAAAAAAGACGGTTAGATATATACCCGCTTTTTCTATTGACTGTAACTTGTATAGGTTTTTGAATTTTTTTTCCATGCACAACTCCTTTAGTTGGAAGACCACTGCTTTCTAAAACTTCTAGGAGAGTTGTAGCCATTTCTGATGTGTATCGATCAAAATCGAAAACATTCGAAATTGCATTAGCCAAATCATCATTTGGGTATTTCTATTAAAAATTATGCAATTTTGTTGAAACTATTGTGAAACTATTATCACACTAAAAAGATTTCTACACGTACCTCTAGATGTTTCACAATATTGACTACTTCACGAGTCGAATATGGATATGTAACTGTTCCTTGATCAGCCATAGCTCTTAACATAGAAAATGCTTTTACAATTTTGTTGACGGTATTTTTAGGTACATTAGGTCCATAATATTCAAGTAACTTCAATTCAGACTCAATAGAAGGATTATCAACAGCATGACATGAAAATAAATCACCTGAAATTAATACCTAGTTTAAAATACATATACATATATGTTATATGAAAATCGATCATAAATTGCTTTCTTTACCTAGTGCTGCGAAAAAGTCATTTCCTAAAAATGGGAAACCTGGTCTATTTGCCAAAACTATCATTCGAAAATCCTTATGCAGTATTATCAATTCGTCCGATGTGCTAAAATTTTTCGATAATTGTTCTGTTACAATCCGCTTGCCGTCACTTAAAATCATTTCGCCAGTTTCTACGAGTGATTTCAGAACACATGTAACATGTACTGGAGCTTTATCTGCTTCATCAATGACTAAAATATGACCATTTTTCACTGCTTTTACTAAAGGGGAATCCTCATAAATAACCATACCATCTTTGACTGTGGGTTGAACAGTCAAAGAATGAACGGTGGTATCTCTATGCAATTGTATGTATTCTCGAGGCCTATTCATTAGTTGCAATAACCTATCGGCAATTTTGTTTTTCCCTACGCCTTGGTTACCAACGAGTAGGAGATTATTTCCTAATATGAAATCTTGTAGTAAGTATTCAAGTAATTGTATATGTTGAGGTACATTGTAGAATAAAATATCCGGTACTTTAGATAATGACTCTGTCTTATAAACAGGTACACTCGTAGAGCCTATAGTTAAAATTCCATTTTCTATTTTACATTTCACGTCATGCATGTCAGATTTTCTTTTGCTGAAGAACAAATTGCTGTTTTCAGGAGTGATAGAACACTTCATACAAACATTTTCTAATGCATTTTTAGCGATATTTGGTAAAAATTTTGCTAAAAATGCATGTTGAACGACATCATAAGCAGAAGTTGATGGATATTTCGTCAGTTTATTAGCAATCCTAAGCAACTGACGCGTAGAAAGTGAAGATGACAAATTATTTAATGTACTGTCTTTTGATGTTCTTAATACATGTGCAAGATTGATAATAGAGTTCAACGATTTAGAAATTTCTCCAAACTGTGGTTGAATAAAAAAAATAATTACAACTAACTGAATAAAATGAGTATCAGATTATATAATACTATAATATAATAACCTTTCTGTTGATTATAAACTTTTCTTCCTCTTGAGTGAAGTTTCTTAATGTATGAAAACTAAATAAACTTAAAACTTCCGAGGTTAGCCAATGATTTTTTTGTGAAATTGATGGTGGTTCTGCCAAAGCAACAATCCTAAAAGTTTAAAAGTTATTAGCATAAATTTATACCAAAATTATAAACAAGTAACTAATTGTAAGAGAGTAATAACCTAAATGCCGGGTGTATTGAAAATACAGACAATTCTGTAAGTTGATCAATAGTAAAACCATTTTGCAATAAATCATCATAACGGTCTTTTCTCATGAGTCTTGTCCCATCATAAAGTTGTATTTCTCTATCTTGAATCAATCTTTTGAAAATAAATAACAAATTCAACCAAAAAAATGAAATCGATATACTATTATACAAAGATAAAATTTGAACATCGTGAATACCTATGAAGTACACACAATGTAGATGGATGAAGTCTATGAATCCCATCTAATATTAATAAGTGTCCTTTTTGAGCAGCTTTTACAAGCGGAGAAGGTTTCCAACCAGTATTTCCACCTTCATCGTTATCAGTGATTCTTTGTTGTAATAAGTCTCTAGCAGACATATCACGATAGAGAGTCATAGTTTCAACACGATAGTTAAATATACGAGCTAAAGCTTCAGCAATTTTATTTTTACCACATCCTTTAGGACCTGTTTAGTAATTTGAAATTGTTAATAATAATAATAATAATAATATAATTCTGATTACTATTTAAAGTAGTGAGTCATACCGATTATGCAGATATCTGAAACTGCATGTGTTTGCATCATATCTGCCAAGATTGTACTTTGATAATCATTTTCGATAAATTCTGAATTGAATATATCAGCATTAACCGTTAATACACCTTTGGGTGCCTCAAATGATAAATCCTTCATTGATATTTTTAATTTATCATCAAGTTTAGTTTTTTCGAAGCTCTTCAATACATTTGTATTAATAAAATCATCACTTCCGTTTTTCGAAATGTCTAAAGAACCGAAAACTTTTTCGACCTTATTGATAGAATCTTGGTTTAGGAATGTTTCGTATGGATAAAATGTGCATAAAGCTTTGTATACAGACATATCAGAATTATTTTCCTGTAAAGTATATGAAAAATACAAATAGCTTTAATTCTAAATCAATTACAATTTGAATATGTTTTTTTTTATTAATTTATTAGTTTAACTATTTTAATATTTTTCAAATTTTTCATCAAGATAAATTAATGTAGTTTACTCATTAAAAGCAAAAAGTTTCAACAATGAAAACCACACGCGACATCGCTATCAACACCTTACATACTTATTCACAGAAGGTACAAAAATAATGCACACTTTTTGAATGAAGGCAATAGATAAAAAGTTTGCTTTTGAGTTAAATAATAAAAATCAATTATTTTCCGAAATCCATAAATTTATGGTCTAAAATACTATTGAATGCTCGCGATAGTTAATTGAAAAAAATATATCTTGAAATATGAAACGTTTTTATATATTCTCTAGCTATTTACTTAATGATGTGCATTCTAATTAATTTGCAATGCATTGATCAGTATATATTTATAACATTTCGATTGAAAAACCAGACCTTTTCGTACCATCCTGTGTACATTTATAAACCACGTAAAACTAAAATGAGCCAAAACTAGAAAGTAATAAGTTTTACTATCGAATTAATTCCAAATATTACAATAAAATTAAAATAAAATTTACTTTCGTACAATTATACGTATAATATACTGATACTCGAAAACAACGATTCAATAAACGAACGAAATCACAAATTGTATTAAATTTGGGGTTTAGTAGCAGTAATCTTCAACAACAATTTCGATAATAATACGTTATGAAAAAACAATTTCCCTACCGACGAAAGTTTTCCAATCGAACACTCACCAGCATTTTCGCAGCAAACAGTATTGAGTCCAGTGGGAAATCCGGCAGATTCAAAATGTCCAATTTGAAAGGAGTTTTGGCAGTTTCTTCGTCGTGAGGTGATGACAAATTAGACAATGTACATGCAGCTGTTACTAGTTTTTCCAATTTTTTTGTATCGACTTTTGTCTCCGTCGAAACGGTCGCTAAAAGTTCCTATAAAAATGAAATCTAGAATTACACTGAAAAATATTTAGATGATACACGTGTGTGCATCCATTTTCAGTACAAATCGAATTTTAATTGCTCGGATACGTTTTAGTATTCTAAAAGTTTATTGTGAGCCATTACGAAGTTTTTCCATTGTGTTCAAAGTCCATGAAAACTTTGGAACTGAATGAAAGACTAGATTCGTGAGAATTTGGATGTAATGCGTTCATGGAACGAAAACAAATTACATGTACTAATATGAAAATTGTTACAAATGTAATAACGTAATTTATATAAAAAAAATGAAGTCGTTTAATGAACAATAGGAATTCAACGAATACACAAAGTAACTTACGCTATAAAATTTTCAAAATCAAGGGTATTTTTTTTTATATCATATATTCAAATAAATTTCAAACTTTAACGATATCTTTCAATGAACCTTTTTTTAGTTTATCAAAGACATTGCAAATAATTTTGCTACTGTTTGCAAATTGTCTTTTTTTTTCAGTTAGCATGCCTTGTTTCGAAAGTTAAATTTTGCTATCCATATTGAAATAACACAATCGTAAGAAATTTATACAATGTACAATTTTTAAATACTTTCAGGTTGAATGGCGTGCAACTGTCAAATCCCATAAAGACAGGACTTCACCCTGGCTGCGTGATGCAAAACGCTAAAATCCACATTCAATTAAGCCACGTCCGCAATTAAAACGTTACATCGTCCGACAATAAAGATTAGAAATCATCATTTAAACAGTTAACGATACGCTTGTATTCGAACCGCAGAGATATTACATGAAAAGCGAAAGTTGCGCATCGGAAAAACGCCGCAACCCCTCGCCGTCTTCAACGACTTTGTATGTTTTAAACTAATCGAAATTTTCGAAGGTTTTCTGTAATGGTTTCTTTCAATAAAAGTGATACAAATTATCTAGAAAATTTAGAAGAAAAAAAAAAACAATCTAAAATTGCGACAAAATCGATAACCAATTACGAATCCTAAAGCGATAGAATTTTAAAATTTCCAAATATTCGTCATACATATATGTACATATATCATATTACATTACATTATATCAGGTATTTCTCTTTTAGCTCGGTACTCATTTAACACGGTTTCTGGTTCATCGGAAAAGAAAAAAATAAGTTTTTGATGGAATTCTGTTTTACCGAGCTACGTTGAGCGATGCAAATGACTGAGAATTATTATACATTTAGGATGCATCTAGTTTCTTTTGAAGAAAAACAATATGTACATTTTGTAAACATTTAATTTCTTGATTTCTTCCCTACGAATCACTCGTTTTCAATTAATTGTCAGTCACAAGTGAAACTAAATGTGATAATGAATATACAAATATAATTTTAACGATTTCTGCAAAAACTGACATGTATTTCTTTAATTTTTCTAAGAAAAAACTATGTCCTTCTTTTCCATACATTTGTATGACTCATTTAACACAATTTAATTTTTCACAGCGATCTAGCTGATACTGAACCTGTGACGAGGGATACTGCATATTTAAAAAACATTCAAATAAATCATTTTGATAATATAAAATGACATTTGCCATTTTACATTTCAGAAACGTTTAGACTCGACGATATTCAATCTAAACATTCTCTTTTGGAACATCCAATGAAAATTTCATATCGGAGACAGCCTCTCATAATACCACCGATAATTCACCATCAATAAAACGCCCATAAATAGACCACGCCAACCGCAAACCTTCGAACGTCCGCAATCCACAAATAACCGGATTCCATCACTGCGGCGGAATAAATTACGGAATCATCGCAACATCATACATTCACGGGGCGCAATGACGCAATCGGCGATACACAAATACGCTGAAAATGCTGAAATTTCCCCGGCAGGTATCCGTTTTCGTCGTACACGTTCGGAGACATGCGAACCGGCGTTGATGGATATTTATAAGCGACGATGGCGGAATATTTACATACGGTGTAAGCGGCCGCTTTGTACCGGAGGGGCGTCGTGTGCGAAATGTCAAGGCGAAGCGCATCTGCCCGAAAATGGCGGGAGAAATCCTCCTTTTTGCAAAGATCGGTATCGGCGGAGTAGTCAAATAAAAGTTTGCGCAAAGAGGTTTTGGTGGAGGGAGGAGCAGTGGCGGGTTTGCGTATAGGATGTAGAGACGCTCGCTTTGGGGCCCTTACCATTTTTGGAAAATTTATTTTTGGTGAATTATTAGTTTTTTTATATCAATCCAATAGGCGTTATAAAATTTGAATTTAATTTTAATTTAATTTCTGAAGAAAAAAAAGACTTTTTTTGCACAAAAGCAAATTTTATTATATAAAATCGCCCATTTTATGAAATCGACCATTATATTACACTTATATAAGTAATAAACGATAAAATTTTCGCCTGTGACGCTACTTTTTTTCCAACTTCAATGATGTATGTGAAATGAAGGGGGAGGAGTGAATGTTTGGAACCCGGCACTATATGTTTGTAATGGGGCCCCAACATTTTTTAATATTTCGAGCAGTCCCTAGTGACAGTGAAATTTCGAGATGATGTGCTTCCGTTAGGCAACGTTCAAAATGTCGTCTTCTCTTGAAATATAGTTTAAAGTTCAAACGATTTTTTTAATAATAATTCTAGTATTATAGATAGATATTTTGAATAAAATTTTTAAATCATAAATTTACTTCCATAAAAACAAATACTCTTGTTAATTTTTTCGTCGAATATGTTTTTATAAAGAAAAATATTTATTACAAAATTTATTTTGCCGCCCTTCAGAATTTGCCGCCATTAGGCAGTCTTATTTGCTTATGTCGTCGGGATGTCACTGCCCAGTGAAGTAAATTCGTTACTGGAAAAGACCCTTATCATTATTGAAAAATACATTTTTAATAAATTATTATAATTTTTCAATATGAATCCAATAGATATCATGAAATTTGAATCAATTTCTGAAAAATGGCGTGTGTTTACACAAAAGCAAAGTTATTTTTTTAAATCACCCATTTGACCTTTATTTCATGAAACCGATTATTATATATCAATAATAAACGATAATTTGTGTATAATGGATTGGAGGGATATATTTAGAGTCTCGAGCCCCTAGGGAAGTAAATCCGTCACTGGGGAGGAGAAGGAAGAGGTCCGATTCCGTTTTTTGGTTGAGAATGAGAGGGGTGGTTTTTGGAAAATTCTGGGTTACGCCGCTTTCGAGATTGACGGGTCGTATTGTGTTAAAGAAGTTAAAGTCGAAGTCAAAGTTGCGAAGTCGCATAACTATAAATCAGAATAAACAATGACGGTATATGAACATTATTCAAAGAAATATTATGGTCTGAAATAATAATAAAAAAATATATACTTTCTTAAATATTATGCGGATAGAATTTATCATTTTTACTGTTACCCAAAATATCACACAAAAATGATACTACTATATAAAAAATAAAAGATACTTTCAATCCGACGCACGTCATACATATAAAAACTCGAAATACGAACATGACTTTTTTTAGTCACTCGTGCAAAATTCAAACAAAACCCGTAAAACGGCACAAACGTTTCAGCAAACAAACATCAAAGGACAAACGTCGACCATATTTCACAAAACCCGGCCATCTTCCGAAGCCTCGTCCTCCACAACAGCCATTCGATCCTCGTCGAAATTTGATTTAATTAACTTCGACGAAAGCCCAGACAATCGATCGCATAATTAACGAGCCATTTCATAAACGTATTATTGTGAGCGAGTAACGAATGGCGACTGGCGGCGGCTTTTTAGTGGGTTTAAATCACGCGACATTTTTCAAGCACACAAAGCTTTTGTATGGTACAGTCGAGTAACGATTAATGTTCGATTGTTGTCGTAACGATTAGTTGTCTGTCAGGGTTTAACGGTGTATGATCTGTTTTTTTTATGATATCGAATTTATTTTTGCGCATTTCGAATTGTAAATGTGTATAAATCTAAAGTTATGTGAGCTCTAAATATTTTCGGGTATAAATTCGATCATTTGAAACGATTTATTCAGCGAATTCGAAGTTCTGTATTTTTTTTTCAAGCTTTTTATTTTATGTAAAACAAAATATCAGCTTTTATTTATTGACACACAAGCTTTTATATTTTTCAAACTTTTTATTATTAGAAATATAGATACATATTTATGTTGTATTATAAATGAAATAATCAAAAAAGTAAGACTGTTTCGATATCGTCAAAAGTTTAAATTGGATACTGCGTAGTTTAGTATCTGATTCATATAATCTAATACCTAATTCATAGTATTTAAATCGATCGTAGGTCATTATGATACTACGTAGTTGAATAATATATACTCAGTATCTTTCTAAATAATCTCACAATCAAATCAATGATCCGATCGTGTTCATCTACTGACAACACCGATTGTATCTTGACATACAATCAGACGATTAATAAAAACTAGCACATTAAACTATATCGTTGACACAAATAAAATATTAAGATAAACGTACACAATGATAAGGTAAACCTTGAGAGGTGAACAAGTGATAAAACAAAGATAACATAAAATCCGAACAAATAAAATTTCATTTAAAAAAATAATAAAATAGGCACAATTTTCCTGACGTCTCAATTTACGTCACAAACCGAAACGTTCATTTTACACGCAAATCGAACAACTTCGCCATGCGTAAAAGTGAAAAAAAACGACCTTTCCGGATATTTAAAAAGTGGAAATTTCCACGCAAAAACCTCGATTTCCGCAATGCTCAAATAAAACATACACATTACCGAATTATGTGTATAATGCAAACCACTTATCACATCGATAACACATTAATTAACACCAATACAAATAAAATTATCAAAATTTTCAACAAGCCAATCGGTCAGTGCCCAGTTGACCAAACCCCACAAAGCCTTAAACACAATCCCAGCACTATTAGCGACTTTGGACACGTTTGAAATATTTCCGAAGTAATGCGACGGCACAAACGACACGAGTAGGAAAACAAGCAGGAATCGCATCGGTTAAACTTTGAGTCAAGTTCGTGACACAATAAACTTCGCGTCCCGTTGCATTTGCACGAAACGCCATTTTGTATGCTTGGATATGTGTATGTAGGGTGCATATGGATTTCTGGGACGCGTTTCGTATCGTTTTTCGTTCGGTTTATTTTTGTGAGCGGAAAGGTGCTTGTTGATGACGCGAATCGTTGAGTGGGTCGCTCAAGTGGAAAAGTGAATTTGATTTTAAAATGTTGGTGCCAATTGAGTTTGATGATTGATTATATTGTTTTGTAAAATCGAAGGGTTGAATCGACCCAATTTTTATTGGAAATTATCGAGTCGTTTTGGTTTGGTATGATTTTTCCTGCTAATTAGGGTAACGACACCAACGGTGGACCATGTATCTGCAGTTGATCATCTTGCAGAAAAACGTAAAAATTAAGATTTTTAAGGATGATAATCTTTCAGAAAGGGTGAGATAGATAAACTGCTTATTAATAAAACTTATCTATCGCACCTTTTTCGAAAGATTATCGTCTTTACAGACCTTATTTTTTTAATTTTCCATTTGGTCAACTAACAGGTACATGGTCATCACTGGTGTCGTTACCCTATTAAGTTTTATGAGTTATTTTCATATTATACGATAGTAATGTGCACGATGTGACATGAAAATATTTATTGTATGGTTTTTCCTGCTAATTATTAAGTTTTATGAGTTATTTTCATATTACACGAAGGAAAACTTTATTATTATTCAATTGAAACATCAAATGAAATTCTTCGAAAGATTTTTCATCATCTTCAAGAAAATTTTTCAATTTTCCGTTTTATATAATTTAACAAAATAAATTCTTGAATTTTTTTCATTTGAACGACTTCGAATCGTGACGTATTTACGCGTCGTTTCGAACGTTCCTGAGTTTTTTTTTCGATCCATTTTTTTTACCAGTGACAGTCACGGGAAAAAGGAGACGTCACACGATATATCCCAGGTGAAAGATGGGTGAGAACGTCAAAATACAAAAAAAATAATACAATTGCGTGGCGAGGATGATTTAGAAAGTTTCCAGACACGCAACAGTCCAGAACTAGTGGTATTGAGCGGCTCCGGAGACAGCTGCAGTGACAAAATTGAACACTTGCGAAAACAAACGGATTTCGCGATAAGAATCTATTATAATAAGCTATGTTCGTATTTAAATGAGAATTTGGGGATTAGTTAGAACGATGACATTATTATACGCGATATCGTTTATTTTGTACGCGTTTGAATTAGTTTAGATTTTTTATAATGATTTTTTTTGAACAAAAACTTTTAAATTAGAACTGGATAGAAAAGGATTTTTTATCACTTTATTTTTTTGCAATATTTGTAATTATTTCTAATGATTATGATATTTTTTGTTGACGAAAAATAATATTATGTGCTTAATTCTATAAAATCTATGCATATAAACGTTTTGCTACCATACAAACATCAGCAAAATTTTTATCGTAATTAGTATGTAGTTCTTATGACTTTTATTTACAAAGATAATTAATTTGAAATATAATCTATTCAAATTTCGTAATAATAATAAATAATATATTTTTAACATGATTGATTCCGTATGAAGCTTAACTTTAATATTAGAATCAAACATTTTTTTCGATACAAAATTTTTCTTCTAACGCACAAAATATTATACAGATTAAAAATTATTTTATAATGTACTTGATAGGATTTTTTTATAAATATAAGAGAAAATAATAAAAAAATATCTTTTCCGCCATACATCAAATGTCGCCCGTTTTCATAATCAAAATTAAAATAAATGCACCAAAGGCGAACATAATTTTCCGAAACGACATTCCCTTAATGGATTGAATTTCGCCAAACCAACAAGGAACAAAGGGAACCGCCGAAAATGCGCTTTTAAACGAAAGGTGCACGACCGCTGACCCCGTCTCCCATCCAGCGCTGGAAAATCAATGTTCGCGACACAAATTTAATGCGAACCTCGAACGCAATACGGAAAAACCACAAAAATAACACGACAGACATACGGAAAACGCGGAAAAACCCAAGGGCGGCCGTGACGACGCCCGAAAGCAAAAACGAGCCGCTCGCTTCCGTTAGATCGGAAAAGTTTCCGAAAGTCGAATTTTCGCTTTTCGATTCGCCGATGGCGTGATGCGAAAATTGAAAATGAAGCATTTAAGATGGCCGGAGCGATAAGGCGGGCGCATTTAATCGGCTACAATGGAAACGTTGTTAGTTGCCCGGCGGGCTAATTATTCCGCTGGAGGATAACGTGCTTTGGGCACGCAATGCCATCTTGAATGTGGTATGATTTCCGTCATTTCGAGAAACTAGGGGAGGGTACGATGTGAATTCGAAGAAAGGGACGAAGAAGGTATTCAATGGACTGGGTAGTGATGGGGTTGTTGTTTGAAATATAATGTTTTCGGAAGAATATGAGATTTTCAGATCCTCAAATTAGACGAAGATTCATTAGTGTACGTGTCTAGTATGTTAATTCTAAATGTGTTGAAGGAAATATTTCATCTATCTGAGTAAATGATGAAATTAGTGATTTGTATACGTAATTTTAATAAACATGTACATATATTCGATTATATCGACACGAAAATTAGAAAATTTTCATTATCAAAACTATTATGTAAAGTCGTAACGACGCCAGTGGTTGACCATGTACCAGTAATTAACCACTTCATAGAAATGTGTAAAAATTAAGGTTTTTAAAGATGACAATCTTTCGGAAAGGGTGCGATAGATTAGCTGTTTATTACATCTTATCTATCGCACCCTTTCCGAAAGATTGTCGTCTTTAAAAACTTCAATTTTTACGTTTTTCAGAGAAGTGGTCAATTACTGGTACATGGTAAACCACTGGTGCATTACCTTAATAATAAAATATGAAGAAAATTTTTCTAATTTTCATCTTCTCATATAAAATATAAGATATTTATTTCTATAATACTAATTAGTATACAAGAAGTATATTAAATTTATACATGTTTAATATTCAAATAAGTCTTCGTCCAATTGACGTGTATCATATAAATTTTTCATTAGATTAAATTTAGAAAATAAGTCAAATTTAAAAACATGCCATGCAAATTTAAAATAAAATTGCAATTTTCGCTCAACAATAGAAATTATTAGATTCAATCAAAATAGTTTTATTATAGCAAATGGAATTCATGAAATTTTCGTACCAATGTAAAAATAATTTTATTAAAAAAAGACATGCAAAAGAATACCTAGACGCCAAAGACATAACGTGCCTTCTATATAATGTATAGAATTCGGATGTAGTGTGTCTATGTTTAGATTGTAAACATAAACCAGGGAAGGGGTTGAACACCCTTATATAAATACGGCAGTGGAAAATCAAAGTTCATTCAATCGGCAACAGCCGGATAGGTAACATTGAAATTGTGAACATTTACCGGAGTTCATTGCAGATGAATTGAACTATAAAAAGTTTGAAGTGCTATTTCAATTGCGTTTTCGATCTAGTGAGTGTTTGGAATTCTAATCGAATTTAGAATCAATTAAAAAATAAATAACAAGTGGAATTAAAATATTTGCAGACATACGAAATAATGTAAAATGATATGTTATTGGGAAACATCTCAGAGACCGCTGATAATACGAACAGTTTGGGTTAAGGGTCATAGACATGCTATTTTATCAGAAAGGGATCAAATGAAGAAAAGTTATAAGAAGAAAGAAGATAAGCAAAAGGTATCTAATGTGCCAATGGACTTGGCCTTTGCAACAGATTGTTATATTTTAACGAGTCAACAAAACATTCTGCAAAGAACATCTAGAAATAGTGATGGATCTACAGATAAAACAATGAATATTAATTTCAACTCGAATTTGCAACAAAAAAATATTATAGAAACTAATCCACTGTCGGAGAGAGTTTTGCAGTGGTTGGATCTAGCAGGACAAACGTCATCAAAATATATCGAAGAACCAAAATATTCTAAATTTGCAATCCGTCACAGTTTACCAGAAGTAAAAATGTCACAAAATGAATTGAAATTATTAAAAACTGATATAGAATTTGAAGAAACCAACTCAAATGATAGCAAAAAAAATAGGGATCATACAAATATCAAAAAATATAAAATATCATCGATGACCACATCTCCGAAAACAATTAAATCAGATGTTAATTCTAGACCTAATTCGAAAGTTTCAGAATATTCTTTATGTGATTCAGATGATGATGAATTGAGTGTAGAAGAAGAAAAACCGAAAAAAGTTGTCCCAAGAGAAAAATTCGAATTTGAACACAATTATATAAACATAATCAAAAAGCAAATATTTGAAAGCACTTGCAACACATACGTAGCTAGGAAAAAATTACATATTTTTATTCCTTCATTGCCGAAAAAACCAGCAAGTTCACTCGAAAATGGAAGTAGTGTTGGAACTAGTAACCAACCAAGTGTGACATAATACTTTAAAAATGTTATTATTTTGTAATTTTATAAAATAAGTAATTTAGCATAATAAACTTTATAAAATATATACTTTTTTAATTTCTGATTCACACATAAAAATTTGAAAATTTTTGATAATTTTTAGTCATACCTTATAAGAATATGGAACAATGTGTCTAGCTTGAAAACGTGATCGAAGAGGTGGATCAAGAGCATTTCCAGGATAATGTGGAACTGGTAATCCTAAAGCTATTATTCGAAACTGATCATGAACACATTCTAGTCCCCACCGTTTAATATTTTCTTCACCATGCTCCTGGAAAATTAGCAATTTTTAATAACAAATTAATTTCTTGAAAATAAGTTAAACAAATTTTAAAAAACCTTCAACAATTTATTATATCTGTGAGCAGGGATCAAGAATCTTCCATCTTCTAAATGCATTTCACGATTTTCTAAAAGATTATTTAATACTGGTAAAACATTACGTTCCGCTTTCTCAATCCCTTCTAAAATCAAGACCCTTCCTTCGATTGCAGCACGAACTGCACTCTGCAAAATAATACACCAAATGACATTTTAGAATTAATAGGGTAAAAACATTATATCATAATGCACATATGTATTAATACTTGATCAAAATATTTAGCTGTAGATCCTTGAATTTCTCGTCGCTGCTTTAAATCAGATTCTGTAGTATCTCGAGAGAGTGCCACATATTCAACCTCACGTTGAGTCAATTCAAGAAATTGCATAGCTATTTCCCGCCTGGACATATAAAGAAGAAATAAATATTTCTATTAAATCAATCTTTATCAAATATTTAAAAAAAATTACCTAAAACTTCCTGGTGCGCCAATAAGAAATACATCTTGACCAAGAATATCTTTTTGTAGCATCCAACGTAAATGTCCTAATTGGTTTTGTGAGAGGAAAAGATGTCCATCTTTTATTTTCACTATAAAAAGATAATAGTATACAAAAACTCAAATACATTTAAACTTTAATAAATTTTAGAATATACCATATTTTCTGGGGACAAAATGTTCACATTTTGCGTCATTTAAATCTTTTGAAATGTCTCCAATGACTATATTTCCTACACTAGATGAAGTTCTCCTAAAACATCTATAGATATGCTTATTTTTGAAGACATAAACCGGTAATGCAACAAGACGATTCATTGCACATGAATTTCACGTTTGTGTACTTTGAACTAGATGACAGCTGTCATTATTGGTCACATGGCATTTGGCCATAACGCGACTTATGACTCTCAAATATTTGTCAAAAAAATTTCAAATTACATAGTTTGATTAAATATAGTTATAAAGCAATAATTGGATCATTTAATCGTCATATAGTCCTCCTATTGTCCTAAAATGTGTCGTATGTACCAGTGTCTGGTCGATAAAATTTTTAAAAAATACACAGCATTGTAATAATAATACATATGTTGAATTTATAGCGTTTTATTTTCGTATTATTTATAAATGATTTTTTTTATTTAATTCCAAAAAAAAAACAGTTTCCAATATTGAAAATTGAATTCAAATTTTCCAAGAATGGTAGCCTTGCAATTACGTGGATACGATACAATTATCAACCCTGTTTTGCTCGCCGGCAAGTGACAGTTTACGTCAGTGATATGCGTTGACGTTTGATAACTTTTTTTATACATGTTTTCTTTTAAATAACACACAATTTCGTAATTATGATCAGATAATATTATATCTGACATAATATTATATTTGGTGTTTAATAAATGTTCAAATTAAGTACCTGATAAATACATTTTATAAAAATTTTAAAATGCCTGAACTTAAAATATGCATACTGCTACTATGTTCATTGTTGATGGTTGAAGCCCAAGGACCAGATCCATGGGATGGTGAGCACAATACTGCTAGGTTATCTAGTAGTTCTAAGAAAGAAGTTGAAATTGTGAATCCTGTGAATTCACTAAGCGATACTTTTTATAAAAGAATACTTCAACTCTTGATTAACCGTGGAAGATTTAAGGTAATTATTATTATTTTTAATTTTTAATAAAAAGAAAAATAAAGTATTATGAAATGATGTCTAACTTTTTTTTGCCTTAATTTCAGCCCGCTTCAAATGAAATTTTGAAAGGTTATCTTCATTTTGAATTTACCACAAATGAATTCGATTTATTAAGAAAATATTCATCTCTAACAGTCCCTCTGAAACCAAACGAATTAAGGGAAATTGATGGACTCTTAGCTGATAACTTAATTTTTCCTTCTATTGTTCAAATTTATGCCGAAAACTTTATTGACTTTTTCGTCAATTTACTTAAAACATATTCTGTATGTCATGTTGTAATTTCACTTTTTTTCAATTTTTCAATTTTATGCACTACTTGATCATTTTTTTCCATTTGTTAAAGATGCAATTGATTTTTGTAGCTGCATTTGTTACTGTTTACTGTTACGTGGATTGGACACTGGTATTTTCAATTCGATCATTTTTAATTATATTCCTCTTTTTGTGTATATTGTGGGAAGCTAAATTACAATTAGAGGTAACTATTATCAAAAAATTGTCAATACCTTGTTCGTTTAAGTACAATAATTATATGAAACAATTTTTAGAAATCGAACGATCCTGTATATAAGGAAATAAGTTGGTGGAAATTCTGGGAAAAAGACAATGTGATGGTTGTAAATGATATAAAAAATATTTATGAAATCCTACATCCTATTGATATTGTTGGAAATGTATTAAGCAAAATCATTTTTAATCCTATATCTGCCTTTATGAACGTTTTAGACAAGTATGCTGAACAAATAAGTGGTATATATACATAAACACTTTTTTGTTTTAGTGCACGTCAGTACTTTTATGTGTACTAAACGTTGAACTAACATTGTATTTTCAATATTTCAGGAAAATTTTACATGCCCTTCAACAATTTAGTTTATATCTGCATAACAACGATATACTTCATCGTCATAATTATTGCCGGTTGTTCTATGGTTTTCTATTTGCTTTTCGGCGTAGCTATTGACTTAAGTTTTCTTGGTTTTAGAGCTACTTTCCAAAATCCAAGACCTCAATTAGAAAGAAATGGTATTATTTTTTTTATTATAATTTTCATTGCATTATTCAATAATTATAATAAAATATATTGTATACTAATGTTCTGATCAGTGGCGGCTCGTGAGAATTTGTAGTGGCAGGGCTGCATTAATAGTTAAAAAAAACCGAAGAAGTTTGAAAATGTTTTCTTAAAGAATCGTCCAAATTTTATGAATATTCTAAAATTCTCCGAAAAACTCCTGGGTTTGTTTCATTGTGTCCCCTCATTGGCATTTCAAATTACCGCCAAATTTAATGTAAGTAATCAATAGTTTTAGATGAAACATTCCCCCCCGATAATAAGCTTCGCAATGGGTGTTTATGTTGGCCGATTCAAAATCCGTGAAATTACACGAATTTTTTAAGTGTTCGACACTTCCCTCGTGTTTTTTTTTTTATTTCATCTTCAGATGTTTTAAGTTAACTATTTCTGTTTTCGTCCACAATGCGTCGCCTCCAAACAAAACACACGGAAAACAAAATAATGCGTTTTTTCTGTACAGCCTGTTAACTAACTGTATTTTTTTAATAAATGTCTGGATTAAATTTTCGCGAATAATTGAAAGATCAGCTAGCTGCAGGCTGTGAAATATATGAATTAGACGTGAGGCGCCCTAATGCTTTTATAGCGACTTTTTCGATAAGTTTTAGTCGCAAAAAGTGTAAATTTTACAAATATTTTACTGAATTCTTTGATTATTTTTAAAAGAAAAGAAATCTTAATATATTTAAATATAAATTACAAGAAAAGGTTAAACAGGAGTAAACAAATAGACTAACAGAAGGATAGAAAAGTTTTCGTGATCAAAACAAAAACCATTCACCGGAGATGTAATGAGGGTTTGTTGATCTCACACAACCAATCATCAGCCAAAAAATGACACCGGATAGAGTAACGAAAATATATAAAAGAAGCAAATAAAGTTGAATTCATTGGGTTTCTGTAAATTGTGAATCAGCTGTGATCGTGAGAGGGGCTGCAGCCCGACAGCCCATTAGGACGAGCCGCCACTGGTTCTGATAAATTATTAGAATCTAATACCAATTATATTTCCAGGTACTCAAACCAATTTTCATGAAATGCCCAAAATAGAAGAGAAAAAGGAAACTACGGTTTCCGATAAAAAAAAAAAATGGAGGGCATTTAAAAAGTAAATCCAAGGCTGGACCTTCGATAAATAATGACCGAGGCAAAAACTGAATTTGGTACGCCCCATCTAATATTACATTATGTTTTTTGAAAAAAGTAAAAAGTGGTTATTATAATATAATATAATATAATATAATATAATTATAATATTCATGAATACTATCCTACCCTCCCAAGTTTCCTTAGTTAATTTATATCTTAAAAGTCTCTCGTTTGAGTCTTTTTTAGTTAATTTTTTGTGCTCTCTATATTTCCTTTATCGGTTTTCACCTTCAGATAATCTTTTGTACCTATTATCAAAAAAACAAATAAAAATTGTGAAACAGATGACTTTTTAATTTGGTAAATTTAAAATAAAAAAAAAAAAATCATTTAAAGGGAAAAAAACAATTTCATGACAGATATTTCAAACAATTATGGAAAAATAAAAATATATTACTATGGTGAAATAAAAAAAATTATAATATGCAGCAAAACAATCCACTAATCCGATTCACTTGGTATAGTTTTTACAACTTTATATTGGCTTTGGACACCGTAGATGATCTCCTAGATTGCCTATATCTCGAGCAGGCCTCGCCAATATCATAATTTTCATCACGGTTAATTGTCTCCGGCTTCTTTTCATAACCTGGAATGAAACTTCTAATTGAGATAACATTTTAATAATTTTTGAAAACCAGCTGTAATTCTATTTTTCATATTTTTATTGGTTTAATTTCCGAAATCTAAATTTGCTTTGTATATTATTTTTTACATATCCTCAAAGTATGATGAATTTATGAAAATCTTACATCAATTTATTTTGATTACATTGCAAATTTCCTATTTTGCTGTTTCTGGTTCTTAATTCTGTGTCTTCATTTTTTAAAAATAAATTAAAACAAATAATCCACTTTTGTAGATACTGTATAATGGTTTTTCATATTTTTATAGATCAGTCTGATATAATGAAATAAAACAGTTAAAAATATTCATAAAGTTGTTTCTTTTTCGCCAAATTTTACCCAAATAGAATTATTAAAAATAAAAAATACTTAAAGTCACCCAAAGTAGACTGCTATTAATTTATTAAAATTTGTTAATCATAATAGTTAAAAAAAAAAAAAAAAAAATAAGCGAAAAATAAGATATATGTTAAAAAACTTTAAGTTGAAGTGACGATTTTTAGTGTCCTAGCTCAATAATGCCTTATTATTTATATTCCAACAGAAGCCTTGATTGGAATAGAGTTTTACTATTTTTTAAAGATTTCATGATTTACATAAAGTTTATATGTATATTAATTTTTGAAACATTGAAATTGTTTATTTAGTTTTGAAAAAAATCAGAATATTTTTGTGTTCCTAAAATATGATCAAATAGTTTACGAATATTTCATAATATTATAATATTATTATTATTATTATTATTATAAATTACTACAAATTCATAATTTTGTCTAACAATATAAATATAATATTATAATTATTTTTCATTTGTCACTTACGAGATAGTCATATTTTTTATTCATAAATTAAAACATAATACAATATTAGATACTGTATATTTTATTTTTTATATTCTTATAGATCAATTTAAAAAATATAACAATTGGAAACATTCATCAAGTTATTTTTGTATTTTAACCATAGAATTTTTCCCTAAAAGAATTGCCGAAAGCAAAAATACCTACAATCACCTAAAGTAGGCTGCTATTGGTCATTAAAATTTTGCAATCTTAATAAACTATTTTTTTTTATTATTTACAGTTTTCGGCAATAACAATCATTTGCCAAAATTAATTATAAATGTGTGAGTGGCTTAAATTTTCATTTAAGCCTGTATTTGGGCAAAACATTTCATAATAACATTCATGTGCAATCTAGCGCCTTCTATATGATCATAATTACAATCTAACTTGTAAGCCAATATATATTGCGTAGTTTTCGATTAATGTCGTGTTGTTTTTTCATCCCGATTGTGTGGGGAAATAATTTGTTCTAAAACCATGATGAAAAACATGGCAGAGACTATATATTTTGTAGATATTGCTTCCTCAAAAGCAATTTACTTTTCTCTACTTAAATCTATGAAATGGATAATCTAGTGGATATGTATGGTGAATGATATTGAATTAGTGCAACAATTTTCTACAATAAATGGCTAACATGAATTTTTCATTATCTCACTGACTAAACAATATGTTCGTTGTTGATTCAAATTTACAAGTAATGAAGTAAAGTAATCGATCATTTAATCCACTTCGTTGCCTGCATATCGCATTGAATGCTTCACAGAACACATTAAAACAAAATTTTGAAGTTTTTTCTTAAAAAAATATAGAATTTTATCTATTGTATTGTTTATAATCGTACACACAGATGAAATTAAAATATTTCCCATCTTAGCATTGTGATTTAACATGATTTTCTTTTTTCAGTCAATACAAATCACATGAATTGAGGGTTAGTTGTCTATCGTGTTGGTTTCAGGAATTCTTATACAAATCAATAACCTTATCTCACATAAAAATACAAAATGAAAAATTTTCAAAAACAATTGTAATTAAAAACAGTCATTATATTGATAATAATCTTTTTGGACACAATTTTCGACTTTTCTAAGAGTGTTGTTTCTTAGACTACTTTCAATAGATAAGGTGTGTAATTACAAAGGTGACTATAACAATCCAAAGATATTCAACAATACAATGACTATCATTATCTAAAACAGTTATTATTGTCATGTTTAGAGTTAATTAAAATTTTACATAAATTTCATTACCTTTCTTAAAGTAATTTTGAAATGTCTAAAAAAACACCACTCTACATGTTAATAATCACATTGTTTGATAAATAATCCTGACTTTTTTTTCAAATAAGAAGCTAATATTTTTTGTGGATAAAAATGATGAAGTATGGTCGATGTATGCTCAAAATTACATTATCACTCAAAAAAAAACGATGTCATGTAAATAATCAAATGTATATATGTACATCATAAAATTTCTAAGAGATTCCTGTATAAAACATATTAATATTAAGATAAATTTACAATTGATGTAGAAAAGAGAATAATTGGTTTGATGTAATTGTGCCTTTGTAAAATACTAAAATATTCATAATGAAAGAACTCAACTAAGGCACTTTGTATTGTGAGTATGAAAACTGATTGATTTATATGACCAAAAAAAAAATATAAAAAACTGTTTGGAATTTTAATGAAAAGGTCAAATATTATATATGAACTTCCGAGAATCAAGTAATAGTTTGAGTAAAAATTTACAACCAAAACAATGAATGAATATAAAAAAAAATTCAAGATTATTAAACTATTCACATCATTGAAATATGCGAGTCAGCGAAATTTCGAATAACTATATATTTTAGTTTGTATTTATCACACGACTAAAAAGCGATTTAATCTATTAATAATTCTATTTTTCATAAATTAACATAACAATGTTTATTATAAACATATTAATATACATATGTTCCTATAAACAAAATAATGACTAGGCAGATTTATTGATCACATATACATATCAAGTATTATTTAATTCGTTTAGTATACATCTTTGAAATTAAAATATACACTCCCAGTCATTACACGCAATAAATCAGTTAAAAAATATGATTGGTTAAAGATTTTCATTATAGAATAAATATTGATTATATTTTATAATTTCAAGGATATGAAGGGTATATAATAAAAAAAGTACTTTTTATAAAACTTAATCATCTTTGATATTTATTTCGAATTTGAAAATTGAAATAATTATACTATTTATAGTAAAAATTAATTGGAATATTTTCCGAAATGCTTCTAATCGGATATTCCAATTTGTTATATTTTGTAATATTTAGATGGTAATAATTTGATTCAAAAGTATTTTTTTTTCAATAGTGCATGACAATAATCTTATTACGAGAAAATTGTTCAAAGTATTATATGTGTGCCTGAAAAATATCATTTATTACAAATGACAAAGTGATTAAATAATTTGTGACTATTTTAATTACGTATTAATATAGTATTAATTATCACAAATATTAATATGTAAAATATAAAAAAACACGTTTCTTTAATAAATCAACATAGTCAAAAAAATCCAATCAATTACAATAGGCTTCATTTTTTTTTCGTTCATAATAATTAAATATTTTGAAAGCGCAAATTCGATTACACAAAACGTGTCGAGGACGATATTTCAAAATTTATGAAAAATACATTAAATTATGTGTAGATAATAAAATTGTAATTCAAATTTTAAAAGTTCTACAACACGTACATGTGTTCATTATTTATTTATTTTTTCAATATTAATTAAATCACTATTTTAATATCTTAACAAGTAAATATTCGTTGAGTATAGGAAAAAATATTTTGATCTCACAATATTTAACCGTCACGCTCATATGCGATGACATTTCACATCATCAGGCATTTTTCGCGTCCACCTACTGAAGATTCGCCACCTTCAGTTTTTACGGCTTTGTCCTTTTTCTTTTTACCTTTGCCGTCGACTTGTAATGATACGTTCCGATTTTTTTCCATATTTAATAATTCCTGAAAGTTAAAATAAGAAGATTCAGTATTGTATAAAAAATATACATTAAAAATAGAGTAATACTATGTCGTAAATTTTTGTTTATCGTTATTCAAAATTAGAAATATACGTGTTTTTATTTATTTGATATCGATAATATAAAAATTATCTTCACAATTTTAGTTTGATATTATATGTTTGTGTTCCAATAAGAAAAATTTTACAACTCATAAATAAAAATTAGCATATTTCCGAAATATTTGTATAAGTCACACACCTTTTTATCGCGATAATATAAAATAATTATACTAATTTATACCCAATGAAAAATAAACATGTAAATATTTGAATTTTCAATAAGCTTCCATCGTTCAGTTGGTCTGTGTTCAGTTGACCGTTTTCATAATAAATCATTTATGAGTTTGTAAAAACCATTCAAATTTTTATAATTTCAAAATTATACGAAAAAAAAAACATATATATTTAAATATAGATAAATATAATATTTCAATGAATAAATTTGCAGAGAATATTAAATTAAAATATGAATTTTATTTTATAATTCCGTTTATCCATTGCCCAATTGACCATAGCCCAGTTGTTCAAAGCCCAGTTGTCTATAGCCCAGTTTTCCAGAACACACTTGTTTATGTTACCCAATTTTCTTCTTCCGAGTTGTTCAATACCCACTTCCGATACCATTCAGAAAAACCTCGACTTCCAATAAACATCACACGATTCAATCCTGAAACGAGTGAATCCCAGCCAAAACACAAACCTGGAAAAGCTGCTTGACATTATGATTGGTCTTGGCCGAGGTCTCCATGAAAGAAACCCCCCATGCGGCAGCCTCGGCCTGACCCTCGGCCGTCGATACCTCCCTGACTTCTGCACTTTCGTCGCACTTGTTGGCGGCCAGCATCACCGGTATCGACGGCAGGTCGGTGCCCTTCAGCTCCTTGATGCTCGCCCATATGGGCCGCAGCTCCTCCAGGGACTGCCTGCTGCTCACCGAGTACACCAGGATGAACGCGTGGCCCTGGAAAATGGGGAGTCGTGGGTGAAAACCGAGCGAAAGTTCGGAAAATGGCTTGCGAGGATCGTTCGCTTACTTTGCTGATGGAAAGCCGCTGCATCGCCGGGAACTGGTGGGATCCGGTCGTGTCGGTTATTTGGAGGGTGCATATGTTCTTGTTGCAACTTATCACCTGGAAAATTGAGGGGGATGGCGTTAGATGACTGTCCGTGAGAGAATGGGTTATTTATAAGTACGATGTTTTTATATAAATATATGTACATGTTCTATTTATAAATTTTTTTAAAGAAAACCGATTAAAAAAGTTTTAATTAAAAAAAAATTCTGAAAAAGAAAATCGGAAAATTCACGACGCATTAAAATAATTTTTCTTTCGTAAACCAATTACAGATAGACTTAACGACTTAATGCATTTAGAGAAAAATATGGATTCATTCGAATCGTTGTATTAAAAACGAAAATTTTGACAAAATAAAATAGATTGATTTTTTAATGGATTTAACACACGATCGAGGTTCAGGACCATACCTCCATCACAAATCAAAAAAACACCTGTACTAAATCGAAAAAAAATCAAAGTCAATACGGAAAAGCGACACATATGTTTCCACCCCCAACGCAAACTATCAAATCCTACCATCAACACCACCAAAACCCCTCAAACATTCACAAAACAACATAAAAAAACCCCCACAAACAAAAAAACCCACCCTCATCCGCGAAAAGCTGATACGTCACCACCGCACCAAACATAACCAAAAACACCCCAACGCCAACGCCGCCTTAGCACCCCACCACACCGACGCCCCGAAAACCCCGCATCTCCAAACCCAAACCTGTCTATAAGTGTCCTCGATAGTGGGAATATACGCCTCGCGGAAAGTCCCCTTGACGAATCGCAATACGAGCGAGCTCTTCCCGACGCCGCCGGCGCCGAACACGACGACGCGATAGTCGTTGCTCTGCTCGGGCATGACTGCTCGGGGGCGCAGCGCCCGCTCGCGCCCCCCGCCCCCGCCGAGCCTCCGCCCCTCCGCCGCGTGTGGCCCCGCGACGCCTCCGCCCGCCCGCGACGCCTCCTGAGCGCCCCGCGGCCTCCCGGAACCACCCCGCGTACATTGGGGCGTAACAGTGTGGGCTTTGGCCAGTTCGGCCCTGGGTTCGGGGGGGGGTTTTTTGGGTTTTTGGGGGTTTTTTGAGGTCGGGGGAATTTTTCGGTGGGAGTTTGGTGGGTTTTGGTGTGGTGGGGGGGGGTTTTTTTGGGAAAGTGCGGTGTGGGTTTTTTGAGAGTGTGGTGTTTTTGTGGGTTGAGGGTTTTTTGGGTTGTGGGGTTTTTGGTTTATCGATTGAATTTGAAGATCGATTTAAGATTAATTAAATTTTTTATTATAAAATTCATATTGTGATAACAAAAGATTAATTAATAATCATTGATTCAATATATTTTATCGTTTTTTATATCAAAATCAAAGAAAATACGCTTAAAAAATTATAAAATTTCAATATTTAAAAAAAAAATTGTTTTCATACATAAAATGAAAAATATATGTAAAGTTTTTATTTATTAATGCATTTAAGATAAATATTTATATATATATAAACGTATTGTATAAAGAAAATAAGATTTTTTTGATTATTTTTGCGGAAGTGAACGTTGGTATCGTCACTCCTTGAAATGTTGGTCCTGCGCGTAGGATTGGATCAATAAACGCGCGCACCCTAAACGCGCCAAATTCAATTTACTTTGTTCGTTCTTTTTGCTTATCTTGTTTCTAATTTGTTTTTGTATCGCAACGACCGTTTCGTTATATCGGAATAAAAATAATGTTGTCTCATGTGAAAATCAACCAATTTTCCAGCTTTTTTCTTGTCAACGAATACGATATCCATATGAAAACTGTTGGAAAGTTTTTTTTATTTGTTAGACATTAACCCATACCCTGCCAATTTTTATTTTTACGGTTTAGCTAAAAATTTTACCTTCTATCGCCTAATACTTGAAACATATAATACAATACAAACTAAGACTATATTTTATGCATAATTGTACTTGTTTTCCTCACTTTTTATACGAGTTTTCCTCACTTAAACATATCATATGCAGTATTTTACCAAATACGACCATCTGAGAGCAACAAATATTTCACATTCCAGCGCGTTCCAATTGGGGATCACGTCAGGATATGGACATCTAAAACTTTCGAAATAAATGAAATAAAATAATAAACCACTATAGTCTAACGAAAAAACTGCATACATCTAAAATTTATAATATTTAAAGTGATCAAAGTAAAGTCGTTTTATTTTTTTATCATAATATTTTTACAAATAATAAATTACGATACAAAAACATAAATTGCAGAGTGAATTTCCGTTTGATTTGTAGTGAGAAATATCTATTTAAATGAATAATTATATAAAATCGTCTCCAATTGAACATAGAATTTTCCGGATTTTTCTTTACAAAAACGAAATTTCGAAACCCGAAATACTTAATGCATCATTAATAAACTCCAAATAATTTAAGAAAACCGATTTTCCACACCATTAATTAAATATTTTCACGAAATGTATAACTTAAAACTTTTTCATCACTTTCTGTAAACAAATTTTAATTTTTAAGTATATATTATTGAACTATATCATCGTTATAACAAAACTTTTAAAAAATAAACAAATACGAAACATAGCACAAATCTATTATTAAAATATGAAAAAATTATAAAAAAAACATCAAAAATTAATAACAAAAAAATAAATATACTCAAACATAAACCGACATCCACACAGACCCTTCAACACAAAAATGGCGGCCGACGAAAACGTCAAACGCGTGCGAAAATCGGAAAATTTTCCACATCGGTATGGGCGTGTCCTTTTCGGGCCCACCCCTTCCGACCAATGGGGATGCAGCTTTCACCCCATTGGTCGGCCGGGATGCTGCGTCCGCAGATGTTACATCGACTATGGATATTTTTGACTCGTGTCTCGGTTGAAACATTAAAAAATACACCGTCGGAGGAAGCGCTACGCGTCCGTGGTACTCGCCAACTGTTGTGTGTTCGTCGGTTTCCTCCCGTTTGGTGTTGTTGGTAACTTTTTTGTTGTTGTTTTTGCGAAGATGTTGAGTTTTCTCCGGAAAATTCGCGAACGGTTTCGATTCGATACATGAGTGTTGGTCTTTCTTTTGATATGTTGCTTGTTATGATGCGTTGTGTTGGTAATTATTTTTGTTTGTGTGTACGGAGATGGGGTATGCGGAAAATGTAAATAGTGGGGAAGTCTCGATTGATATATTTTATGTGTATTTTCGATGATGCTTATAAATATAATGTTTTAATTAATCAATAAAAATGCTGAATCATTATTTTTTTTATTGAAAGTTACAGATATGTACGTATATTTTGAAATTTTTCAGAATTTTCCGAGAATTTTCATAAGTAAAAATAATCATATTTCAATATTTTTTTGTTTTTGTAAAATTTGATTTAATTCGAAAGTCAGAAAATTTGAAAAAAAATTTTATCATTTAAAAAAAATTTATTAGCACATTCATATTAGCATTTTCCTAAAATTAACATTTTTAACTATTTGAGTAATTTAATTAATAAATCAGTATTAGTATTTTATGTTTAAATATTAGTTAGAAAAATGATATTTACGCGATTTTAATAATGTGTTTTCTTTTTAGGCCGGAAAATGTTGTGTGGAGGCGGTCGCGCCCGCGTACCAAAATGTGCTCGATGCCGAAATCATGGCCTCATATCAGGCCTTCGAGGACACAAACGAGCCTGTGCTTACAGACATTGTCAATGTGCTAAATGTGGCCTCATCAAAGAACGTCAGCGAATCATGGCTGCACAGGTAATTTAAATATTATATACTTCATCAAAATTTTATATACACCCAAATCATAACAAACATTTACACAATTCCGAAATTCCATTTTTTCACTTTAACACAGTATAAAAAAAAATTATTATACCACATTAGTAAGATCGGGAGCAATCCAGTATACAATTATAAGTAGTTATCAAATAAAAATTTACGGTGTTTTTTGATGATTTTGCATGGAGAAATTTTGTCACATTTTCGTAAAGTAATATTTGCATGAAAGTTCCATTCAACTGATAGAATCTATCTTCAATTTTTATATGACCACAAAAAGTAAATTTTTTCACATGATAAGTCCGTAAAAAAATGCTTGAGTCTATATATTTTGTAATTTTTATTGATTTTAAACTTCAATCCGTATATGAATATTATTTTACAAAGAACAAAAAAATTTATCATATTAATCTTTCACCTTTCAAAATTTAAGATTTTTTTTGTATATTTAATCGATTTAGAATAAATGAAACATCGAAAAAAATACCTAAATCATATTTTAATAATTTTAATAAAATGTATTGTAACACAGGTAGCTCTGAAACGACAACAAGCAGCTGAAGACCGCATCGCGTTGCATCTTGCTGCAGCTGCTGGTGCACTTCAGCAGCCGACGGCTTTACCACCAGGTCGCATATATGGAATGACGGTCACACCACCGACACAACACGATAAACCACAGGTAAATAAATTATTTAACACCTCAAAACCTCAAATAGAATTTGTTACAATGATCCGTGCTATTTTCCAAGGACGATATTATCAAAGTTGACAATGAAGTCGATAGTCAAACCGATGAGAGTTTTCGCGACGGAGACAAAGCAAATTCGGATGTCGATCAGACTACTTGTTCGCATAGGTAGTTTTTTTGGATTTTATTTGTTTTTAATTTAATTTAATAAATGTGTAAATATTTAAATTTCGCGATTGTTTAGGGCAAATGCTGAAACGAGTGATAACGAATGTTCAACTAGTTCAGTGAGCCGGGCAAGTTTGGAGATGCTTTCAAATCTTTTTCCAGGAAGGAAACGATCAGTTTTGGAATTGGTGCTTCGGAGATGCAATCATGATCTTTTGAGAGCCGTCGAACATTTTAATTGTACCCAACAAAATCATCAGACGCAAGTGAGTAGTAATTTTCATGTGCTAATTCGTCTTGTTAAATTGTTTTCCGTTGAACGATTTTATCGTTTGAATCAATATCAAATAAATTACGTGTTAATGCACAGTATATTGTAAAATACATAATAACGTTATGAAATTAAAGTACTAATAGTTATGAATGCATTAAAACTGACAGCTTGTTTACAAATGTTATGATATTGGAATATTTCACGATAATTTATTTTCCGAGAAAATTTCTCGAATGATCTCGTTTTAATATAATAGCTTGATTAATCATCGAATACGAATAACAAATTTTTTCATACCGTTATTTTATTAAAACGAAAATATAAATACATTCGATCATCTTGAAATAACAATAATGAAAAATCGTCCGAGTCGCAACATTGTAATATAAATTTTTCGACATTTTATTATTGGAAAAACGTGGAATTTTCCGAAAAACCTTCATATTATATCAATAAAAATATATATATACGATTTCTTTTTCAAATAAAACAAATATAGATGATGATGATGATGAAAACAAATATCTTCCAGCAGCCTAGAGAACCCAAACAAAACACAGACGAAGCACCAGAAGGAAGCCGCATAGTCGCCGAAGTAGGAGGAAGAGGCTCAGCCTTCAGGGCAGTCGCTCCTGGAGGACGAGGCCAGCTGGTGCCCCTGGTTTGTGGCCTCTGTCCAGACTGGTTACTACCCAGCTCCCTTTTGCTACCCCTGCCCAGGGCCTGCCTTCCGGGGTGCACCCAATGTGGACCCCATTGTTGAAAGCGCTGAATTTTCCGATACGAAAATGTATACTATTTTATTCGTTGTTCGACATGAAAAATCTGCACTATTCTATTGTTCATTGTTCGCATTTACTGTTGCAATTATGTGTATGACGATGTAAAGTTAACGATAGTTGTGTTGGTAGAGCAGACGGCGACGGAGTCATGTCGAAGTTTACATTCGAAACAAACGTGCCGAAATAGATGATTTATTCGATGTGAATGATTTTTTTCTCACCGCCGTCATGATGGAACGTATTTATTTATATGGGAATCAAAACACGCTTCGGGAGTTTATGATATGATTAATGTATATTGTGATGTTCCAAAATAGTGGCAATAGACTTTTTTCGTAAACGATTCGATTAACACGTTTGTTTATTTACAAAGCATATATTATTTTCGAAAGTATTGTTTTTTAATATTATTTTTATAAGTTGCAGTTTATATTGTTCATCGAATCTCTCCACACTAATTTTTGTATTTTTAACCTGCTTCAAAGTTAAATGTTAACTTAAGTATTATCTATGATATTATAATTATACTATTACGTGACAATTGTATATAAAATATATTTATCTCTTAAAAATAAATGCATTAAAAATATAAAATTTTCGCGTTTCAATTCAATAAAACAAAAGAAAAAAATGTTATGAACATGTAAATTTTATCAATCACAATCCGAAAACGGAAATGTTGAATATTAAACAACACTTATTTCCCATTCCAAAAATATTTACTAACGGAAAATTTCATCACAAACTCACACAATAACCATAACAAAACAAATTCTTTCCGAAATTCATCGAAAGTCCAAACATTTTCCTTCTTTACATATGAAGAAAACTGCCTAGATTAAGTGATTATAACATTCAATAACTAAACGACCCCTCACCAAACACTCTCAAACTAACTCCACCACCCACATCCACCCACATCCACACACAAACCACTCCACTCACCACAAAACTTCACGATCACCGACCCAGCACGCCGACCGGACGCAACAATCCAATTTTCAAAACTTCCCGCCCGCAATCTTTCGAGGCACAAAGACCCCGATCGCCGACCATCTACCACCCGACATTCTTCCGCTCCGATCGACCAGCTCCGTCACCGATGGCGGAGTTTGTTGACGAAAATCGACGGTGTTGATGTATCGCAGGGGTGGACCGAGTGGGACGCGTGTTTGTTCAGCGTTCGGTTTCATTGAGTGGATTGTATTGGATTCACTTCATTAGCCAGACGTTGCGCGGTTCCGTATGGCGTTTTTCGTGTCAGGTGTTGCCAACTTTTTTCGTTTTGATTTTTAATATTATATTATGCTTTTGATGAACGGAGTGTTGCTACTCGGAAGATTTCTCTCGTCCTAATTTTTCTTGCGAATATTTATATCTGGAATATATTACAGATACAGATTTTATATCAATATAAAATTATTATAAATATATACCTGATCCTCTTTTTACACGGGGGATACGTTCCAGAGACTACCGTGTAAATAAAAAACCGAATAAAAAAAATGTATGGTGACCATAAAAAAATTGGAGATAGGTCCGTCACTATATTTGGATAAAACTTCCATCCAAATGTACTTTATAAAAAATGTGCGATGTGAAAAATTTTCGCCGTGGAAAATTTTTGCCGTAAAAAATTTTCGCCATGAAAAATCATCAAAAAACATCCAAATTTTTATTCAAAAACTATAATTATATCTGTATACTGGCCTGCGTCGAATCTTACCATTGTGGCATTATAATATCATACATACAAGTATAATATTTTTAATATTTTTATACCGCGTTGAAGTGGAAAATCCGTGTAAAAAAAGTAATTGGTTCATCTTCCTTGAACCGTGTTATTTCGGAACCGTGTAAAAAGAGGATTAGGTATACTATAAAAATATTTTTTGACATTAAAAATTAAATATAAAGTAATGCACCAGTGGTTGACCATGTACAAGTAATTGGCCACCTGTCAGAAAAACGTAAGAAAATAAGGTTTCCAAAAATGGTAATTTTTCGGAAAGGGTGCGATCAAAGGGCTGTAAATTACAGTCTATCAATCGCACTCTTTCCGGAAAAAATTACAATTTTTGGAAACCTTATTTTTTGACAAGTCAATTATTTGTGCACGGTCAACCACTGGTGCATTACCTTAATATTCAGGTATAATAGGTGACGCGGTTCAAGTATCACGTATTGTGTGATACGTGATACGTGTATGTAATATACCTATATACGTGATACAAATTTAAATTAAAGGAATTTTCCATATAGCAATAATCACCAAATTGTCAAAGTAATCGTTTGTGTATGAATTTGCATACTAAAAATCGTCTATTCATATCCAAGATAAAAATTATATTACCCAAATATGGTATGTTATTAAAGTCTAAAAAACTATAACGCTTTCAGTCGAATATTGTATTTATTCTGAAACAATAGACCGTTAAATTATATTTTATGGCATTTTGATAGATAACATTTGTTGCGTATAAGTTTATTGATCCATAAATAATTGAGAATTAAATATTTATTCAATTATTGCATACTTAGAAAAAAATTGTTATTCGCAATTTTTGATATTGGTATGTATACTTTCCATTAAAAAAAAAACTTTAGCTAGAAATTTACATAATACATTCAATCAAAAAACATAATATGTTAATGAAAAAATTTTCTAATGTGTACATAACCAAATTTTAACGATAACTTATCACAAAATGAAATTTTATTTATAGACTAACTCTCATTGCTTATGACAAACACAAAAATTCACATGAATGGTTTGATATCGCTGAAAAATTGACGAAAGTTATTCAAATGATATTCAATATGTTTAGCGATGTAGTCAAGTTTGTTCACGACTGAATTAGCGTATCGCGATATTCAAAGGGACATTTTTCAGCGTGATTCACAAAACAAACACAAACATCACACAGATTCTGTTACATCGAAAATATTTCTCTGCCGTTTTATCTGACAGTCGCAATGAAATAGATCTCAAGCATTATTATTTTTTTTAATAAAAACATTCACGATCTGATTCTCATAGACATAATCGGTACAAATCACGAATGTATATACAAGGAAATAATACTTTCCATCTTCGTTTTGTCATTGTTGATTCAAGAAAGGGATCCAAGTCCGGAGGCGCGATTTGATTCAATTTAGCGACAAGATGGCGGAAACAATGACCGAACCTGATTCAGTACAACGACCACGCAACGCCTTTGTTGATCTTCCACATTTGCCCCTACTGTTGAATTAGGGGATGAGACCTCCGAGGTTCAAGATTACCTTTCGCTTGTTTACCTTCGAAACAAAGTTTTCTTGCCACGAACTACATGCCGAGATTGAAACAGAAGCTCGTCTGGTTCTTTTATCGCATGTTACTGATGAATGTTATATTATTATGAAAAAATATATATGAAATATAAATGGTAATGATCAATTAAATTTTTAAGCATCTTCAGATATTGAACTTATAATACAGATTCAGTGATTTAATATAATAGTTGTAGTGTGCCACAAATAAGGACAATCTCGATTGTAATTCAGGATAGAATGATATTTTCAACAAACAGTGTTACGTGAAACCCCAAGGCAAACATTGTGTCTCGCGAGGATGAACGTTAAAAATGAGCCAAGCCACCCCAGGGAATGTCCACTAAATACATTATACAGAGGCCTTCGGGCGTTGTGTTTCGATTGGATTCTGTTTGTCTTTCGTCTGCTTATGTTCGCTAAATTTACTCAGCGTCGAATATTTCCACGTATAATAATCGCGTTTATATATAACAAAAGAAAGTGAAAAAAATCTGTGAATAATAAGATCGGAGGAGATACATTTTGGTGGTAATTCAAAGTATTTGGTTTATTAATTAATTTGAATTTTCGGTTAGTTATCAAATCGTGAAATTGTAAAATTATCATACATTATAATATTATATTTGATCATTCAAAAGGTAATGCTCTTTCATTTATTTTTGCAAGTACATACAAATATTCAATTTGAACGAAATTCATGCCCAATAAAGATAAATAAAAACTATTTAAAACATGAAATAATTGTAGCGGATTTATTGTATATTTTTTCCATGATGATTCAAAGTTCACAAAACCGCATAAAGACATTTAAAAAAAAACATGTACATATATATATAGAAATTTGCAAGATTATAATTATAGTTAGTGTGAATTCCGTTAATGCTAAACGAATAGCTCTTGAGGAAAAAATTATGAATATCACAATTCGAGTGACTAATTACGCAAGATATCTAATATCACAGCATAAAATTATTCGCAAAACAAACACAATTTTTTCCGATCATAAAACATCAACAAAAGAATCAAAATTTCCCATATTTATCAGATAACACAATCTTTACACATTCATCTGTAAATATACTCAAATAACACATATCATACAATCAATTCCAACCTTATCTAAACACCACTTAACACCGCGAAACGTCATCAAACCCATATATGCACAACAACCCAAACACATGCAACACCACCATCAAAAACCCAATCCCACGGGATCTTCCTAGCGGGAAACGGCCGTCGCTTTCCACGAATGCAGTCGACACCACGGCACCATCCAAAAATACCATTCGAATAAATCCTGGACGGTTTTTCGTGTTCCATTATCGGCTCGCACAAAATCAATAACCGACGATTAATTTTTGTTTAGCACGAATGGGTGTTGTTTAAACGCGTGAGCATTATCTAACGTAAACACGCGCGGGTCGTCCATTTCTTGTTCTTCTTCTGCAACACCAAAATAAATACAAGCGGCGGCCACTGCGACACGTGGCTAACATATACGATTGTACGTCATGGATACAGTGCACTAGCGATATATCGGCGAATTCCGATGGCGGGTTTGCTTCGGGTGCGTTTTTGATTTGTGCGAATCGGTGCGGAAATGTGCACGTGACTTTTGTATCGAAAACGTGTTTGATGATAGATCTGTATGCAATTCAATATTTCGCAATGTGTTGATGAGATATTAATAATTTTATATCGAACGGTGATAATATTTTTGATGAAATATATCGATAATAGAAGTGTCAATTAATTAATGATTAGTTATGGCGAAAATGGATTATGTTAACTTATGTACGTACATATATGATTGTATTCGAAATTTTTTGTTTTATCATATGGAGCATTTAGAATTTCTATTCTTGAAAATAAAACGTTATCGTAATGTACCAGTTGTTGACCATCTAACAGTAATTGACCACCTTTCAGAAAAACGTAAAAATTAAGATTTTTAAAGACAATAATCTTACAAAAAGGGATAGATGCGATGAGATGTAATAAACAGCGAATCTATCGCACCTTTTCTAAAAAAATATCGTTTTAAAAACCGTAATTTTTACGTTTTTCTGAGGAGTGGTCAACTATAGGTACATGTTCAACTACTATTGTTGTTACCTTACTTAGGATATTTTTGTTTTAAGAGTTATAATGATTTTTTTTATTAAAAATTGTGATGTATAAAACTAAATAAATGTTTAGCCATTATTTTATTACATAATGTTGGAAATCTTAAAAATCAAATATAAACTTTATAAAAAAACATCACTCAAGCATAAAAAAATATGTATCAATTCAATTTTTTTTAGATATCTTAAAAAGTCATCATTTGTGTATGCCTTGCGTTAATTAATATCAATAATACGATAACGATATATTTAACATAATCAAATTAGATTACCAGATAAAAACGAATCGACACTCCATACCAAGCGACTCCGATCATGCAAAAATATTTACACAAAAACAAACATGTGAACAAAAAATAGGAGCGTTAATGTGTCATTCGTCCCCATTGGAAACATCGCTCGTATTTCAAAAACAAACATTTCACCTTATTAAAATAAAAACACACACACATTTTCGCACGACTGGATCCATTTGAATATATCAAATTGAACATCGCTCACGAACACGAACCGCGGGAAAATATAGCCAATTTTCCGATACGACGCGTCTGACGGAAAGCGAAAATTGTATTCGAGAAACGAGGTGTTGGTTTCAAAGGTGAGTGAGTGTTCCGAGAACGGTTTGAAACATGGAGGTGCTGCGCTAATGGATGTTTGTTTTGGTTGTCAGCAGACGAGGGCCACCCGGGCCGCAATGGGTGGCCCAGGCCACGTGGACCCCATAGTCTTCTCCGTCTCCAGCATCAGCTATCAGATACCTGGGAAGCTCCCATATGCTTCAGGTATCGATGAAAAACAATCAAGGTGTATAAATTAATAATGCGGATTTTGTAATCAAATATAACTTGATAATTTCAATGAAAATTTCAAAATTGGATTGTTCAAATGTGTATCACAGGGAATTTTTGGATATTGTCCTAATACAGCTTTTTTTGTTTTGAGGCAAACCATTCAGAGACCCGATTGTCCATTTCGTATGTTTGCAAGTGCTGTTCGGAAAATGCGATCGGAAAAATTGTGGTTATTTGAAGGAGCTAGGTCTGGTGAATGCAGTAAGTGGATTAATACTTTTCAGGCAATAAATTTAATATGCTTCTTAACTGTTTTTGAAATTTGTGATAGATCGTTATCGTCAATGTTGATAAGTTATGATCACTTGTTTTTTTTTGACACCCATATTAATAACTTTCAGAGAATTTTAAATTATCATTTATTGTATTTGAATCAACGCTCACAAGTATCTGCAGATGGAACATGTTAATTATAACCATTACTATGCCATATGATAGCTTTTAGAAACTTTTATTTGAGAAAAAGTAATAAATTTAAACTTTTCACAAACGCTCTTTTTTCGGCGAAAATTTCGACACTTTTAAGCGTAAAAATATCTATGATGTCAACATCTTTAGAAAATTTGATACATGAAGATTTAGAGCTTATTGTCGAGACATGACCGTAGCCAGAGGGTGGCAGGCCTCTGAATTTCAAAAATAATGACAAATTATACTTAAATTATGAGACTTAACATATGTTCATATATCACTCGATCGTGATATATCTATATCAATTCTTTGAATGCCTTAATTATTTACACACATTATACTACAAATGAAAAAGAATTACATATTTTTATTGCAAAATAAAATTCTGGCTACGGTCATATATCAAGACAACAAAATTACATAATATCAAATTGCATATGACATTACATTGCATATCAACATATGTATAAATCTATCCTTAGAAAAAAATCCGCAGTATTAATTTGTACACCTAATATTATAATACAACATATGCATGTCAATTGGTCGTGTTATTTGGAATGGACTGATTTGGAAACCGACCCGTCTCCAGCATCAGTCGTTTGAGGGTTGCGGAGTTCCCACGTGGTCGAAAAAACTCGGCGTGAATGGGGAATTTATTGTTGATGGTGGTTTTGGATTTCGCATGTGTTGAGTTTGAGGATTTCGGTGGTTCGTTGATGATAATTTTCGTTGTATTATTCTAAATTTTGTTACTTGAAATCGAGCGCGATGGCCTCGTTATATCAAAAGGGAATCAATGGAAAATTTATTGATCAGATATGATATCGTCTATTGTAATATCAGATTATTTGTCAATTGATATTCTCTTTCTGTTTTTTGCAAAGTTATTTCTTGTATAATAGTTGCGTTATTGGTGTTCAAAATTCCAAGGAAAATTAGATGATTTAATTTAATTGATGTTTTGCCTGACGCATTTTGTATAACATCATAAGGTAGTTAGTTGATTATATTATTTCAATTCTCACTAAAAAATTTGATATTTTCAAAATTGGTTAAAATAAAGAAATTGTTTATTTTTTTTCACTCTGTGATAAATATTATTTTTGAACTCACAATCAGTAATTTATGAATAGTGTTTATGAAAAAAAGCATTGCGTCAATTTTTTTGCTGTACGAATCTGTTCATTGAGAATTTCGTTTGAAATTTATATTGTTCATATCTTATTAAAAACTATGTATTCAATAATTTTCCAGATAATTTTTTCATTTTATTACAAAATATTAATCTACATAAGGAACCTAATAAAAATCCCAAATTTTCTCTTTGAAAAAGTATTTAGATTCCTAATAAATAAAATATGTATATTGCTATAAATAAATATTAAATAAACAGCGCGGATGCGAACAAATGAAAATAATAATCGTGTCGTTGATAGTCGATACATATTAAAAGGAAACGTTCGGAATACAATTTATAAACACGAAGTCACCAAATAATCTAACGGTGATTTTATCAATATGTAAACTGAGATAAGATTGAAGAATTTATAAACGAAACGTAGTATGTGTCACTAAAGGAGTTGGATTTCATTTTCATTCTGCAAACGCATTACAAAAGATAAGATTCAACACAATCGAAACCATCGAGGATCGTATGAAAAGAGCATGTCTGGTGAAAAAACAGAATGCAAGCAATAAAAAGTGCATATTCTTCGATGCATCATTTTATGCAAGATTGTATATTGTATTTTTAATAACAGTGGCATGGAAATATCGCGTGATTAGTTATCGTTTCAATAATGCAACAAATCAGTGTTAAATATAGTTATTAAGGTCAGTGTTCGAATTGATTAAATACGAAAAGAAATTATGCATACACGAATATTTTAGTTTGTATTTACATTTTCAAAATGTAAAGCATGGGTGAACACGTAAAAAATGCTTCATCAGTGATAATTTGATAGCAACAGTCAAATAAATGCTATTTCGGTAATAATGATTACGTTACATTGAAAATATGAAAATTTACCACGAAAAAAATAATTTTATCGCAATATTATATGCTCGATAAGATTACAAGCATCAAGCATCATCGAAATTTTTTAAATAATCCAAAATAGATTATTGCATAATTTTCCAAATAAAATACCTCTTTCAAAACTAAAAACTCAAATTTTCAATATACAGCAGAGTTATACGAATTTCATCGATCTACGTACATAAAGCAAACAATGTCACTATCAGGAGTGACACATCCAGTGCAACGAACGGCAATGAATCACACCGCTGTTAGCAAACGGGAAAAGGTTTTCGATTTCTGCTTCAGCGATGTTCTCGCCGGCGAGTCAGTTGACCGTCCGTCGTTTTGGTTGGAACACGCGCGCCATTTTCATACCGAAACTGGCCTGTAATCGCATTGGACCCGTTATCTAAATTAGAGGAAATTGGCACGATAGCTGCATTATCAGTGTTTAACAGCATTGAGGCGTCGCTGACGTATTCTGGATCACGCTCCTGCCATAAAGAAGCGAAACTATAAAAGGAGAGCAAAGGAAAAGCAGCAATGGATTACAATAAACAACCTCCGCCATACAATCCGGGTAAATATCCGTTTTCTGTTGTCGTTATTCGAGAAAATATGATAAGTCGGCTGCGAGCGAATCGCGCAAATTGCTAAATTGAGTATGCGCCGGTTGTTGGAAACGGTGTGACGTAAATTGTTTCCAAATAAGTGAAAGCGAAAATTCTTGTTTGCTAGAAAAAACATTCGTATTATTAGTACTGTTATATAACATAATCTGAAGAAATAATATTCACAATATTTTAGAAACAATGTTAATTAACGTTCATGGATTAAATGAAAGACGAAACCAATATTATAATCGAATCTAGTTGATGTATTGATTTTATTGTCAGATATACATAATCTTATCTATTTTCCAGATCAAAATTGAATATTTAGTACATAAAATTACATTCAAATATATATGTAGAATATACTTGATTCAGAGTAATTATAATTATATAAAATGTCACTAAGTTAATTAATAAATATTTCAGGAAATTACCCCCAGAATCAACCACAAGGGCAACCTTACCCACAACCACAACAACAGCCTCAGTATTATCCACCACCGGCGGCACAACAAATAAACGTGACTATGGCACCACCTACTTCCAACACTGTGATTGTCACACAAGGACAAGTTGTAACTGGTAACTGTCCAGCTTGCCGTCGAGGAATGTTGGGATACGATTTCACTTGCTGTGGGATTTGCTGTGCAATAATCTTCTTCCCCGTAGGAATAATATGCTGTTTCCTATTCGCTAAAAAGCGCTGCAGCAGTTGCAGAGCATATTTTTAAGATTGTAATTGTGATATTGAATACCATTCCATTTATTTAATTTTTTTATTTTCTGATTTTCAACGCTACTTAAAATAATTAATTGATAACATTAAAAAAAGTCATTACAATAAAAGAAATAATAAACATATTTTAAAATATAACGTTATTTTAACTTTTCAAATTGAGAAAATTGTGAATAAATCAACAACTATAGCAGTTTCCATTAATTTACATATGTTTAATCTGCAATGTTGGAAGGAAAAAGGAAATAATACAGTATTATATTATGGCTGTTTCTTTGATCGACAGACGATACCGAGGGTTTTTGTTAAATTATATACGCTGTATATACTGGCATAATTATATATTTTCCAGAAATATATTATATAAATATTTCAGATTATTAGAGTTTGAAACTATATTAGACAATAAATTACTCTGCTCATTTTTAATAATGGACACCATCAATCATTACATTATATCTATTAAAATTTTTGAAATAAACTCAACATTAGCATGTATAAACCCAATATAATCCAGCTTTGAACAATTACATATGCAATTTACATCTTAAATCAATATAAATCTTTCGATTAAGTACCCATTAGATATTATATGCATATCAATATAAAAAAGTAAGTATAAATAATGAAAACTAGTATGAATTTCGTCCAAAATAATATATGGAGAAAGGTTTGAAAATTAAGGTGAAGGTTAAATAACTTTTTATATTACAATGACAGTAAAATTCTAGAATCATATTAATTATATTACGCACAAAAAATCGTTGTATAGACTCATGCGCATTTTTCATCACTATCATTAAATACATGAACTGTTTTATATTTTTGGCAAGATGATTTTCGCCAAGTTGGTGGTCTTCCGGTTGGATTTTGTCAAGTTGAATTCGCCCAAATGGCTTTCGCCCAATAATAGGCTGTACGCTGTATCTACACGTTATTTTCATACTAAAACTGGCCTGTAATCGCGTCATACCCGATATCTAAATTACAGGAAATTGACAAGATAACATTATCAGTGTTTAGTAGCTTTGAAGCATTGTTGACGTATTCGGGAATACGCTCCTGCCATTCTGCCATTAAAACAGCGGAACTTTAAAAGGAGAATAAAGGAAAAGCTGCAATGGATTACGAAAAGCCTCCACCATACAACCCGGGTAAATATCCGTTTTCTGTTGTTAATCGAGAAAATATGATAAGTTGGCTGTAAGCGAATTGCGCAAATTACAATTAAATGTATGCTGATTCATAGAAACAGTATGACGTAAATTTTTTCCACAATTAGTGAAAGTGAAAATTTTTGTTGGCTAAAAAAACATTTGTATTATTAGTACTTTACATGTATGTAACATAATCTGAAGAAATAATATTCACAATAATATTATTAATAATAATATTATAAAATAAGAAAAATTAATGATTTACAATCATAAATAAAACGCAACACGAAACCAATATTACAATTGAATCATGTTAATTCTATTGTCAGACATAATCTTATCTATCTTTCTGATAAAATTGTAAATTGCATATTTAGTACATAAAACTACATTCAAATATAAAACAAAAATATAAAATATGTTTAATTCAGAGTAATTATCAGTATATAAAATGTCAATAAGTTAATTAATAATTATTTCAGGAATTTTCCCTCAGGATCAATCACAAGGACAACCTTACCAACCACAAGGGCAACCTTACCAACCACAAGGACAACCTTACCAACCACAAGGACATCCTTACCAACCACAAGGACATCCTTACCAACCACAACATCAACCTCAGTATTATCCACCACCGCCAAATCAAGTTAATGTGACTATGACACCACCTGTTAACACCACTATGATCGTCTCACACGGGACAGTTTCTACTGGTACCTATCCATCTCGCCGTCGTAGAGTGTTGTGTGGCGTCGGTGCAGTATTCTTATGTGGAATTATAATAATTATGGTATTTTCCATAGATTAATTTTTAACACATTCCACGTATTTAGTAGAATATTCTCCAAAGGGCCACCCCGGTCACATGTGATCGGTTTTTTTTTACAAATTATGTCACAGATTATTTTTAGTTACCGTTAAAGTTGATTTTATTATCAAATATGGCTTTAATTAATAATATACATAAAGAACATCGGCAAATTTTATCAACGTCAAGAAAAAATAAGTTTTACATTCATTAAAATGAATGTAAAATTTTAAATTTAGTAAACTAAATTTGCTTTTTTGAGTGTTTATATTTTTTTGTATTTTAGTCAATGTGTATGTTTGAGAGTATTTGTATCTTGTATCTGTATCTTGTATTTGTATCTTGGTCTCGTTGATCACATCGTCTCTTCTATTTTTGAATCTTTCAATTTTAATAATAAACACTATGGTTAGAGATATCAGTTTTGAATAGTAAAAAAATCAGTTACGAAATAATTAAATATTATATTATAACATTGCAAAAATTAGTTTTTACATGATAGATCAAGTGTTGTAACTGTAAAAAAAATATATAAGGATCAACTGATGGTATTTATCTATTTTTCATTTAAAATCTTATTTGGTATTAAAATAATAAATTTTTGAGAAAAAAAGCCCAACAAATGATGATTATCTTTTTAACAGCTACCTACGTAAATAAAAACAACATATACCTAAGTTTATTTTTCTGAAATATAAAACATTTTAAAGTTATTTTATATTTAATTTATTATAATTTTTATATCTAATTTAATATTTCGATGTTTCAGTTTTGAAATTCAGTATAAATAATTAAATGATGTATGATAATTTTCAAACTCCCTATATTTCTTTTCTTTTTTTAACCGATCCAAAAACTAAATATACCAATCGATACAAAATTTACCAAACAATAAGGATTCGATCGCTTTTGCGACTTTTTTTAACGGGAACAATAAAAATTTTAGCGTAAAATTCCAAACGGATACCCGGGTGGCCAGCTGTTGACATAAGGGTGAAAATTAATATTAAAAAAATATTTAAACGATTAATAATTTTATATTATTTATTATCTTTAATTAATATTTCAATGTTTTAGTATTAAAATTCAGTATAAATAAAGAGTTGATATTGGTGGGTATCACCATGGTCATGCGTGACCGGAGCCCCCTCATTTTTTCTCTATAAACGCAAAATTTAAATTTGTATTTTTAGTTTTTATTGAGCTATATCTATAATATTCTACAATAATCTGACAGAGATTAGTTGGGACATTTTTGAATATTGCGGATGGCATGAAATTTGCAATGCAATGTTAGAAGGAAAAAAGCTTTAATAATACAAGATGGCTTTCGCGTAGTTGGTGGTAGTCCGGTTGGATTTTGTCAAGTTGAATTCGTCTTTAAACAGGGCGTATCCGTGCATCCTTTATTATACCAAAAATTATAATCGCATTGGACCCGTTATCTAAATTAGAGGAAATAGACAAGATAGTTGCATGCTGTTGGTAGTGTTTAGCAGCTTTCAGGCATCGCTGATGTATTCTGGAACATCCTCCTGGCATCAAAGAAGCGAAACTTTAAAAGGATAAAAAAGAAAAGCAGCAATGGATTACGAAAAGCCTCCACCATACAACCCGGATAATTTTTTTTTCTGTTGTCGTTCTTCGCGAAAATATGATAAGTTGGCTGTGAGCAAATTGCGCAAATTAAAATTAAATGTACGCTGATTCATAGAAACGGTGTGACGTAATTTTTTTCCAAATAAGTACACCTAAAGACAAAAAAAAGTTCCGGGTCCCTAATACGCGCCTTTGATGTTCCGTTTAGTCACTAATTTACGACGAAATTTTTCAAGGTTCATAAATTTACGAAGCTAGACAACTGATCTTTCATTTAACATTAAAAAAAAAGATAAATATGTCGGGAACCTTCGACCACAAGGGATGAAAGGCATCCGTATCGAATTACAATGATGATACAAAAGCGTGAAATGTCCATGATTTATTAATGTGACGGTTTTTTTTGCATGTTTCAGAATTATAGACTCTTGTTTATATTATGGTTTAAGAATTTAGTAAATAAAACAAAAAAAAAGTGTTAAATCTATTTAATATTTGGTATTACCACCCTTATTTTTAATTATTTCTAATATTCTATTTGGAATTGATTTATACAAATTATTAATAATATCTTCATTTATTTCATTACTCCAAATCTCTTCGATGTTTTTTTTCAATTGGAAAATATTTTTCGACTGTTTTCTAGCTAATTTCGTCTTTATAATGGCCCACAAATGCTCGATGGGATTGAGGTCCGGACTGTTCCCAGGCCATTTTAAAGACGAAATTCCGATTTTGTCCTTGTATTTTGTAATTTGTAATTAAAATATAGTATCAGGAATCGCTTTATAAAAATATAAAAAAATAATAATAAGGATTTATCAAACGGCTCGAGCTCGATGACAAGGCGCAGAGTCGTTTTGGAAAATCGGGTGATCGGTATATTGAGTAATATCCTCAATTGCCGGCAAAACGTTTTCTTTATGATTTTTTTTATATTTTTTTGCATTCACTGTACCTTCGACAATTATTTAAGGCCCCAAACCGAACGCGTCATGCAGCCCCATATCATCACCGAAGGGGAAAACTTCACCGTCGGTGTGACACAATGCGCGTGGAATCTTTCACCAGACTTTCGACGCACACATCTCTGTCCATCCCGAGCAAATAAATTAATCTTTGATTCATCTGAATAGATTACACTCCTCCAGTCATTTAAAGACCAGTTTTGATATTCTTTGGCCCACTCTAATCGAGTTTTCCTCATTTTAGGGGTCAATAGAGGTTTTTTCGCCGATCGTCTTGATCGGAATCCATATTCTTGGAGCCTCCTATGTACTGTTTTGCTCGAAATTTTTACTTCACTGGTTGACGCAAATTCCTGATAAATTTCTTGTGAAGTTTGAAATCGATCCTTCATCAAAATATTTTTTAATCGACGGTCATCGCGAGCAGTTGTCGATCTTCCTCTTCCGCTTCCTTTTTTTCGCTCTAAAGAGCCACTTTCTCTGAATTTCCTGACAAAATTACTCACAGCACGTGAAGAATATCCAACTCTTCTAGAAATTTCTGCGAAAGATTTTTTTTCTTCCAACAAAACGACGATTTTCGATTTTGTCGCAACGGACATTTGTTTTGTTCTTTCCATAGTTCACTGGACGTTTACACGAAGACGGTTGGAAAAACACCGCCGGGATTTCAAAAATAACGAAAGTTGTTCACATGTGTGCATATTGCATTTCCTCATAATACAAAAAAAAAAGGTCAAAAATCGGAGCATATTTCTAGGAAAAAAATTGGTTTGAATGCAACGCATCGGGACCGGAACTTTTTTTTGTCTTTAGGTGTATACATAATTGAAAAATATTGTTTGCTAGAAAAAACATTTGATTATTAGTCTATACATGCAGGACCGTTCAGAGAAATTTCGGGCCTTAGGAATAATAAATTTATAAATATTTCGGGGCTCAGCCTCTTCAAATTTTTATTTATTCCATAATTTTAAATTTTCAAAAAAAAAAAATTCATAACACTTTTTAAAATTATTCAAACCCCAAAAATTTTTTATTTAAAAAAAGGTCAACGCTTTTTGAAATTATTCGACACTTTTTCAAAATTATTCGAACCCCAAAAATTTTTTTCCTACGAAAAAAGACAACGATTTTCAAAATCATTCGAACCATCAACTTTTTTTCCTAACAGAAAAATCAACACTTTTTAAAAATTATTCGAAACATAAGATAAAATTTTTGGGGCCTGAAAATTTTTAAAATCGGTCATGGGCCCTCAAAATAACCCGGGTCCTGGGAATTTACCCCAGTATCTCCCCCCCCTCTCTTAACGACCCTGTATACATTTAACATAATCCGAAAAAATAATATTCACAATATTTTAGAATGAACAATGATTTACGTTCATAGATAAAACGGAAGACGAAATCGCTATTATAATCAAATTATGTTGATTCTATTGTGAGACATAATCTTATCTATTTTTCTGATCTAATTGTAAATTGAATTTTTTTTTTTTTTGGATATTTTAGTACATAAAATTACATTCAAATATAAAACAAAAATATACTTGATTCAGATTCAGAGTAATTATAATTATATAAAATGTCACTAAGTTAATTAATAAATATTTCAGGAAATTACTCTCAGAATCAATTACAAGAACAACCTTATCAACCGCAAGGACAACCGTACCAACCACAAGGACAATCTTTCCATCCACAAGGACAACCTTTCCAACCACAACATCAGCCTCATTATCAGTATTATCCACCACTGCCAAATCAAGTTAACATGACTACGACACCACCTGTTAGCAATACTATGATTGTCATACAAGGGACAGTTTCAACTGGTAATTCTCTAGCTCGCCGTCAAAGAATGCTAAGATACGCAATCCGCATCCCAGCATTCTTAGTCATAAGTATAGCAATTATAATTATGGTTTTTGGATTTATTAATATTGCACGTTCCACATAGTAGAATATTCTCCACGAGGTCTCCACGAGGTTTTTCAACCTTTTTATTTTTATACAAAACATGTATGCCAAATTATTTTTAGTTACTTTCAAATTTAATTTTATTATCAGAAGTGATAAATATTATGGCTTTAATTAATAATATGCATAAAGAACATCGGTGGATTTTATCAGTCAAAAATTTTTATATTTTTATGTTGTTTATGAGACAGACCTTTCAAATATGAACAATCAGAACAAAGAAAAATGTATACATATTTTAAATGAATAGTGATTATATGATTATAGTAATTAATAAAAATAAACTAAAAGGATTATAATAAAAAAAAAACAAAAGCAAAAGATGAAACAATTATATAATATTAATATCGAATATTAATAATTTTATTATCTTTAAGTAATATTTCAATGTTTTAGTATTAAAATTCAGTATAATAGAGTTGATATAGGTGGGTATTATTACCTTGATCACGTGTGACTGGGATGAAGTTTTGCCACAGGGACACCCCGGTCATATGTGACCAGGGTCCCCCTATTTTTTTTTCTATAAATGCAAAATCAAAATTTGTATTTTTAGTTTTATTAAGCTATATCCATAATATCCTACAATAATCTGACAATGACTAGTTGGGACGTATTTTGTATATTGCGCCTGGCATGGAGTGTGTTTCAATGTTGGAAAGAAAAAGGAGATAATACAGTATTATAATAGTGGCCGTCATTTTGATAACAGACGATACTGAGGGTTTTTGAAAAAATTATATACGATTTATATACTGGCATAATTTATATATTTTCCTGAAATAAATAAATATTTCAAATTATTACAGTTTGAAACTATATTAGACAATAAAGTACTCTGCTTATTTTTAATAATGGACACCATCAAATCATTACACTATATCTATTAAAATATTTGAAATAAATTTAACATTAGCTTGTATAAACCCAATATAATCCAGCTTCGAACAATTACATATGTAATTTACATCTTAAATCAAAACACATCTTATGATTAAGTACCTATTAGATATTATATGCATATCAATAAAAAAATATAAATAATGAAAACTAATATGAAATTTTTCCAAAATAATATAAGGAGAAAGGTTTGAAAATCAAGGTGGATTGCTTAACTTTTGATATTACTTACAATGACAGTAAATATCTAGAATCTAAATAATTATATTAACTACGCACAAAGAATCACTATATAGACTTATGCGCATTTTTCATCACTGTCATTGAACACAATTCGTATTGCTATTAAAGAGTTTTTCTTTTATCAAGATTACTATTACAAAGAAATAAATATGATTGATTTTATATGTAAAAGGAACAAATGGTAATATGAATTAAAAAAATTCCAATCAGATATCAGTACAGCTTTGGTTAGGGAACATGTATACAAGAATTCTATAGACATAGAATAATGCCCTATTCATCAGGTGTCCAAAATAGTAAAACTGTTTAATAATCTTTAACCAGACGAATGACTAGATAGTTATTACAAAATTTTAAGAAAATGTTTAAAATCTCATTCACTGGTGAAAGCCTGTGTCTTATGTATAAAATATTAAATCGTAATTACAATCTCATCGATCACAATGAGGTTAATATTATGTATAATAAAAATAAATATTATAATAATTTTTCTTGACGTATTCTGTCAATTTACAATGCAAGTTATATTCACAAGGAGTACAAAATATCTACAAGTTAGATCCTCTTTTTAAGAAATGATAAAAAAATAAGCACAAAAATTTATAAAATACTGATAGACAAATACCTGAAATCATAATCTGAATAACTTAAATAAAAATAATTTTCACACAACACTCAATCTCACTGTAAAACAGTTCAAAATCGTAAATCGTATAAAGATCTATGTTATTTTCGTAATATGTACACAAATTTAAGGACGAGTACCACGAGCAGCCTCTTCGAGTGCTCGAACTTTCATTTCTCTTTCGCGTTGTTGATGCCTCAAATAATCATCATGAGCAGTATGATGGGCAGGAGGGAAACGTTCACGTTCTAACAATAATTGGCGTTGCAACTGATCGTGCGCGGCAGCTTGATGAGCTAATTGTTCAGCATACGGTCTACCGAGTAGTTCCGGATGAGCACCTAGTAACGCCGGTCGGACACCTCCTCGTTCCCAACTTTCTTGTTGAGCTTGAGCAGCTTGTTGTTGTCCAGGATGAAGATGAAGGTGAGTATGAGAATGTGCATGGGTGTGCGCATGAGTGTGTGCGTGATATTCAGGACTAATACCGGCCATTTGGAGTCGCACCATAGGGTCTGTCGCTAACGCTAATCTTTCGGCAACGTCTAATTGAGCTGCAGCCATGCTACCTGGATGATGATGTGGATGATGAGGTCCCCCAGGCGGACCTCCTGGTGCGGGAGGAGGAATTCCGAGTCTCTCTAGTCTTTCTCGTTCTAACTGTGATAAAGCGACTTGACCAGGTCCCGACGGTGCACCATATAAACTAAATTGGTGTAAGGGAATCCCTCCTTGAGGACCAACGCTATATCTACGATGCATTTCTAACCAATGCGGGTCTACTCTGGGACTTAAATTCGTATTTTTCATAATTTCTTCTTTGAGCCTATCATTTAATTCTCTTTCTCTTAATTCACGAATTTCTCTATCTCGTTTTTCCCTTTCGAGGTGCTCGAGTTCAAGTCGTTCTCTAGCACCTGCCGGGGGCCCATACATACTAAGTTGATATTGAAGCATTGGATCCATACAATGTCGCGGTAAATTACCAGGACTGAATCCGGCATGCGGTCTAGCATATTCAGAAAGTTGTCTAAGTGCAGGGGTATCTGAGTATCCTTGACGAGGAAACCGCTCATATGGCGAAGGTAGACTTTCAAGAGCCCCTCTAGAAGGAGGTTTTACATCAGGTTTGTCCGGAGTGGATATTTTTCTCGCGTGAGCTTGTTGAGCAATTTTATCCCTTTCTTCTCTGTCTTTCTCAGCTTGTTTTCTGAGACGCTCTTCTCGTTTTCTAGCTAAAGTAGAATTAGGAACTGGTTTGAATATCAAATCAGTACGCGTGCAGGAATTAAAGTCTCCACGATTCCAGTGACGTAAAAATATTGCAGACGGAGATCGATGGCACTCTGTGTCTTCTACCTTCGGCTCAGGACTAGGACCATGCGATACATGTGCCGGGCTGGGAATTTCCTCTTCTTCAGGAGGTTGGCTAGGAGGTTCTAATTTGAGAATTGAATTATCGTGATGATCATCTTGCATTGGGCGCCCTGATCTATGGTGAGAATGACTAATCGGCGATGGATGAGGAGAGCCTGGTTTTTGATGTTGAAGATTAACAGCCGCTTGAGCATGCATTCGTAAATTATCAAGAGAACTGGAACCAGAACCAGGCGGCATGCCCAGCGCCATGTGATGTCCGAGAGTAGGCGGTTGAATCATTAAATGATGGGGATTACCAGAATTCCCAGGTAACAATTTAGGATGATGTCTCACTATCATTTGGTCAGCGGGAGATAATCTTTCGTGATGATGAGCATGATGATGAGAATGAGAATGATGGTGAGCATGATTATTTGCCATATTGATGCTCGACGAAGTACTCGTCGTCTGCGATACACTCGCCGATAAATGACCATGGGGTGAACTAGTATGTGCAATAGGTTTTTGTTGAGTATTAATTTTATGCTGTATTGACTGCGAAGAACTACTAGAAGTCGAATGCGATATGGTCAACGAGTGATTCGCACCCGCTTGATTAGGCTGTTTCTCTGTGCTAGCGTGCACAGAACTATGGTGACTCGTAGAATGATGATGCGTCAAAGTAGTTTCGTGCATCTGATGTCTTTCAGTGCTAACGTTAGGATTCCGTAAATCTTCTGTAGTTTCTGATATTTCTCGTAAAGATCTATGCATAACTGAAGAACTCGAACTGTGATGAGAAGTTAACATCGTCGTTGATTCGATACTTGGAATTTTATTGAGCGCCAAAGCAGATTCGTGTCTCCCAGGTGTCGCAGTTTGTGGATTATGCATCGGAGGAATCGGATGAGGCTGTGGGACCAACCCATACGGATACGGATATGCCATCGGATAACCGGTGTGTGGGTGAGGATAATACGAATGCATAGCATGAGCGGCAGCGGCTGCAGCATATATAGGGTGGTGTTGGTAAAGTGGGTGAGGAGGATGATGAAGAGGAGTGGCAAACGGATGTGGATGAGGACCGGGTTGTTGCGACGAATGCATAACCGGACCCGGAATGGTAGTAGGTAAAGATAAAGGTGCCGAACTCATCAGATTCAGAGCAGAGTGCGACACGGGAGGCGTGTGATGTAAAGGAGAAGATGTAATTTGACGGCTTTGAGAAGGACTCGTGAGATGTCTCGAATACGGAGGGGTCGTAGAAAGGGAATTAGAATTTCCATGTAATCCGGGAATCTGCATCTTAATAGGAGTAGGCGTGTGTGGACTCTTGATGGGCGCCGAAGCATTCGGAACATCAGAATTGCTCAAATTTTGTGGATTAGAATTGCTCGAGACGTGAGCGGTATAGTCAGGTTCTTTTTTGATACTTTCAATTCTAGGGCCTAAGAACGAACTATTCAACGGCACTGCGTCACTCGAGGCTTTTGCGGGAGAACGATTAGTACCGGCATCACTAGACGATAAAGAATCTATGCTATGAGCGTTTGGCGTCAAAATATTAGAATTCCCAGAATATCCAGGCACCTTAACTTCTTTTAACGATTGCAGAGGATCGGCCATAGGCGGTCCCTGAGGAGGAGACAGTTGACCGCTGATTACATTATTTGAACTTTCAGATACTTCCAGCTTGATTTTCAAATCTTGAGGAACGTGCACTTCGGGTGGAACGTTTGGAGAATTTCTCGAAGATATCGAACTGTGCGGGGGGATCTGCGATAAAGATCCGATAGGGCCTCCCGGAGGTTTATCGACGGGGAGATGATTGCTAGCGTGCGGGTGACTGTAACCGGGTATAAATCCATAAGGCGGCATGGGCGGACCTCCGATCGACAGCATCGCACCCGATTGCATCAAGCCGGACAACGCCGGGATGTTCGGGACTGAATCGTTGGAGATTCCGTCCATCATCGGAGGAAATCTTAACTGTGGATTTTCTAGTCTGTTTGGTATGACGCCCGGAGGGTTTCGAGGATTCGAACTGACGGGGCTCTCGATCTTTTTATGAGAATGAACTACGTCTGAAGTGTCCATTTCTTTGCTCTGCGAACTCAGATCGGTACCGTGACAAACGGGAGAGGTCTGAACGGGATGTTTCGATAAATTCGTTGACAAATTTTGAGATATAGGCGGGGGCGTTCGGCACACGGACATGTGATTGGTGTCGTTTCGGGCGTCTTCGATTCCGTCGATATTTCCATTGTTGACGTCCGAAGAACCGTAAGCGGGGTCGGTTTGAACCAAACTTTTGCAGTCGGTCGGCTCTTCTCTCGGTTCCAACTTGATGACGGCGTTGAGAGGATTGGACAACATCGCTTTGTGATCGTGATTCGAGCCGGCGCCGTTCGGATACCCGTAGGGGGGAATTCCCCTGACGTAATCTTTGTTCGACTTCGAGAGGTCCTTGGAAACGTTCATGGAGTTGTAGTGCACGTTGACGGCGGGAGAATTCTCGATCTTTATGCCGGTCTTCTGGTTGTAAATTGCACTCTCGGTCGCGTGGAACCCGGGCGGCATGATGTCTGCCAAATTTTTGGCGCACACCCCGTGCGGAATGTAAACACTGGACAGGGGATCCCTGCTCGGATCCTCTTTGTGGAGGAGCCGCTCCACGTTCTCGTCGACGTCCACCTCCTCTTTTATCTTGACTTTGTCGAGGGGCTCGATGAGCATCGACGGAACCCTCGGGGCCCCCGAGTCCGTCTTGCGTTCGCTCTTCTTGGTCTCTTGGGCTTCCTCGGGCTCCTCGGGAGCCTCCGCCGAGTCGTTCGAGAGCGGATCCGTCTTCGAGTCCTCCCCGGCCGTCCTCTCGTCCTTGTCGTACGGGTAGCCGTGCGGGACGGCCGGGGCGTCGCTCGAGACGTGCAGGAACTCGGTCTTGGCGGCGACCGAGTCCGCCGGGGAGACGTCCTCGAAGTCGCCCCCCTTGTCCGCGGCGGAGTCGTCCTCGGCGGGGGCTCCTTCGGCGTCGGGGGCGACGTCCCCGTCGTTCTTGAACGCGGCAGCGTCGGCCTCGACGTCTGCGGTGTCCGGCTCGTCGGCGTTCGAGCCGCTGTCGTTGGTGAGGCTGCCCGCGGGGCTCGCGGCGCCCTTCTTCTTGTACACGAGCTCCCTCTCGGCCGTCTCCGACTCGGAGTCGTCGCTGCGCTTCTTCGGCTTGGCCGGCTCCGCCTTGCCGTTCGCCTGCTTCTTCTTGTCCGCCTTGTCGGCCTTGCGGCGCTTGTCCTCGGCGACGGGGGACGGCTGCGGCTGGTTGTTGGGGTCCCTCGCCTTGGCGCCGTTGCGCGTCCGCACCCCGGCGGCCGAGTCCGAGTCGTCGTCGTCGTCGTCGTCCTCGGTGACCGAGCTCGTCTCGGCGGGGTCCCTCGGCGCCGGCTCGGGCTCAGGCTCCTGAGGAGCGGCGGGGGGCTGGGGCCGAGCCCCGCGGGCGCCGCGGATCCTCCTGAGGGAGGTCTGCCGTCGACGGCGGTGGGGGCGATTGTTGCCGGCGCCGGGGGTCTTCTTCCACAGGTAGTAGAACTCGACGAGCTCGGCGGTCTCCTTGTGGGGCAGCAGATCTTTGCGGATGCGGAAGAAGTTCTTGCCGAACTGTCGAATGCCCTTGACGAAGCGCTTGGTGTCGTCGTCGGACCACTTCTTGTCGAGGCCTTTGGGAGCGGGGCACTTGACGAGGGCTTGGAGCGCGCGGCCGGGGTCGTATCCGGCGTGGTGGAGCACGTCGAGGGCGTTGATGGTGGTGTTGTCGTTGGCGGCAGCCGCGCAGCCGTCGTCGGGAGAGCCGCCGTCGCACATGCCGGCGAACGCGGCCATGGAGCGGGCGGCGCGCAGGTACATGACGAGGTCGCAGTCGGAGGCCTGCTGGGGCAGCCAGCGCAGCTCCTCGGGGCGGGCGCGGGCGCGAGGGGCGCTCCGCCCGCCAGCATCTCGGGCAGGCGCGCGTACACGTCCTTGCCGGGCGGCGGGGCGATCGCGCCCCGGGCCCGTCGGGGCCGTCGGGCCGCGAGGAGCGGGGGCGGAGGCGGCCGACGGGGCGCGGGCCCCCGCCCGCCTCGCTCGACATGTCGACTCCGAGGCTGCGAGCCTCCTCGCTGCGGGACCCGCTGCGCTCGCCCGACGAAGCGAACGCTAGGCCATCGGGAGGACGAGGACGAGAGACGCCCGCACCACAACACCGACCGAACTTTTTTTTCCGGACCGGGCGCCGCGCGTTTCGGCCATGCCCCGGCGTCGCAAGCCCCGTGCGTTGCTTTCGCCTTTTTCCGTTTTCTCATTTTTTTTCCAATTGTTTCGTATGCGACAAGTTTTCGTTTTCGTTGCGCGGAACTTTCCGGACGTTTCCGTTCAATTTGTCGAAAGTTTACTTCTCGCACAATTTCAATCTATTATTCAGTGGCAGCTCGTGAAAATTTGTAGGGGAAGGGCGGCTGCAACAATGAAATTGAAAATAGTACACATGTTTTCATGTAAAAAACACGAAAACGTCATCATCAACACATACAAGAATCAAAATATGTATTGCATTTATACATCTATACAAGACGAATATAAGAATTTAAAAAAAAATTATACAGAGAGGGCTGCAGCCCCGCAGCCCATTAGGACGAGCCACCCCTGCTATAATTACAGGCTTGTCCGAAAGGCCACCCTAAGCCCCCCCCCCCCGCCCCCGCTTTTCAAATAACATTTAGCTTTCTTTTTACGAATTTTGCATAATTCGAGGAAAATTAATATTATTTCGGTCAAAGTGGCCCTGGCATGCCGAAATGTTGGACAAGCCTGATGTAAAAGACAGACAAATTTAAATGTTTCGAAATGTTTTGTTTTTTTTTTTATTTTACTTCTCTCGAACGCGTCGTCTCCTCGGAACGGTTGGCAGCCGTGACGCAACAAACATTGCCAAAAGTCAAATCCGACGAGAAAGAGAAAGGGGGAGACTTGTATGATTAAATTCTTGCGTTTATCGTTCGGAAACGTACACACGTTCCCGAAGAACTTTATTTTAATTAATAGCCTTCAATTTATGAAGTGCCATAATACATGCACATATTTCAAAATCTAAATTGATTAAACGATGTTTTCTTTTCCCGTTCACCCGCTAGTCCCTCGTTAGAAATAAATTAATGAAAAAGTTAAAAATAATTTCGAAAATCGATCACAAAAATAATTTCATATTTCCTTTATAAATTGTATGAATTAATTTACGTATTTCTAATTTTTTTATCGGTTATGCATAGATGTCGCTATGACTTACAATTAAATATGAAAATATTCCCAGTTAAAAAGTTTTAATTTAAATACACGACAGAAAATAGTTCAATGTGAATAAGATATGAAAAATATTCACAAAAAAGTACATATATTTAATACTTATTCATCAACTGTATTACCAAAACAATCAATTTGTTCATTCATAAAAATAAAAAAAAACAAACAGGAAGGTGTTCTGAAATTAACAAAAATGAGCATAGATGGATACAGGAATATATATTAAAAACCTTCATTGATAAATATGATTTATTTCTAATTTGGTTCACAATCACTAATATGAACAAAAATACAATCTCAATAAAATAAAAGCATTTCTTCGACTAAAATTCGACTAGTATTAAATTTGTATATACACACAACAAAATAAACAATCAAATGTAACAACAAAAATAAACATATATAATACATTTTGATATTTAATATACTTTAAAAATATTGCGATTAGAATATTTAACTAAATTCACTAAACAGTTTCGAAACATTAACTAAACTACAATACATCACATAAAATGGTAACACAATTTGAGCATTATTTATTCATACTCAACAATTTAAATATGTTATCTTGTTCTTCAATTTGATTGAAAACGGATGGCAAAAAAAAAATAAAACTTGAAAGCACCAAAGATAAGATAAGTTACTTCAAACGAAGATATGAATATTTAAATTTAACAACAAATATTTTGACATAAAAGTTTTCAAATTCAAAACGGTATGTCTAGTTGTAATGCAAAAACATTCATACGCTTGTAATTGATGTTTGTACAAAGATTGAGTGAATAATTAACAAAATTAGATTGTTTAGTGATTAAATAATTAAAAAAAAAAAACAGTCTTGCGTAATGTTGATTTTGAGAAAATTAAAATTAATTTGAAAACTGTCAGGACCCAAAATATTTATTATGAAATAAAAATAATCATTTTAAAATATTCCGCACAAGAGGTTCGTAAATTTTTAAAAACAACCAAACATCTAATTTTAAAGTTTTGAATGGATAAAATAAATATAAATAAACTCATAACATAGAAAAGTCATTTTGATTTTTAATACTGCTATAATGTTATGGCAATATTATAGAAATTAACTGAAATAACTCCTATTAGAAAAATAACAAGTTTCATATCAAACTTAAGAAATTCATACTTACATGTAAAATAAAATTAGTCAAAACTATAATAGATCATCGGATGTCGAGTTAATTAAAGAAAAATGTTAAACGATATGTTTTTATGAAGTAAAATTTTCAAATTCTACAATATTTTGTACTAACTATGTGGATTTCAATATAACATTTCAATCGCTCGCTTTTATTCTGAGATCGTGTTTGACGTACGACAAAAATATATTGTAAATCATCGTAAGGGCGTTCACATATATGACACGATAACTACCAGGAATGAAATAAAAATTTACAAACTGCGAAGGAGGCCAAACACACCAATCAGCCTGAAAACAAAAATAATACATTATCAACCCAATCAGTAAAACAAATATGCACAGATGTAAAATCTGGCACACTCGACATTGAAAAATAAAAATTCAAATAAATTAGTATAATTATTCTAGAAGATAATAAATTTGCAGATGAAATTAATTAGGTCTGTTTAAATATTAGTATTGAAAACAAATTTATACGTGTTAAGTGAATTCAATTTACATATAATTATAGGATCAATAAACTTACAATGTATACAGTCAAGAATTTATCATAGAGTTCTTTTTTGCAATCTTCAACTGTCTTTCCTTCCATCAGTCCCATTCCGCTGAAAAATAAAACGATACAAAACGGCGATGCAACACATTGATCGATAACAATTTTTTTGGCAATAGTAATCAGTGAAGTTCCCGGCAAAAACTTATCTAAATACATATAGAACCAATGTTGAGGGGGCCCTTGCACCAGTCCTATAGTGAGCATCCGACCTGCGGACACCGAAACAAAAATATTACATCGTATTACAAAAGACATAGCGCAAACTAAACGAAACAGCAAAGGTGACAATAAGTTTAAGACAGTATTTAAGTGGGTGCACCTGAAACACATACGTACAAATCGGGTAATCTATAACGTCACCCCGTGCCAAATTATATTAGTGATATTTTTAGACGTGTTTGCCTTCCACTTTCCTTTTAGAAAAACTGAACATAAGGGTTGGTTGGGCAAAGCCACATATATCAGTCAGTCAAAAGTCTGAACGTATTTACTGAACTTATCTTATTCAATCAGGTATTCAGATCGAAAATATTTTGTAGGTGTCGCTATATTGACACAGTTCAGGGTGATACAAGTTTTCCACTTCGAACCAAATACTTTCCATTTCAAAATAAATATTCTCCATTTTAAATGAAATATTTTTCATTTCAAAATAAACATTTTTAATTTTAAATGGAAAATATTTGGTTTGCAGTGAAAAACATTTGAGTCGGAACAAAAAACCTGTAGCAGGTGCGCCCACACAAACACTACCTTGAGCTAATCGCCACCTTTACCAACGAAACCATACTAGTCCTCCACCAATCGTAAGAAGTCTTAGCGGGAATGGCCTGATGGTCTAGCCGACTCATCTCGAAGCGCTGCTGGATGAGGTCGCCGGTGGCCATCAGCACGCCGGAGCTGATGGTGTTGGCCGCGAGCAGGTGTCTCTTCATCATGCGGCACCCCCATCGTAGCATCGGGCCGCGTTACGTCACCATCGACGACCGACGTCGCGACGGAAACGAAATCGGCTCACGACTGCATCTTGCGCGCGTTTAGCGCTCAAACCGCCGGTGACATTGACATTGACAAGCACTGGTGCCAATCGGTGGTTGGTTGTTGATGTGTTGATGTGTGGCCAGGTGATGGGTGTTGTGGTTTTTTGATGGGATTGAAGTGTTTTGGTGTGTGGGTGATTGTTTTTTGTGTTTTTTTATGCTTTAATGTAAAATGGAGTTGGGTAAAAGTTTTGTTTTTATGTGATGAAAACTTAAAAAAAAAATTATGTTTTATGATCATCAGACGTTTGCCCAAACAGCAGTAGAACACACAAATAGTAGAACATGCTGAAAGCAGTATATACCGACAGTAAAACATATGAAAGGAGAACACACCGTCAGTAGAACACGCCGACACTAGAACACACTACACGTTGTGTGTTCTACTATCGTTTGTGAAGAACCGATATTTACAGTTTTTGAAAAGAAACAAACTTACAAATACGGTATGTATATCTCAAAGTCAAGTTGATAAAAACTTGAACAATAAAAAAAAAATAGCAAGTCTTGAAAGATATACATATTAAAAGTTTAAAAAAATGATAATAGTTTTTGTTGTCCTTTTTTAGAATCTTTTCCAAATTAAAAACGATTTATTTTATTTTCATGCTTACAGAAGATAATTTAAGATATTTTGTAATAAAAATAGACTAATAATTTGATCGATTTATTCATAAAATTCATTATTATTCAATTTATTTTAGAATCGGGCAAAATTAATTTCGTTTTCTATTACCCACTCACTATTCCCATTATAAACTAACAAAGATCAATAAGAATAGAAAGAATGTGTCTAGATTATTTGATCACTCATTGTCAAATTTACGTAAAATTCAAAATTTATTCATTAAAATCGATTCCTTCATATCATCATCGAGCTTATCGAACATCAAACTACGCACAATGCATGCAATGATCAAGTTTCATACTCTCGATCATAAAATCACAACATTTTCCCAATCTTAAAACAAAATACATTGAAAACAACCCAACAACATCAAACAAACGACAATACACCATCACAAAATCACGAAACACGACTAAAACTTTATCTACTTTTATTTCACAGATACAGAACGGGATTTCAGAAATTGGAGGTTATAAAGAGAACGTGTGGCCCAATCGCCACACTCCATTTGTACGATCGAGCTATCCTGCTCTGCGATTGGCTAAAAAATTTGCGTGGTCGCCTCCTATTGGTCGGCCACCCGTTCATTCCACCCGAACAGCGGCGTCTCGCCGGCTAGTCGGCGGCTGTCATTCTTAGCGAGTTCTTCGTCCTGGAAAGATCGACGATGGCCCGGCGCTCCGCCCTCCTGTGGGGCTGCTTGCTCTTTGTGGCAGCCTTCATCAGTAAGCATATTCGCATACCCAACTATGGCATGTTAAAATTGGATGGGTGAATGATTTTGCGTTGTCGGTCTCGGTTTTGTGGTTTGTGCAATTTTTTGTTCTCTGTGCCAGTTTTGTATGGTTGTTTAGTCAGAGTGGGTTTTAAGTCGTTTTGTGGGTTTCGATGTCGGAAATGTGATTTGATGTATGTGATGTATATGAGCGATGCCACGCTTGCAGGTTGCAAATGGTTTCCGATGTGTCGATGAATTTTTTCGATGTTTTATAATGTCTAATATTGCGAAATTCAAGGAACCATAAAAAGTTAATAGTAGTGTTTCGAAAAATTTAATATTAAATTTTGGTGGGGTAATGACACCGGGGGTGGACCATGTACCTGTAGTTGATTGTCTTGCAGAAATTGAGGTTTTTAAAAATGATAATCTTTCAGAAAGCGTACGATAGACAAGTTTTAATAAGCTGCTAATCTATCGTATCCTTTCTGAAAAGGTATCGTCTTTAAAAATGTTAATTTTTACATTTTTCTGAGAGATGGTCAACTACTGGTAACTACAGGTACATAATTCATCACTGATGTCGGTACCTACATATTTTTAAAATCATAAAAAAAATTTTTTAATCGATAACTTGACTCGATATTCCGTACGGTTCTGGAAAGCTTTGTGGTTGCTTAAATATAATGTTTGCAGTAAATGTGGCGCCCATAGTTTTACTCAAGTTTTGTTGGCACCCAGTTAACCCTTTCAACGTGGACAATCGCTATAGCAGTCATTGCCGACATGTCTGTATTTTGAATGACCGGCAAATCGGTCACAAGCTCATATTCTAACTTACGACTGCCGAACTATGGATTTGTATGGCTATTTTTCACCGTGAGTAAAGGAAACCAGCTCAGAAAACTGGCATAGAGTGGAGTGTATGTAACAGACGGGATGGTGGACTTCCCGTTGATATAACAGTGACTTAAACAAGTATTTTTTTGGATTTATTGAACTACCAATAGATTTTGCTTATGAAATGAAAATCAAATTTAAATTCCTGTTAAAGTTTATCATCATTTGCATGTTGAACTGATGAATGAATTCAGCAATACTGTATTTTTCAACCTTGTGATAAATACTATGTTGTACGATGCATGTGTTCTGTGTATAAAGTGTGAGCAGGGTGATATTTATAATGATAGAATGTAACATTTTACATTGATAATTTGAAAATTTAGTTGAAATTTTATACTAATTTTACTGATTGTTATTTACAGACACATGCCATGCAGAAAATGATTTGCCCGCCGGCGAAGGAACGGTGGAGGCAGTAGATCCAGATATTGGATCTTCTCGTGATGGATCGAGAACTGGTGAGAGATATTTTCAGACAATTTATTTACTTAATATTATAATACTTTATTTTAATAGAAATAATTACAACTTGTAAATATGCAACTTCAATTTTTGGCTTTCATTTGAACTGGCTTTATATTGCCCATCGCCTTGTCAGAAGCTAAAACTAATATTCTGTATTTTACCATCACTGAGTTTTTAATTCCGAAATTAAATCTGTTATCAAATTTGCTTCTATCTGATAAACGGGTATCGTGGTACCATCCATATCTTGAGAGCCAGATTATGTTTATTATGTATGAATATTTCGAAAATGGAATGAATAATAGAAATATATTTTTATTTACCTGTGACTTTCGAGTTTTGGTAATTTGAATTTTTCGCATGGACCTTCGCTACACAAAATGTCTATTTTATTTTTTATTTTGTTGATCGAATTGATGTTGTCTTTTTCGAATTCTTGTACTTCTCGTGAGTAAAATTTTGGTGTCAAAGTAGGCACTGTGAATTTTTGCAAAAGTTTTAAACTTCTTAAAATAAAATATTTTTCTATTGAACATAAAGTATATTTTTACACAATCCAATCGGTTTTGATGGTATGATAGACGATCTTCCCAAATCGTGTTGTTTACCAAATCTAAGTTTGAATGGTTTTTTGTGTAATTGTGGGATATCCAAGTTTTCATTGCTTTTATCGGAATTCGCATTCACTACACCTGATGCACTGTTCATTTCTCTTGACCACTTTTTCTATGTCACCGTTCATAGTAGAAGTATTATATTAAATATTTATATACAAAATATACTATAGAAAGAACACATATAAAGTTGTTTGATCAATAAAATTTTACTTCCTGTGTATAGAATTGAGTTAATGAATTGTCAAATATTATTTATAGATGCTGAAGTAGTTGCTAGGGAAGAAGAAGCTATCAAACTCGACGGCCTGAATGTTGCTCAAATCAAAGAAATGCGAGACAAAGCTGAAAAGTTTGTTTTTCAAGCTGAAGTCAATCGGATGATGAAGCTTATTATTAATTCTCTCTACAGAAACAAAGAGGTAATTTCACTTCAACATATTTTATTGTTGTGTTTAATATTCTTTCATAATTTGATTTTTTTATTATTAAATAATTTATTTTATTGCAGATTTTCTTGAGAGAATTGATTTCGAATGCATCCGATGCATTGGATAAAATCAGGTTGATGTCGTTGACTCTCGCTTCGGTTCTAGATTCAAATCCAGATATGGGTATCAAAATAAGAGCTGATAAAGATGGAAAAACTTTACATATTATAGATTCTGGTATTGGTATGACTAAACAAGATTTAATAAATAATCTTGGTACTATTGCCAAATCCGGAACTGCAGATTTTCTTTCAAAAATGCAGGTAAATATAGTTTTACAATTAGTTGTCTTTTGTATGTGATATATTTTTTATGTGTTATTGTCAAATTATAAAATTTCAAGGATTCTTCTAACAAACATGACATGAATGATATGATTGGTCAATTTGGTGTTGGATTTTATTCAGCCTTTTTGGTCGCCGATAGAGTTACTGTTACTACCAAGCATAATGATGATGTTCAATATATTTGGGAATCTGACGCTGGTCAGTTTTCTATTGTAGAGGATCCTCGAGGAAATACGCTCAAACGAGGAACACAAATCAGGTTTTTGTTTATTCAATAATTTTTTGTGTTATGTAAAAAGAATTGTGTTTTAAAGTTGTATATTTTCAGTCTTCATTTGAAAGATGAAGCTTTGGATTTCTTGGAACAAGATACAGTTAGGAATTTGATCAGAAAATATTCCCAGTTTATCAATTTCCCTATTCATTTGTGGGCTTCTAAAACTGTCGAAGTAGAAGAACCCGTAGATGATGATGAGAAACCAGTCAGTGAATCTGAAGATGAAGAAGCTCAAGTTGAAGATGATACCTCCGATGATAAGCCTAAAACTAAAAAGATCGAGAAGACTGTTTGGGATTGGGAAGCTATCAATGACAGCAAACCCATTTGGACAAGAAAGTATGCAAATAAAGTCAATTTTATTTATTTTATGTACATTAATTTCAGTTTCAATTAAATTTCTTTTTACTTTATATAGGCCTGCAGAAATAGAAGATGAAGAATATAATTCATTCTACAAAGCATTGACAAAAGACAAAGATGATCCTCTATGCAAAGTTCATTTTGTTGCTGAAGGAGAAGTCACTTTCAAGAGTTTATTATTTGTACCTAAAGTACAGCCTTCTGAAGGTTTCAACCGATATGGAACTAAGACTGATCACATCAAGGTTGAAAATATTTATTTTCTTTTCGTTATTTTAGTATAAATCATATTTAAACACAATTTTTTTTACAGCTTTACGTCAGAAGAGTTTTCATCACTGATGAATTCAATGACATGATGCCTAATTATCTTTCATTCATTCAAGGCATTGTTGATTCTGATGACTTGCCTTTGAATGTATCTCGAGAAACTTTGCAACAACACAAACTCATCAAAGTTATCAAAAAGAAACTTGTCAGAAAAGCTCTAGATATGTTGAAGAAAATTAACAAAGAGGATTATGATAAATTCTGGAAAGAATTTTCAACAAAGTAATTATTCATTTTATGTGACATGTATTTGCTGAATTCGATCGTCAATATATCAATAAAAAAAATTTTTTAGCATCAAGTTGGGTATTATGGAAGATCCAGCCAATCGTTCTCGTCTCGCTAAACTTCTTCGTTTCCACTCGTCTCATGATGATAATATGATCTTTTTGTCGGAATATGTTGAACGAATGAAGCCAAAACAAGACAAAATTTACTACATTGCTGGTGCCAACAAAGCTGAAGTATATATATTTTTTTTAATGAAAAAATTGCACAATAAATCGTTGTATACATATATAACATGCATGTCATTTTAAGGTTTCTAAGTCACCTTTCGTTGAACGATTGTTGAAAGCTGGTTATGAAGTTTTGTATTTGGTAGAAGCTGTAGATGAATATGCTATTTCTGCTTTACCCGAATTCGATGGAAAGAAATTCCAGAATGTTGCTAAAGAAGGTTTTACACTAGCTGAAAGTGAGTTTCAAAATACGTATGTGGATTTAATTTGTGTTTCAAAATATATATTCATATTTAAATAATTTCAGATGAAGATCAAAAAGAAGCTGTAGAAAGCTTCAAAAAAACATACGAACCTTTGCTCAACTGGTTAGGAGATATTGCTCTCAAGGATCAAATTACTAAAGCTCTTGTATCAGAACGGTTAAGCACTTCACCGTGTGCATTAGTTGCTAGCATGTTCGGATGGACAGGAAACATGGAACGTCTTGCCATGTCTAATGCTCATCAGAAATCGGATGATGCTCAAAGAACGTAAGTGACAATATTTGTTTAAAATAGTCGAAAAATTGTTCATTATGAAAATTTTTATTATTTTTTATTTGCTAGGTATTATCTTAACCAGAAAAAATCTTTGGAAATTAATCCACGGCATCCACTTATCAAAGAATTGCTCAGAAGAGTAACTGATAACCCCGAGGATCCAAAAGCTAAAGAAATTGCAGTTATGATGTTCAGAACAGCAACATTGAGGTATATAAATTTTGTTAATAACGAAATGATAATATTTAACAAATGTAAATCTATAATTTTTTATTTACTCTATGTAGGTCTGGTTACATGTTACAAGAGACTGCTGATTTTGCACAAACTGTCGAAATGATGATGAGACAAACTTTAGGTATTCCATTAGATGAACAAGTTGATGAAGAAGATTTCTCTTTAAGTCAAGAAGATGATGTAGGTGATAAAGATCAGCAACAAGAAGACGATATTGATGCCGAAGATCACGACGAATTATAAGATCGAGTCATTAGTTCATTATTATTCCAAGTGCGATAGACTGAAACTTATATTAAGTTATGAGAAGTATGAGAGGTCGATTTTTAGCTGCGAGAATGTGTGTGAGTTATATATGTAAATCGATATTTATCATCCACCTTTTTCTTATAAAAACTGACATTTATTTTATTTTCATTCCATCCATTTGCTGAGTCGTTCATTTATTAAATAGAGAAAAATGTTTACTTTTTCAAGCGAGCGGCCGAATTTCTTCTCGAGACGACTTCATGTCGTATGTAATACACATTTTTGTGTAGTGGAAGCATTTATAGTTAATTGCCATAGGTATAAAAATATTACTAATATATTATGAAACCGGTAGATTTCGTAACGTTAAATTGATTTATTTTATATTATTTATCAAGTGTTTTTATTTGAAAAGTCAGTTTGAACAAATGATTTAAATTTGGGAAAAAAGTAACCACTTTTTATGATTTTATTTTCTCAATATATATGGAATTGTCACAAAGATTGTACAGTGTGATTAAAAAAATTTACAGAAATAAAATGAATTTATACAAAAATATTTTCAGTCTTTGGTTATTTAATAATTATGTAATTTAATAATAATTTTGGGATTATTACAGTTTTTCTTCTGGATTTAAATCAGTGCCAGTGCATTCCTGTCTGAATATATTTATTTCTTGGGCAATAAATTCCTCGATATTGTTGTATTGGTAATTTGACAAAATTTTTACTCTTGGTTTTCCATTATGGTTATGATAAACTGATCGTAGAGTGAACGTAGGCGATTTGTTTGGATAATTAGCACCTGTTCAGGATAAGATAATTACGTTCACGTTCGCTTATATTTCATGGATGAATTTTAAAAATGTTACTTACTTATTTCAATTTGTAGAATACAAAAGAAGTCTTTAACATCGAGCAGAAATGAAGCAGTGTTTGAATCATATTCTAGAATACCTCCTTCATACTTCACTATCAAACGTGTTAATACTTCTTGGCGTAATTTTTCATTTTTAACCACCATCATTATCTAAAAATTAACAACTTGAGTATTGAATAAATATATTCTAAATAGAATGAAAATGAAAAGTTTTACCCGTTCATTTAATATATCGGTAACCGTTGGTACATAATCCATTAACACGGCAGTTTGATGAATCCTGCAAATAAGAATTACATTGAAATATGATAATTCAAAATTGCAAATATAAGTATAAAAAGTATTTACGGTGGCAATGTGATGTCTCCGACAACTTTTGATACCAAAGGAGACATTATAAGATCAGCTTTAGCTGGATTTGGATACTTGACTAATATAACTGCGCACTCACCACCTGGATTTTCATCCGGGCTGAAAAGAACATATTTTAAACAATTTGGTTAAGTAAAGATATACTTTCTAGTGTTCACTAAAAATACCTATCTGAAAAAAGGGCGGGCAATTGAGAACATTCAATATTGAGCCTGATCAAAAGGTTCACCGAGTCTCCCTTTCCGACTAAGATTTCTATATCATTCTCTACAGTCAAGTTGTCTCCTAATAAAGCGGTGTATTCAAAGTAGGCCCGAGAGTTTTTATTTTCACACAATAAGCTTTTCTAAATGGAAAGAAAAGAAAATAAAATTGTTCTAAAAACTTATTAAAATATGACAAATATCTCTTAAGTACCTGATATTCTCGGTAAAGTTGCATAAGTTCAGTGATAACATTGCTAAGTGCTTTTGGGTTACTTATGTCCCACTGAGCTAGACTGGCTACATGTCTTTCAAGGAAATCAGCGTTTACGTTGGATAGAAAATTTTCATCATCAAATCGGAAATCGGGTGCAAAACGAGGGCGTGTCACGTCAAACAATACTTCCCACCGTAAGTAATTTCCCGCATATGGGAGGATTAGAGTAAATTGATCGGCTAGGCAATTTTTATCATTCCCAGAATACTGAAATTTTTCAATATCTATTTTTGATTTGCAAAGTCCTAGAAGAAAATAATTGTTAATAAATGTTTCTAAGAAAACAAATAAATTATGACAGCTTACCAAAATCTCCATCTTTCCACAATTCTTCAACATAAGGTCGAAACAATATATTTATTTTGTGTAATGAACCACCGCTACAATCTCTAGCCGGCATTTTGATCTGAATAGAGATAATATGTCAAAAATATGAACAGTTACAATGCAAGTTATCACTCAGAAAATCATACGAGCGTGTATGCAAATTTTGACAGATTTTTTTAGACTATAAGGACATAAAAAATATACAAAGTGAATGAGTCATCATATAAATAATAATCTCACTTTAGTTTATAATAGCAAAATAGAAGAAAATATATTCGTAGTTAGCTGTGGACTTCAAATACGGAAAAGGGCACTGATGAATCTGACAGTTGCGTATAGTTTTTAATTTTGTTTGGCCGTAAGGTCATTTTATTCGTACAAAATCAGAACACTGTCCAAGAGGGTGACCAGACGTTCGCTCAAATGACACTAGCACACACATCGACACGTTTTAGGACAATACGAGGACTACATGATCCAATTAATGCTTTATAATTTATTTTAATCATATTACTTTGAAAATTTTCGTGAATTATGTACTACGCTCGGTGTTGTAGTGTCGTGTGTGTTACTGTTGGTGTGTACCAGTGTTTTGTGTGCTAGTGTCGTTTCGTGAAACATCTGGGAAGTCATCATCATCATCATTGTCGACCGGTTTAGTTCCCACTGCAGGACAAGGTCTCCCCATCAAATATTGGGGGTTTAGGTTATATACCTTATCCGAGAGTCAACCTCGTAACGATAAGGGACATGTACCATAAGAGCTAATCCGCCCATGCCAACGGAGGAGGATCTCAGGCCAACGGTACGCAAGTCTTTGAGCTAGACCAGGCTTGTCCAAAGTGCCACTATGGGGCCAAACTGGCCCCCAGTGCTCTCGCGACTGGCCCCCACTTTTCATACATAACAATTTACGAATTTTGCTCTAATTCGAGGAAAATTAGTATTATTTTTTTGAATTATTGAAGAATCGATTTTTTCAAGTACATTCTGATCAAAATATATGTATTTTATCGTTAAATAAAAAAAAAAAAAAAATGCAAATTGTGTTTTGCCGTGTTTGACCGTGTTGGACCGTGTTTTGGCCAAAGTGGCCCTCGCATACCGAAATTTTGGACAAGCCTGAGCTAGACTTTGTGGTCGCTGACTCTCCACTAAGCAAATCGCAATGATCACCCGCGGGGCAGACGAGGTAAAGACTGAGCAGACTGCGCCCTCGCTGACCACTTTTGCGATCGCAATGACCAATCTGGGAAGTAAACCATTCAAAAGTTTACTCATCTTTGTTTTCTGAAAAATCAAATTCACTGTGAAACAAAATTAACATTTTTGAACAAAGCTAAATAAATAAATTGAATTATGAAAATAAAACATAATTTTGAGTAAAGTTAATTTATGACTGACCTGACAATGAGCGCAAGCAACTCACCCTCACTATAGAGCTTGCCTTTTTGTAGATTTCTAATAAAAAAGCAAAATATTGTAATAGTAAGGTAACGCAAAACTGTAATTTACAGCCTATCAATCGCACCCTTTCCGAAAAATTACCATTTTTGGAAACCTCAATTTTTACGTTTTTCTATCAGATGGTCAATTATAGATCCATGATCAACCACTGGCACATTACCTTATATACTCATATAACATTTTTTATAATAATTAAATGCTTTCAAGAAGAGCACGCGTGTTTACTTTAATTTAAAACACACACAGAACCAAGTATAATAATACACCTCAAATATCTAAACTCGACCAAAACAACTCATCCAGAATGCAAATAACTCGAAACTAACCAACAACACTTTAAACACTATCCGATGCAAATATGTACACGAAATCCCGATTATCCACCAGGGAGCCATCCCTTCACCTGACCTTCTGGATTGTGCAACACCGACACCATCTTCAAAAGTTCCACGCCACTGTCACCGATTATTCCAACCCACCATATCACATCGAATCGATTTCCAAGCAACAGCGAACATCCACACGAGAACGAAGCATCTCCAATGTTTACGTACTCCAGGTTACGTGGGGTGGAATCGCTCACGTAACACACGGTAAACACTCCTCATTAACTCGGCTCGTATATTTAATGCGGTGCCGTTAGGAGGTCTCGCCGGGGATTAAATTTAACTGCGGTTACCTCGAGAAGGAACCGGAGGCTTTGACGGCTCCGGGATCGTCATCGCTTCGGGTTAACCTGCTGCGGGAACAGAAGTGGGCCGCGTTGAAAAGTTGCGGTGTATTGTTGAGGATGGTGATAAGTTTCAGTGGAGACGGTCGGATTTGTGGATAGTTTTAATGCTTATGATTGTTCTCTTATGATTAGTGGGTTGACCTTTGAGTTTTAACAGATACGCTTTTGTTAAAATTGTTTGAAATTTAATTTGAAATTCAAGAGATAATTTGACAAATAGAACCCGAAATTTTATGTTATTAACGGTTTGCAATGAGCATCATCACCAACTATAATTATGATTATATGATTGCAAATGGTTGTTTTTTCATTTAATATTTTTGTCAGTGAATTGTTTATTTTTTTGCAGTATTGGTCCAGTTGTATGTATTATTTTGACAGTCTTGGTTTCAGAGGTGGGGCGGAAGGGGGTACAGAGACCCCCGGGCGTCAAACTGAAGGGGGCGAAAAAACGAGGTACGAAAAAAATATATTTAAATGCCATTAGAAATGCATATATTTTTCGCAAGTTTTTTTTAAATAAATTTTTGATTTAGAACATTCCATAATGAAAAACGAAAAAAAATTTCATCTGTGGCGCCAATTTCTTTCAATTACTTACAATGATATGTGATCTGATCTGATACATGATATGTTTTTGTTTCTATTTATATTCGAAGGGGGGGCGTCAATTATATAATTTGTCCCAGGGCGCACAATATCCTAGTTACGCCACTGCTTGGTTTATTGATAGCGATAAAAAAGTTGGTCGAAATAACTTGTATGCTAATTACAATAAAAATATCGTTTAAAAATTTTCATTGGAAAAAAAAACTAATAATCAAAATGTATTCATGGAACAATATTGGGTAAACCTGAAGGATCGATCGGTGCACAAATTTAAGTTGGCGCCCTGTACTACGCTTACATGTACCTATACATACTCTTGACATCTGTCTAACTGCTTCGATTTCTGTCAAAATGAAATCTATTCAATATTAAATAGCACTCATCAGAAAAAAATAACCAACAAGATCATTTAAATTCCCGAAAAAGTCTCACTGCCCTACAAAAGTCCCGCACAAAAAGAACCATAACGAAACGAACAAACAGCACCCACCCAACCGCCACTCCATACACAATCGTCCCTCGCGCAGCCGAAATTTCACCTGGAACCTCCGAAAGTGCCCAACTACCGCTTCAAAGTCGGACGTAATTGCGTTCGGGAAGCGCCACATTAAACGAAAGGTTAAAAGCAAACAAATTGAGGGCCGTCTTTGGGGCCGGGCCCGTTTTGTTTTACGGTCGCGAACGAATAAATCCGCAAAGGATCAAACGCAAATTACTCTCCCGCGGGATTGGTTCATTTGCGGGGCTCGCTTTGCCGTTTCGTCACATTCGTTTCGGTTTTCGAGTTTCGTTTTAATTTTTGTCGACATATTCCGGTGGGTTTTCGAGATGTTTCGTGGAGAGGTGGGTTGGGGTTGTGTGTTTTTTATTGATTGGTTTTTAGATGGGCAAATATGGTATGTTTGAGGTGTGTTTTAATTTTTTTTTATGCAGAATCTCTGAATTTAAATCTATGTATAATTTCATAAAGCTTATAAATAAAATAACAATTAGAAAAAAAAGAGAATGCATGTAGATGAACATATTTTCCAGGACTCAAAACAGAACGCTCCGTAATAAAAAAATATGTTGCACGTCCAAAAATATTGGTGCCGATTAGAGTTTGATTGAACGTGTGAATTATTTCGACATGTTTACAAAACAAATTTTACATAAATTAAAATCAAAGAATCGTTTAATACTCGAAGTTTACATTACAAATATTGATCATTATTTTTTATCATTATACTTTGGAGTTTTCTTTACTAAAATATGTTATTATTTGTAATACATATTTCACCTAGTACAACCAACTGAGAGCAAAAAGTTCGCGTATCTCATTGTCAGCAGCAATTGAAGACGATGGCAGATACGGGTTTGATATATAAACAGTTTTTTTGAAAAAAAATTAAAAGGTGAATATAATATTCTTTGAAATTTGTATCTAGAATTTCAGTTAGAAGGTCAATGCAGCATAAAAAAAGTGTAGAATGGAAAAGAGCAAGATTTATCTTTGGCGGGAGCAGACAAAAGGTAAAGCCATTGAGTATTTGTGTAAGGACATCTCGAAAACAAATGAGGGGTTTTTAAAGGAGCGTGACCAATCGCTCGCTCATCATCAAGAGTGCTTTGAGGGACCCTCGTAAAGGGTCAGAAATGAGCCGTGGAAAATTTTTCAATGATTAAAATTAATATTTCCGAGCACACAGTGCCAGAAAATAAGCGCATGAACGTAATTAGTGCCGCTCGTTACAAATAATTAAACGGGACAAACTTCGCGCGCTTTTATACTCGTTACGTTATTATATTATTATACAATACGTGTACGATTTTAACCCGTAACATTGAACGTTATAAATTACGGTAATAGACGCATTTTCCGAATAACGGCAATTTAAAACGGCGATAATGTACGAATTAATGTGTTTCATTTCGCAGACGCACAAGGTGACCCATAATAATTATCCTTGTAAGAGTGTTTTCGTGTACACTCGAATAATTTATTAATCTGAGAAGGCTTTAGTTATTTGCGCTTTTGTATAATATATTGTTTATAAACATCAATTTATCATATTGTACTGAACGCATTCTGCGTGATATATGGTTAATTCTCGAAAAGCGATGGCGAACTTTAGTTCGCCGTTTATAATGTATGGCCTTTTGGAAAATTTGCCGGGTACACTGTGCTTGTGTAATTTGAATTTGACGTGCTAAAAAAAGGGAAATAATTATTTGATCAATAACTTAAGTCAGTCATTAGTGACAATTTGTGAAAATGGCCAGTCGAAAGCAATAACCGGTCATTGAAAATCGACAAGTTTTTGATTATAATATTCAACATTAAGTTTAAAGTTTTAATTTCAACATGATTACGTATAGCAACTCTAAATGATTATTTAAAATTTTCGTTTAGGTACTTCGAATCACCGATTATTCAATTTAAAATCCAACAGTTACGTATAACTTATTAACATCTGAATTTAATGAATTACCACATTCATACTCATTAGTGGTTATCGATCATTCATAATATTTACTAACCGTTTTTTTATATAATAAATTACCACATACATGCTAATTAGTGGTTAATGTCCATTTATAATATTTACTAACCATTTTTCATATATTAAAAATAATAAATTCTACAAAATATTGATTTAAAAATAAAACAATTAAAGAACAACATCATGACGCGCAAAATTTTAGCGCAAACGATACGTTTTAGTGAAATTAAAACTTAGATGATCGTCGAACCGCATCAGATAAGATTCTAAACTGAAACTCGAAACGAAACTACTTACATTTATACTATGAAAAGAAACCACCCTCGCACAGAAACTAGCATATTGTAGAGTTCAGGTGTCGGTGGGGGTGTCGTATCTAGATCGCCGCCTAATGCAACCCCCGGGCTTAATCTCGAACATATATACTAAACATATACTGGCGCATACGCTTATAATTGTACTGGGCTTGTACATGTGTACGAATGTTCATTCATTCGTGTGTGGTTGTGTACACATCGCCAGGGGAGGGTGCGGGAAATAAGAGTATGCGAGTAGTGTTTGTTGAATGTTTTAAATTTTTAATGCGATTGAATTTGGAATCTTTTTTGTTTATTAAATGAATTTTTATTGAAAATTATATAAAAAATTTTTTACTTTTGTGAGTATTTTATTTAAATTAAGTTATGTTTCATTGATAGGAAGTACATCATTAAAAAAAATGCTGCAATGGAAATCTACATATGTAATATTAGTTGCATATAAGGGAGGCCATTGCCGGTAAATGACCCGAATGATCGTTCGGTAATTTATCGGTAAATTTTTAATATCTACGGACAAATGATTTTTTTAATACTTGGAATATTTTTGAAAAATGTTCTTTTTTTGGAAAATATTTATGAAAAAATGTTGGATTGTATAGGTGTACGGTTTTTTTTTAAATATAGTTGTCTTTTGAGAACGTATTTTTGGTTTTTCGCTATTTTTTTTGGTTTTTATTCAAAATTTAATTTACCGAAAATTAGTAACAAAATTCCGGATTACCGGTAAATTAAAATTATGGTAAATTTGGCTTCCCTTTGGCATATGACAAAAAATACATCAAAATTTAGAATGAAAATTCAAATCTCATATTATATTCACACCCCTTTCAGACCTAATCAAGCAAACCAAAAACATCACTTTTCTTCTCAATTTTCATTATTTTAATCGAAATTATCTCAAAAAAAAAAAACAATAAAACTAAAAAACTCAAAGTAAACACCGATTCTAATTAACTTTTATTACATTTTTATACAACTAAATACCACAAATACAAACAATCAAATTCATCCACCCCCTAATCCAAAAACCCGCTTCACAATCTACAGACACAAAGCGACCCATCCACACACCACCCACCGAAACCCACACCACCCGCCACTGCACGCCGCAATAATGTTAATTCATTTGGCAAGATATTGCCAGCAGTCACGAGACGCCTATGACGGAACGGTCTTTGGCGTGCCCGCGGAACACAGGTTGGCGACGCCTGCACGTATGGCGCAACATGGCGTTGTTCGGCGCGCGCACGAAATTGAGATTTCACGTGGAAATAATAAATGCCGTATTGCCGACGGTGTCGCGGATTATGTCCGATAAAGTCGGCCCGGTTATCTGGTTTCGGGTGGAGTACCGGCTTTACACGGCGGTGCTTTGGCGGCTGTTTGTTGTCGCGTTTTCGCGTTGTGGTTGTTGTCTTTTGTTGTGTTTGTGATCGATTGGCGGTTGTTTGGTTTTGGTGGGTGTTGTGAGGTTGAGCGGGCGGTGGCGCGGTTTGTGGATGGATTTGGATGTTTTGTTGTGTTATTTCTCTTTGTTGTTGGGGGAACGTTATTTTATAAAATGTGATTTTTTTTTAAAATTATTTAGGCAAAAATACGTTTTTTTCTTTTGCGAAAGTAAACAATAATAGTATTAAAATATATATTTAGAACGGTAGTGATACTACTTAATTAATCGTATTTTCAAATTTAGTTGTTTTCAATAAAAGTTTTTAATTTTTTTTTTAAAGATAACTATAATAAAAATATTGAAAAATGAGAAAATGTTTTCATTTTGGATATCACACTCGTAATACTCGTATAAAAACCGCACATGATAAGGAAATTTTATTTATGTTGAAATAAATAATCTTGCATACATCTTATGGCCGTAGCTAGGGGGAGGGGGGAGTCATGGGGGCTTGGGCCTCCCCTGAATTTCAACGAAAATGACAAATTGTACTTAAATTATGAGACTCGTGTTGAGATATATCACTCGATCTTGATATATCTATATGAATTCTTTGAATGCTTTAATTCTTCTATTATTTTTTCCACTTCGAATGCAAAAAAAGCATATTTTTATTTCATGGTATAAACAAAGTAGTATAATACAAAGTAGTGTTCCACCCTCCCCCCCCATAAAAAAAACTGTCTACGGCCATATTACAGCTTATGCATATATATTAGTTCCGAATGCATATAATTATTAATTTTCGGAAATAAATCAGAATTGCAGACCAAGATTAAATTGCGTTTCTAGCTCCTGACGAACGCGTTTACGAGAAATGTATGTATGTATATAATTTCGAATCCCCTGTACGTTTCAAAGCAACCGCAAGTTTCCATCAGCAATTAAATCGAGCACCCTACACCGTTAATTAATACACGCAAACAATGCGAATTTGATAAATCCTACATCCACGAAAAAAAGGAACAAAACACGATGTCTCCAACGTCCAATTAAACTCGAGCGAATCGTTAACGTCACAGCGTAACACTATCCCCGTAACGTAAAAAAAAAAATCTGGAACATTTTCCCTTCGGGTTTCTTCCCGCAATAATTGGATAATAACGAATGTCGAAATCGGACCTACAGGTACCGTTCGGTTTAATTGTGCTAATTCGCCTGCAGAGAGCCCCATCGAAAATTCGGTCGTTTTGTCGTCGCCGGTCGATGGTCGTTAGCGGGACGATGATGACTGATGGCCAAACGTCGTCTGCAGAGATCGTCAACTGGTTGTTATTTAACGACGGACCATTACCCGGTCGATGGGTGCTACAGCGCGGACGATGTGAGAGTCGAATAAGGGGTGTAAAGTGAGATCTGGATTATGTGGACTGGTGGGGATGTGGATGAGCGTCGATTTGTTGGAAAAATGAATTTGAATGTGATTGGGATGTTAAAATGGTGTGAGAAATACTGTTTATGTGTTTCATATGTATGACTTTTTATTGTAAGTACTGACAATTTATATAAAATATTTGTTTAATTTCATGGTGGGGGTTTTTGCATAGAGGGTTAATGTTCAGGGGGTTTTTGTCGGGAGGTATGTGTCCAGGGGGTAAATGACCTAGAACCGTATGTCAATGATGCTAGATATGTTACATGTGCAATGATGACGTATTATATTAACATTGGTTAATAGATTGTGTGAAAATGTTTGGCGCATGGAAAATGGTTTTCTATTATTATGATATTATGGAATTTATCATTTTATTTTATGGTTATGTGGTTAAAAAATGTTCTGAAATATTTTTAAGGTTTTTCATGAAATTGTAATGAAGTTTTAGATGTATTAAAAAAATTGGATGAAAAATAGTGATTTTATTTGATTTAAATGATCAAAATACGTATTTTATTATTGAAATTTGATGAAGGATTTAAATTTTTGTTCTTAATTAAATTGATAAATATAATTTTTTTTTACGAATTTCGTCACTTTTCTCAGCATTACGTAAAAAATATCCAAACTAATTATTATACATATAATATTATTGGAATCATACATACATACATATTTTTCTGAAAACAGTAAATAAAAAAATTAGATAGTTCATTATTGCGAAATTCAATTATCACTTATGGAAGTTGACCTTTGATGTTATTTTTGAATATAATCAAAGCAGAATTAATTAACCAAAAATTATGTCGACATCTAAACAAAAAAGATAAATATAAGAGCAACGTTCAAAGTTTATCAAGTCATTTTATTAAATATTTTTCAAAAGATAAATATTTTGAGCATACTTGCATTTTTATTTGTTATCAAAATTTACAATAATCCTTTAATATACATGTACATTCTGAATCAATATGGCTTTACTGTGGTAAAGGGCCGTACTTGTCGCTGTCATCGAGACGGTTCATTGTTCGAACGACAATTTTTTTTCAATTTTTTTGGTGTAACTCGATATAGCGACGAGTTCAAATTCGAATGTTTTTATTTCTGTCTATATGTAATGATTCGATCGGAAATCGACGTGAATATAAATGCTCGAATATATGTATATTTTTATTCAAAAACGAAAAGTACGAGTACGTTTTTGAATAATATGAAACCACAATTCGCTTTTCCAGTAACGACAAAAAAAAGTATGAATATCAAAATATTCTCGTATGTAAACACTGAATCAATACATTATTAAAACAAAAATCAAAAGCATCAAAAAATTTTCGTCACATCAAAAAAAAAGCACCACCAAGATAAAACGTCAATTAATACATAAATAAATCGGCGACCCAGATTCGATTCGAATCGAAGCCATTTTTCCACCGTCGTCGAATATCTGAAGCTTAATTATGAAAATCCCCGTCTAACGATCATAATTGAATCGCGATTCGAAATCGCGAAAAAGATAGAACCAATTTAAATCGGGAAGCGTCACGTCAAAGACAGACCCGACAGACGGGCCCCTACACTTTTTTCCCCATTCTTCGCGCGAAGGGCCAAGGTACAAGGGTTGGAATACGCACCGAGGTATGCGTAATTATTATCGGCGTTCGGTGAAGTGTCGGATCGATACCGTTCATAAAGTTAATACTTATGCATATTGTATGAGAGTCGTTCAAATGAGAGTTGTGTTAACCGAGCGGCAAGCCAATCTCTCTACGTGCGAGCGCGTTTCGGTCGGGGTCGATATCACGTAATTAAACCGCTGTTTATATGCGCGGATCTACGTGATGTATTTTTGGAATACGGATTCGGTGATTGGTGAGGTTTTTTAACGGAGGTGGGTGAAAAGCGATGTGAATATGTTGAGATTTGTGTAATTTGTTTTATATGTTTGTTATGTAGCTTTTATATGTTTTGAAATTTGACGGAATGTTTTTTTTTTACATGTACGAAAGCTTTCATTTGAACACCAGAAATAAGTAAGGATGTATTTCTATTTTTAAGATTTTGAAATACAAAGGTTTTTGTCATGAAATTTCCGTAGTCACGCATATAACCGATATAAGTTCGCTGTTGATTTTGAGGATTTTACCATATTTTGAAACATTAATATTGGTATACATATAGCAGAGCTTTGGAGTGACCACTTTTTCAGTTGCTCTGTATGGCATCAAAATACTTGCTCCAGCTTTGATTCACGCTCCGATTAAATTAAATTAATTATTAATATATAAAAAAGTACAAATAATATAACTATGTATATCACTATGGAATGAAAGAGAATAACGATAAAAATCAATACAATCTAATTATAATTAAAAATTAGATTAATATCTTATTTTTGAAAAATATTTTAATTTTAAGTCAGTTTTTTTTAAATTTTAAACATAAAATTAGAGTAGGGGAGCACTAAAAATTTCCATGCTTCGGCTCCGCTCTTACTCTGATCAAAAACCCCTTGCTCCACCTACTCTGTGTTCTTGCTCCTGCTCTGCTCTAAACTCTGGTATATAGAACGAATTTCTGACATAAAACCGACTTTGGATTTTATTTCCGGTATTCATTTAAAATTGTGCCAGTTTATTAGAATTCAAAAAACACACCAATGGACTTCAAATACATCAACAATCCGATCACCGCCATCGAGCCTTTCGCAACCGAATCCTCACCAACACAAATCCAAACAACCACCACCCACACTCGCCAGCTCGCACGTAGCGAAAATTTTCATTTGGATACCCTCGATTTGCGCACACACAAAGACACTATGCGATAATATTGCGGAGGCGCCGGCACGATCACGGGGGCCAATTCCGCTTCCTGTTCCTCCTCTGTTCTTTGAATTTATTCCCGGCCCGATAGGAATAAGGAGCTGCGGAAGTCATTATGTAAATATGATTGGAGAGCCGGCTACGGTGGGAATGAGCAAAGCGAAGCCTCTGGAAAAATAGAAATTCGAATCAATCGAAGCGTATCAAAGGGACTGCCGATCCGGCCCCCTGATCTTCCCGGTCTTCCTTGTTCCCCCTAAAGCCTCCTGGATGGCCCACCTCTCGACAGGTAGACGGCAATAATGCGAACGACGTTCCGCTCCCTTTGATATCACTAACCATTGTAATTATTCACTATAACCATACGTGCTGGGAGCGAACGCCGTTCCGAAGATTACACAAGTTTCAAACGCGCAGTTAAATCTAATTAGAGCAGTTAAAAACGGCGATAACGCTGGATAACGTTGCACGGGGGTTCGTTTGATTTTTTTTTGTATTCGCTGATTTATTTTCGTGGGAAAGTTATAGTTTCGGGTTTTATTTGTGGTTATACCGTGAAAATCAGAAGTTGAGTATGTACTAAGAAAATCTGTATTTTTAGGGACGAATTTGAATTTCTATCTCATTTATTGAATTTTTATGCCTCATATGATTTTCTGATATGTTTTATCAAAGAGTTATTTCCTATGAGACTTTCTATTGGAAAATTTTATATTGAAAATATAAAATAGCATGAAATTTTAAATAAAATGTCAAAAATTTCTATAGAATTAAGATAAAAACAATGTTCGGAATGTTCTCAAAGAATCTAATTATCGTTGAGATGCTTTTCAGAATTTAGTTGATGAATTATTATGTGATTCGTAGAAGACGATTCATCAGGACAGGTAGGTCGTAGGGTCATTTATCACACACACATGTGTTGTCATTGGTTGTGGTACCTGGACTAGTCCATTATCCACATATAAAGGAACATCATGAGACAATGGGTGCTATATAGCGAGATTTATAGGTAGGAAGGGAAGGAGGGCCGATCCCTCAAACTCGCAAACCGCACACAGTACTGACTGCGTCGATCGCCGACGACCCCGTGCAATTGTCACAATAATCGCGGCGTCGCACACATAATTCGTGCAGCGGTCGACAGAGCGAGAGAATTCGGAACCATTTATTGGAATCGTCTCATTAATGAGAGATTAAACTCTCATTTTCGAGTCAAATGGTTAAATACCCAATTTGAGACGATCGGGTAGTTGTTAAAAACGGAGGCCACCCTGGCCATTCCCGTGGCTTGAACCATCATCCTTACGAATGACAATCCATGCAGCGTTACCGCTGCGCCACGGGCTGGCTATCATTTATCTGATGACCGTAAGTCAATATATGCAGAGGGAGGTCGTGTTAGATAAGGTGCAATGACAAAGTGGACCATTAGGTAATTAATAGTGCATAGTTACATGGTTGCTTTTGGTATCCTTGTTTCGTGAAATTATATACTAATAATGTTGGATTAAATTTTTACACGAAAATATTAGAGTGAATTGGTTATATTTTTAAGAGTTTTGCGATTTATTTTTTGATCAATTAAATTTATGAATAATATTTGAATTAGTCTAACAATAGATGGGTTCACGGTCAATTATTTTATTCTGTGTAAAATTTATGATTACGAATTAAAACGAATAGCGACAATGAAATAAACGATTTTTAAATTACTGGTTCTTTTTCAAGCTTTTTTTAAATTTATTATCACCGCTTGAATGTCTACGTAAGTATTCATTTAATTTTTTTTTCATTAATTCAGGTCATTTAAGTTAATTTTTTAATGTAGAAAAACTTTAGCTGTACTTGATGTATTATATAATATTTTGTAACCATTAGTTATATTAAAATTTGAAATTCGTAATATTGTTTCAAAATAAGAAAGAACATATCATAGAAATTACAAAGTAGCATAATAATCGTTTGGTACATTATAACAAAAGCGAATAGCGTATTTGATACTACACACACAAAAACTACAACCATAGAGTAAATATACATATGTAGCTACAAAAATTGTGGAATGAAATTGAAAAAGTAATTGAATAAAAAACCGAACTGTTGGTCAGATATTTTCGAAAAATGATATAAAATAAATCCATTTCGATGTCAACAACGAAACGAGAGATATTGAGCAATTAATGCATTTGACACTGTAACAACAACAACACGTATTATACGCAGGACCGTTGAGAGGGGAGGGGGAGGGGTAAATTCGCAGGGCCCGGGCTATTTAGAGGGCCCATGACCGATTTTGAAAATTTTTGGACCCCGAACTATTATCCTATGTTTGGAAATTTTTGAAAAATTTCGTGTTAAGAAAAAAAAATTAGGGCTTGAAAAATTATTTTAAAAGATTGGGTCAATTTCGCAGCGACAATATGCTTTGTTCAACGTTAGATTGGGTTCGGTTTCGGCGGAAACCGAATTATTCTTAATTTTTTTTCCCCTAGACCCGGAATTTCTCTCTCCGGCCCTGACTATACGGTTGCATAGCACACATGATCATAAAAAAATTGAACAGTACAAAAAATCTACTGAAACGAATAATTAAATCAATATGTAATTGAATCAAAACGAAACAATGCCAAAAAGAAAAAGAGTAATACAATGAAACCATATAAAAGCCATTTTTGGTTTGTGTCAATGTGATTAATCCAATAAAAATACATACAATGCAGTGTTATAACCTAAAAAAATGGAAATTTATAACGTGTTCTATATATTATTTAGCGTAAGGTTTCTCTAAACTTTTGATAGTTTGAACAGTTTTAACTGATAGCATGTAATCAAAAGAAGGTAATTTTTAAGAAGCCGTATATTGAAATAATCTTTCGAAAATGATTTTATTTTCACTGCGCATATTCATTCGTTCAATTTGTAAATATACCTAGTATCATACAATAAACATTACCATTAAAAAAGTACAGTAAAATAATAATAAAATGGTATCCAAATTAAAATAATCCATTCGGTGTTAAAAACAATTAAAATTCATTTAATATTCACAAACAATAAAAATTACATAACTTTTAAACCCACACGTAAAGTCAAATCAACTCCAAAACATTAAAAATAAAACAAAAATCTGTTTCGGTGTCAATTACGAGTTGAGAGATCGTGTTGAACGAGGGGCGGTCGTGCCACGCGAACGAGTGTGTCGTGGTTCGCGATGGCACGTGAGATAAAACGTAAATAATGTACAAAAAGTGGTGACAAAGTGGCGACAAAGTGTCCCAGCCCTTGCTGCAGACACCCTGTGTGTGTGTGTATGTATGTATGTATGTACCTTGTCACCACCACCCGCCCTTGGCCTCTTGTCTCTCCCTTATCGTGGGAGTTTGTTTGTGGTGTGTTCCTAAAGTTTTCGCTGTCCGTTTCGTCATGGAATGTGATGGATGGTTGATTGAGTTTGATTTGGTTTTGCTTTTTTTGTAGAAGTTGGATTTCTTGAATTTGGATGTGGGGAAAATTGTGTTTTGTATAAATTTTGTACCTAAATATTGAGTTTGTTATTTTCTAATTTTTCTGTAATGAATATGATGATGATGAATTGGGAAAATAAAATACGAGACGCATCTGTAACAATTTTAGAATATAAATTTGAAAGCATGTATTAAAAAAATATAAATTCGGAATAATATTCGAACGAATTTTCTCTTCAATGTTGATTTTTCATGAATTTTCGCATTCCACGAATAAAATATGCATAATTCAGACGAAAAATAAAGTGATTGATTATTCCATTAATACAAATGTGTGATTATTATTGAGTCATTTATTTAAAATCAGGCATGTCTCTACGAAATAGATAGCGACTTTGGGACATGCTATATATTATATAGTATGGTAACGTGCGACCAGCACGCGATTTTGTCCATTCGGACATAATGAGGTCTGTTGATGTAGTAAATCAAAAAAAGAGGATAGGCCCGACAAGATTATTTAATTTATATTACGCAATTCAACGTTATGATACTCTTTTTTTTTACTGTACATTCTAAATTCTGAAGGTATTCAGTATTTTTGATATCGCTCCGTATACGGCGTCATATCACATTATATTAAGTATAATATTATGTATTCAATTGAAACGTATCGTTTTCGAAAGTGTTGCAAATACTCGAATGTACGTAATTTATGTACTCGTACGTATTTGTAACGATAATTGAATTTTGCGATCGTTTCAGAAACGTTTCAGTTTCCACTGAGCGTATATGTGATCGTTCGATATTATATGTTACGTACAATGTTGTTTCATATGTAATGTCGAAGATTACGTAAATTGTGATGTAAGATCAAAATGAACAGAATCATTCAATTTGGAAAAAAGTTTTAAATTAAATTAAAAAAAATAAATAATCTATTTAAGTTCGAAATAAATGCAAAATACTGACATACATAAATTTCTGATAAAACTTTCCTAACATACATTTAATAAACACGCACGAAAACGCCCGCGCACAAGAGAGCAAACTTTGCCAGATAAGTTTTATCAAAAACGGAAAAAAAAAACGGGTCGATCTGAGGTCAGACAAGAACGCAGATTGGATTTTCATGTTTCGTCCAATAAATCTCATTAGTTCGATAGATATAAATACTCAGAGGGCGTTATTTACGTACGGACACGCCATATTGTGGGGCCGGGTTGCGAGTCACGTCGTTTAATGCATAATACCCTCTCGCACAAAGCGATGAGCCTTTAATTAATTGGCAACAGAGCCTTCCGAAGCGCAAACTTGATGCGGGACTATTGATTTTGTCTTCGGCGAGAGGAGGTCGACTTTGCCGCAAAGTTGAGGGATCGTCTTACCAGACGTCAGCGTGCAACTGTGTCGGATGTTGTGTATGGGCTAATTTGTGAATGACGTGTGGGTGCACTTTGATTTTGATTGATAGAGTTTTGTGTTTATTTAGAAACCGATGCAGAACGTTGCCTTTTAAGATTGGGTTTGAAAATGGGGATGGGAACTTGATAGGTATTGAAAATTTTATTAGGTTGGTGGTACGTAATTATGCAAAGAGGTATTGATTGATGATTCAAGCGGCGAGTGATATAAATAAAATTATTAGAGTTGTCTAAATGAAAATATAACTTATAAATGTTAACAGAATCAATTAAAATGATTGATGAGTTAAAAAAGTTTGTCGAAAAATATTATTGATGTTTGAAATATAAATATGATACGATAGTTTTAATATAAATTGATAAATTTATAATTAGATTCAAATTTTTTTAATAAAGCATCTCTTTTATGAAGTACCCCAATCCTCTTTTCAGAAGAGGGATACTTTTCAGAAATTTCCTTGTAAAAAAATGTATGGTAACCATATAAAAATTGGAGATAGGTTCATTAGCATATTTGGATTGAACTTTCATCCAAAAGTACTTCATAAAAAATGTGTAATGGGAAAAAATTTCGCTATGTGAAATTATTAAAAAACATCGAAATTTTTCATTTAATAACTTTAATTATTATACATGCATATAATTATAACAGTATGCTGGCCTGCACCGAATCTTATCATTGTGGAAAAATAACATAATACATATTTTAATATTGTGTTAAAGTGAAAAAAACTGTGTAAAAAGAGTTTTATTATATATTAATTTCCCGGAAAACATTTAAATGTCCCTCGTTATCAGACAGATAAATGATAATTAGAATATTTAATATCACTCTATATAATTAAATAATTATTTTTATTTATTTATTATATTAAATTCAATTCGATCCGAAAACAAATTATGCATCCGATCATAATGGAAAAACGTCCCGCACGCACGTCTAGTTTCATATGCGATTTTCCGCGACGCCGACTTGTCGAATTTTCTCTTACGGCTCCGTCCGCCTAATAGCCTCTTATATTCTTCTTACGGGATTCAGAAATAGTCATTTTTATCTTTGAATTTCCATCGAAACGAAATTTTCCGTAGCTGCGCTCGTAAAAAAGGGATAACGCGAGATCCGAGAGCGATCGCGTGCTCCTGGCGTTCCATACACATAAGGAATAATTGAATTTGCGCGGGCGAAGGGCAGACATAATTTAAACGGCAATTATATCGAGAGAAAGGGCCTCGACGTCTCCGTTGGACGATTGCCGACGGTGTGGAAAAAAGGAGATCTCCTCTTCCAGGATTGCCCAGCCCTCGAAGGGTTGTCGTCCGCGCTGCTTTGCGGATTCTTATCCGGCAGGACCAATTTCGCGGTCGGCAATTTGATGACTCCATTAGGGACGAGTTCCACGGAACGGGATGCTGAGGAACGAGTGTGGTGCTTCGGAGATACATGTCTGCGATTCTCAACGTTTTCGTTGGGAATTGTGGTTGGTTGGTGGTGTTTGAACTGTTATTTGACTGTCTTATTGTTGGTCGCGAGAGTGCGATGCATGTACAAAAAAGGTGTTGATAGAATTGAGTTCGAGAATGTTTTTCGGCTTTAAAAATTATTTTTGTATTCATGAATTGTAATATATACGAATTTAATTTTATTTTAAGTTGTTTCATCGCGAAAATTAATGGTTAAGAATTAGAAGAAAATTTGATTTGAAATGTGTTATATAAGTATGTATCTTTCTCAGGTTTATTTAATGATAATATGACCATAAAAGTTCTAACAGACCTTCGCTGTTATAATATCAAGGATAAATATATAAATTGTTTTCTTCACTTCGTTTACACATGTATTCGTGGTATGCGAGAATAGATTTGCCGTTGCGTGCTTTGAAAATCGTGTTTCAAGGATCATGTTTCAGAAGTTCCGTTTTGTAACGATTGTTTGTATAAATAAGTTTAAATTGTATTTCTGGTACGTACAACGTTTTATTTAAAAACACTATAATAAAAAAATATAATTTCTAAAATGAGGTACGATCAAAATTTTGCATAAACAATTTTGGAAAACAATATTTCACTAAAAAATTCATTGAATTTTCGAAAACCGCAAAAGGGCAAAGTATCTCACACGTGTTCATTCTATGTATTTTAAAACATTTCAAATTGAGTATACGTATAAAATTTTTGCGAGCCATCGATTGGGAAACGTTCGCACAGATATATTCGTTCCTCCTCTCCTCCCACGTGCCATAACCGTCGGATTTTAAATCCCCGTTATGACTTTCGGGATAGACTTCCCTTTTTTCGGGGCGGCGCGGGTAATGGGACCAGGCAACGGAGATTTATTCGCGAAATTGAAATCGCAACTTGCTAGGACTTATGCATATGAAAATTAGGCATTTTCTAGGCGAAGATATGGGATTTTTTTTCCTCGGGTACTCGGCTTATCGAAGCCCCTATATAATATTTCGTTATTTAATCATCGAAAAATTGATTACTGTAGGTTTGTGTTAGAGGTATTATATTTGTGGAAAAAGATATCGGTTGAGAAAATTTTTGTTTGTAGTAAGAGTATGTGAAATTAATGGTTTTGATTGCAGATTGGAAAAGCGACCGCTAGATGGCAAACGGGGATGTATATTCAGCCAATTTTGATAATTATAATGTAATCAGTTTTATCTATATAATTTGAAAATTTGTACGAAATTTATTGAAATTTATCCATTTTAAGTTATAAAATAAAGATGTTCGTTATGTATTTAACAGAAATGACACATAATTTGTTCATATTTTTAATTTTAATTGTGATTATTCCAATTTTAAATTTTCATAACATGTCTATTGAAATTAGTTAAATAATGATATATATACATTCTTAATTTAATTAGATAGCATATCCTGAAAAATCCACAAGTTGATTCGAATAAAAAACATCCCCATTCAAAGGTCAAGCGGACTAAAATAAAATAGAAAAAAATTGCAAGAATATTCAACGTCCGGCCATTGTCTCGGCAGCGACACACGAAAATTTGCATGAAATCTCAATCTGGGCTCTCGACGCATGAATTTATAAGGCCATGCGGGAAGTTGTTACCTCGAGGAGTTGGAGAAGCAATTTCGTCTCCGGCGCCAACTTTCTTGATATTCAAAGTTTGCGCCGACCCGGACGACGATCCCGCATAGTATTTTAATCAACATTATCAAAATTGAGCGAAGGAGGGCTCCGTTGGTCCGTGGACACTGTCATAAGCATTTTATCGCCAGTGCAAGTCCTGACCACTCCAGGTCCATGCTCCTGGAGCCTCTTGGTCATCAAAGTCGTCTGGCGGCGTTTTCGTATGTCTAGAACCTTCCTCGACTCTCTTGAGGGATTGATGCAGGATGTGATTCTTCAATATTTAACATTTAATTGGTGGAAGTTTCAGGGTGTTTGGCTCGGTTGATGGATGTGTCTATATTAATTATATCGTAGTTGGATGATTTATTATACAAATTAATTGGAAATTTTATTGCTTTCAAATTATATACTGTGCAGAATCTCAAGAGAGCATGTTTAATGTTTTCCCGAGACTACGTTTACGCTCAAATTAATTCGAAGAATGTTCGGAAATTCGATGAAAAAGCGCCGCTTTGAAATCGAAAACAAATCAGAAACACACTTAATTCTTTAGCATATTTCAATATTTGATTTGAATAAAAAATATGTACGAAATCGACGAATAATAAAAATAGCGAATTCCGCGTCATGAATAATTCAGATTCGGTTGCAAAATGCAATGGGCGCGATTCCGAATTTAGCCTCTCCGAATTTGATGCCCGGCGCGCAAACAACGCGTTCAAATATTCAAACGATAGCAAAGAAAATGTTTATTCCCGCCAAAAACTCTCTTTTTCATCCTGCAAGGAGGCCGCTTAAATATTCAGTAGGTTTACGAAATGAAAAGTGTGCTCCAATTAAAGAGTCGTCCACTCGAAACACAAACTTTGATCGTAGCTCCGAGTTTTTATACGCAAACATAAACGTACGTATAAACATAAATACGTTTATATATAAATTTTTTCGTTACTCTCTCTCTATCCCTCTCTCTCGTATATAGAACGACTTCTTATGCAAATTTCGGGCACCGCGAAAAAACACGCTACCGACTCGTACAATACGATAAATTTCATAAAAAATTTCGCTGAAAAAATGTTTTGACAAAACTTACGGCCTATTTGAAAATGTAACGATTCAGCTCGACTTAGTTGTTTCGACAAGTACGCTAATAAATTGTATGCAAACTGATTTTTCAAAATATTTATATTAAAAATTTTATATTTGATTCATGCGTCATATCAATTTATATAAACAAGCATAATTTTTTCAATCATAATTAACAAAATTTAATCCATCAATATAATATGCAGACTTCAAAAAGACTTATATGAAATAATCTGTCGAGAGTGTTATAATCAAACTCAAAAAATATATTAAATTGAAACCATTCTTTGTTAAATAGTTTTGAGCCTATACGCGGTCAATTTGTCTATTAATCTACTCATTGGGAAAGTCAAATTTATTGTAATTTTCTTTTACTGGTAATTCGGTAATTTTTTTACAATAAAAAATATTTTTTGAAAATATTCGAAAGATAATATTTTTTTTATTTACCAGTAAATATAAAAAAGTTTACCAATAAATTGTCGAACTATAATTTGGGTCATTTACCGGTAATGGCCTCCCTACTACTCATTGGGGATGTCAAATTTAACGAAAATCCCATTTATCGGTAATTCGGCAAATACCAGTAAATAAATTTTCTTAAAATACCGAAAAAAACCGTAAAACAAAAATTACTTTCCAAAAAACGTATACTTATAAAAGCCGATCCTTCCGAAAATTACAAAAAATATTTCCCAAAAAAAAAAAAAAAACAACAAAACTTTTCAAAAAAATCAGAAAAAAATGTGTTTACTGATAAATATTGAAAATTTACCAGTGAATTACCGAACTGTTATTTGGGCCATTTACCAGTAATGACATTCCTTTATTCATCATTCTATACATATATCGCTTAACTTTGGTTATAATATAACCAAAATTTTGTCGTGTTTTATATATCAGTTCTTATATGTATATTATATAAAACACGACAAAACTTTCGTTCAATCGATAGTACTATAAAAAAAAATCTTAACTTTATTAATCTATATTTAAAAACCTTCAATTTAGAATTTTCAAGAAAATCTCATTGTAGTTTTTCCTTATACACCTTAATCAATTTAGTACTCGAACGAGACTGTAATTAATTGAATATCGAGAGAGCACACAGACAAAGAGTCGCGAACAAATTGGATCGGCGTCGACGCACATTCGAAAATTGAAAACTGGATCCAAAAGCACACACACACGTCCCGGACTAATAGCAAAACACACACGTTTCATCCGTCTGCGAATAAACGGGATTATCGACGGGATTGTTTCATTCGATTTGTGCGAATCAAACGCGCACGCGAATACGATTGTCGTGCCCGAGGGGCGAAGGTCGAAAGTCGCGCGCTCCACTGATTCGGGAGCATGCCAATTTTGAACGGGACGCGTCGATCAATCGACACTTTGTTCCTGGAATTCAATGGCGTTTTTCGTTTCGGTAAATATCGGATGTGTATGGGTTTTTGTGATTGATTGTAGAGTGAAAAATTGTAATGGAATGCGGAAATTATCGCTGTTGTTTTAGAGTGCGATGCGTGATGGTGGTTGGTTAATATGACGTATATAATGTTCCAAAAAATGTATACATATTTTGAAGGTTTATAAATTTTTTAATTTTCATTATTTTTTTACCAAAACTGATTTGAAATCAAAACTTATGTCGAACTTAAATAAAAAAAAAAAAAAAAATTTGTAGTAAAAAAATTTTGAAACTAAAAAATTTAAACAAATACATATATGAAACTTGTTTTTATTCAAATGTGAGATGATTTTAAAATAAATAATTTTCTTTGAAATAGTCTGTAAACAACATATCAAAAGAATGTAAATTTCTACGAGCCAAGGAAAAGAAGCAGTACTCTGTGAATCGACGCATAATTTAAAATAGACATTTATTCAATGAGCGGTTGTGACGTAGAAATTTCATAAATGAAAACCCAATAGAATTTAAGTACACATATCGTACTATAAAAAGAAAAGTCTTTAATATTAGATAAAACAGAAAACCTTTCTATTTGAATTTTGTTGGAAAAATCGATTCTTATTTTTTTATGATGAAAATTTGGACCTAGTTTAGAAGTGTAATATAAAACTCCAGAATTCTCTAATCTTTGTGCTAATAGATATTTTTAAATGAAATTTTAACAAAAAGGAAGTTCGAGGCCCGAAAATAGCAATAATTAACGAGTTGAAAGCATAAATTAAAAGAAAATGCACCCGAAATCCGAACTATGCAATTTGCGTTGTTTGATTTTTCATAGCTTCATTTTCCAACTAATTTGTAACTCAAAACGCTTATTCATTTTAAAAATTGTGTTAACTGCAAAAATTCAATATCTCTCTTTTTTAATTTGGAGTTTTAACATTAATCATATTTTAATAAATATCAAAGTTATTCAACATTCAATGTGTAGTATGTATATACTTTTTTTTGGGTATATATACTGTATTATTAGAATATATAAATTTTGAATAGTGTACTTCCTATTTTTCTTTATTTAAATTAATAACAGATATGAGGTTTATTATTCAGTTGATTTTTCCATGATATTATGTATTATATTATATGTAGATAGGAACATTGTTATTACTGGCTAGATAAACTCAATTTTTCGAGTTCAATGAACAATGCATAAGAAAACAACCCACATTTTCTAAGAAATATGATTCTCGATCGAAATATATAAAATAATAGATAACATTTCATATACAATTATAGATATTCATATTAGTCAACGGACTAGGTTCAGTAATACGAGATCAAAGATTCCAGAGCCACTGTTCGACTTCAATATACAGCTATTGTGGGACCACTTCTAACTTTGCGACGTCGATAAATTGCATCATTTGCATATCGACTGCATAACGAATGCATATCGAATGCCACAAAATAAGACTTTTGCCGTATGCATCGCGAAATTGCATTTTCGGTTTTGAACTCACTTCAAAAATATTGTCCGTGTCTGCGAAATATGAACCCTCGATTACAACTGATAGTTAACAGCGTTTGTTGGTCGAATATTTTGAATCTACTATATTATATTTGAATTATAAAATAGTGTTGTTTTTTATAATTATAAAAGTGACGTTTTTATGTGAAAATCTTCAATTTTGATTTATTCATAATCATTGATTTAATAAATTTATTTTTGAAAATATTTTTTTCAAATATTATAGTATTATAGTTGTACCAATTATTTTTATTTATAATGTTTGTTATTCTTTAATATCAATGTTTTTCCAAATTTTTTTATTATCAATCTATCAATAAATACTAAGAAAATAATTTTCTAAGAAATTGCATATAAATTGTGTTTTTCCCATATAAACAAAAACATACGATTTACGTGGAATCGTTTCGAGAAAATAGCACAAATAAACATCAGATGATAACAACGTCGATTCAGATAACCTCTTAGGCTATTAGTTTACTTTTATCGTCGACTTTTTTTCGTTGTTGCTAATTTTCTGTTGATTCCATTGAATTATCGCAATTCTTCTAGCACAGGGCTTTCGCAAAGTGAAGAGCCGGTGATTGATGAGGGTCAATCGCACACTCGTCCGATTTTCCCTTTTCGGCCGAAAGTCGATTTGATAATTCGAATTTTCCGACAAAAAGAAAAAGAGGTCCTCCCGATCGTCCACTTTTCCGCCCCCACGTCTCGTGCTTCTGCCCCCCGATGGGCGGATATAACATTTAAATATTTTATTTGGTTGAAGAGAGAAGTTCTCGGTATTATTTCAATATTTTATCAACGCTGTTTGAATATTGTATCGACGCTCATGAGACGATTTTCGAACGTGAATAATTTAGCGGTTCAAATATTGTATTTCTCGAGACATGCCAATTTTTGAGCTTTGCTGAATTATGTGACACAATTGTAAACTGAAGCTTCGATTCGAAGGATTTCGTCTCTTATTGTTGCTTCTACGTCTTGCGCTTGTTAAATATTTAACAGAATTGTTATCTATAGAAATAATAAATTAGATTTATATAAAAGTGAATTTATTTTTAGAATATTTTATCCAGACTGAAAGATTGCTTTCAATGAATGTTTGAACCTGTTCAAAAATTGCACGGGTGTTTTCGAAAATAACAATTTTGGTTTATAATATATTTTGGAATTTTGTATGAAGAAGTATAGTTTTAATCCGATATTATATTCTGTCAAAAGTTTAGATATTTTTCAGAATTTGACTAATATAATCAAAATATATATTATAATTATAATATATAATAATAAATTGATTTTATAAATATATTATAATAACGTGATAGTTTCAATAGGCTATCATATTCTGTTTTAAATTTTAGTAGTGTAACAATAGTAATGTTAGATACATAATTTGTATGAGAATATTTATTTTTTTTTCCTTTTAAAAAAATTAAATCGTTTATTTTATTTATCTTAAAAATCAGATAAATTTTTTTTCAGTTCTATATAAAAATTGTAGTGCAATTACAAAAAAAATCATCAAAATAAAAATAAAAAAGCACAGTACACTTTGTATCGTTCTTGTAGTTTCTCACAGCCCGCCTAGTATAAATTGAAAGGCGGCCGGCCATCCGAAATCACGTCTTCTCAATATATTATTCCTTATTATATATTATTTTTTTATTTTATTCGCACAGCAGGTAAGCCAGGTCTCAAATTATCCTCACGCCCGTTTTCCCCACATTATATCCCCCACACACACACGGAAATAATACGAAAAATACAAATACAAACCGCGAACACACACAAACACACACACATACACATACACACAATTTCGCGAACGTGCGAGTAGTATATTTCACTATTGCGAATAGTGTTTTGTACGTGAGCGGGGTTTCGGCCGAGTAATGCCCGGAAAATGGGTTCCGCCGTCCGGCGCGCACTTATTCATTTCCAAAAAGGGATAATCTCTCGCCATAAGGGAAATTGGGAACGAACGCCCCTTTTATTGTGCCCGCGTGTGTTTCGATTTTATGTTTCAATTACATCGAATATCGGCCGCTTTTTAAATCGGGACCGGGATGCGCCTTGCGGGAGAGACGTGTTAATCGGTTCGATTATGTTGTAGAAGTTTTTTGTTCCAATTTTCTTAGATTGGGATCGTATTATATGAATATAAAAATGATTGGAAATTATGTGAAGGGCGTTCTTTCGTTTATTGTTCGGTCGAGTCGTTGAATTTTGATTGAATTGCGTTTTTTATATTCGAAGAATTTAATGATACATGTAAATTCGAATGCGCTGTGAAAATCGTATTAAAGTTTGTATTCATTAAATTTTTGAAACGCTTTGAAAAGTTTGTAACAAATTTATTTTTTGATATCTTTGCAGAAAATGAAGTTCTTGAGTCTGTCTTTTTTCATTTTGGCGTTCTTCGCCACTTTCGTGTTGTCGACTCCAGGAAACGATCCTAACAGTTCTGAAAGCAACGAGAGCAACGAAAGTAAAATACATTTTATTTACAATCTTATATAATATTATAGTTCGAGTTCCATAATAATTTTTCATCAAAAACCGCTTGAATTAAACGGATCTTTCATCCATGTTTTATTAGAATATACAAAATCAGCGAAAAAAATCATCATTAATTTATTTAAATTTCAGGCAAGCCTCGATGCTTGACAAACGAAGTTTTCAAATGTACCGAAGAAGCAACTTGCGAAAATCTTCAAACACTTGACACTGTGACTATTAAAAAAACATGCTCCTGCATTTGCAAATCGGGACTCGTCAGATTGAATGGTGAATGTTCTCTTCCAATCAAATGTGTTCATATGAGAAATAAACGTTCCAAAGGTGAGAATTTCTTTTTTAATTTCTATAAGAAATTGATTACGTAACTTGTGCTTAAAAATATTCGCATAGTGATAAAAGTTATCGCTGAGTGCTCTAATGTAATTGAGATCAAGGTTGGTTACGTAAATAATTTTTATCAGTTCAAAAAAATATTGTTTGTTTCATATTCCCAATAATAAGTTTTCATAATTTCTTTTTGATATTTAAACGATTTTTTTTTAATATTTTCAGATGGATCATCTGAATGTAAAGATCCCAATGAACAATACATGTATTGCGGTAGTAAATGTCCAGCTCGTTGTGGAGACAAACCTGGTTCAAGAGTTTGCACCACGGATTGTGTCAAAGGATGCTTCTGCAAGAAAGGATACATTCTTAACAACAGTAACAAATGTGTCTTACCAAACAAATGTTAATCATCAACAAAATTAAATAAACGATATAAATTTTGATTGTTTTTATATCTATTGCTCAAATAGTTTGATTGATTCATAAAATCGAGTACACAGAGATAATCCCGGTTCGAGGATAGTCCAAATTAGAAACTCCGAAACTAAAACACTATATTCCCAAATTCATAACATCCACACTACAAGTCTGCCGAACATCGACGTCGAATACAAACACAACTTTGCCAGAATCATGTCGGCATAATATTTCGATCATATTCGAAGCTTAAGGTGAGCTATCCGAAGATGTTTGCTGTGGTCCTTCGCCGAAGGCAGAAATCCAATATAAAACGAGTTTTATTCAAACAATCTATGAGATTATCGCGACCCTCGGGGATGGCGGCCTCGATAGTTACTATCTGACTCTACTTAATTTCCGAACGGTTCGCACAAAGTGTGAATAAGCTCGGTATTGATTCCGTATGCTTGTGTGTGTGTCCTTAAGGACATGCGAGCCCTTTTAAGGAGTTGATCCAGTCGCAGTCTAGCAGGTAAAGATATGCTGATGGGTCGGTTTATACGTGAGCCGGTGGATTTGTTGCCGCGACGTCGCTCCGAATATAAAATTTCATAAGGTTTTTTTAGTCGACGACATGATACGACTTCCTGTTGGATGTACATTTTTTCAGATGTGATACGTAAAAGTTTTGTTTTATTCGTGTGCGAGTGGATAAATATTGAAATGGCGCGTCCTTGTGAATTTTTCGTCTCGATATTTATTTTTTAGTGGGCAAAGACGCGGGTTTCCCTTGAATTTCAAATGAAAATAAATTTTGAAAGGGATATCAGAGAAGGATATTTTTTCAATTCACTCATATAATAACAATATTTTATTATTTTCAAAATTAAAAAAGGGAACATGACTAATCCGGATCAGACAAGGGGAAATAATCCGCACATCCTCACTCGAGCCTTTTTTCGACAACCTCCAACATACAAGTTGGAATTCTTCAGAGTTCGTGTGAGACCAGTCATTAGGTATCGGCAGTGGCGTGCCACGTCCACATTACACCTGCCATTGAACCCTCGCTGATTGATTGAGGTTTACTTTGTGACTTTACACCACGCCCGCCAAGCCTTTTTTTCCCACCCGGTTCCACCACCTCATTCCCATTCCACATATGCACTCTATCTAGGGTTGCTAACTATTCACTGGGGATAATCTTGGACTAAATTTGCTATGATCATTTCTTAGAAATAATTTAAATAAAAATATGTTAGTCCCATACAATGAATTATTTGCGCCATCTATGTATGTTTAGATAGTATTTTTTTTATAATAATAAAAATTTAGTAGAGATGTCAAAAAGATAGTCGTTGGCAACCCTGGTGCCATCTACATTGGTTGGGTCTGGATCTGGTCTGGCGAAGAAAGGCCACCCACTCTCCACCCCGCGGGCTTCGAACGACGAGCGATTTGTAACGTGTTTGTTCTACGCTGCCGATTTGACACTAATGTATGTACTACGTGCGTTTCTCGCGTGCACGTGTGTATTTTTTATGGGAAAAATAATATAGAAAATAAAAAAAATTACGCGTGCGTTGTGTGTATGACGGGGGGTGGGAGGGAGGGAGGGAAAAATTGAAAACTGTCTCAAATTGGCCATTAGGCGCGAAAAGCTGTCGAGCGAAACGTTTCGCGAAAGTTGTTTCGTTTGGAAAATTGCTTTGATAAAATGACTTTTGATACGTTTTGTGTATGTTTATTTTTTAACGAACACTATAATGCTAGGTGTGTGTAAATTGAGTTTTTCGCCGGCGTGCATCGCATTAGGAGATTTTTTTCAGAATATGTCAAAATAAATATCGCACATAAAAAGCGAATATATTGAATTTCTCGAATATTCAAATTGCAAAGAAAAGCATTCAATAGAAAACATTATATTAAATTCAAAAAAATCCTAGACTAAAAAAGAAAACCCATATTATTCACAAAACAAAATTGATTATCAATTTTAATAAATCAATTCGCGCGATCGAGGAAATCGAAAAGTTTTTCAGCGCGCGTCGTCGTCAACTTTCCGCGCGCGAACTTTTCCGCGGAGTTTTCCCTTAGCCGGAGGGGCAAAATAACAAACGTTCGTTTCCCGTTTTCCACGAGAGAAAACTCTCCATTTTCCGATGTCCCGAAAGCGCCATTGTGCTCGCCTTTTCGATTGTTCGACGGAATCAATTAAGACGTCTATTGCGACGATGACATTAGCGCGAGACAGTTTGAGGAACTAACACGTCTATACCGTCGAGGGTGTGTGCCGAGTAAAGGTTGGTGTTACAACACAGACAACCTTGATTTATGGTGATTGCAACCTTTATCGGATGACATGGCTGCTCTTTTGTGACCAGCGACACGACATCGAGTCTCGAACTCTCATCAAACGTTCAACGACACCGTGTAATTGAAACGGGGTTACTAATTTATTATGTGCCCAATGGAGACGATGGTGATTGAATGTTTTCTAAGAAATATTAAGTATTTATATTGTAGATATCAAATATTTTTTTAATTAAGTTTTTATAGAAGCGATAGTACTGTAAATAAAAAAAATTATAGAAAAATTACATGTATAAATTACCGATTTAATTAAAATTGAATTAAGAGCGCTAATGTTCAGTGTGTAACGATCAATTGGAATCGATTTAACATTTGCTCATTGGAACAAAGCATCGTATTAACCTATATACTACTAAATTATGTAATTAGATAGTATGTATAATATTGGGAACAATTTGAAAGCTTCAGTCAAATAATCGATACGCTAATGAAATCAACCAACATTATTATATAATACGAGTATAACGAAAAATTGATATAATAATTAAATTGTTTTTGAAAAATTTATATCGGGTCGATCATGAAAATGAGATATTTAAATAAAACAGATGTACGTAAAAATAATCATATTTATAAAATTATAATTTTGAAAAAAATAAAATAGTATTATGTCATTTAATTTAATTCTTGCACACATTCTTCGTACTGATAGCGCTTATATTGCTAACTTATTGAGACTATTCTTGAGTCATATTTTCATATGAATGGTATTTTCAATTATCAAAAACTTTGATATTAAGTATAATAAAAATATTTTTTAACTTCACGAATGACTTATTTACAATAAATGAACGAACGTGTGAGGCGCATTATTGTTTTTTGGCGAAATTGGTTCATTATTTTAGAATGTATCAAAAGAAAACTTCGATTAAAATAAAACTTCATAATATATATGTGTTTTATATTGTCAAAGCAAATTTTAATATTTTCATATTGGATTTCATAAATCGCCCGTTTTCTAACAAACCTCGAATTCAATTATTGCACACTATTAACCGACATTTCGAACATCAAAACTGAACTTTAACAATTTCATAAATTTGCCAAGCAATCAAGCTGCATCCACAGCAATCAAGACACGATTGAACGATTCAGCAATCGATTGTCCAACACCATTGGCCCGGGCAACGCGAAAGCCTCTCGCGGCGAATTATGCAAATGGCGTCCGATCGCCGGCTGCTGGACACCGCTCCACATTTATCATGCAAATCACTTTCCATCGGCGTCCAGCGATTTTTATTTATATAAACATAATTCGCGCATATCAACTGCCACAATATCGCCGGTTATTATTCGCGAAAGCGCCGCCGCTGCGCAGGTAGCCATTAACCTAATGACGCCGCGGCTCCTTAACGAGAAATGCTCACAATTCCGCGAGCGACGTTTGAGAAATATGCCCTTAATAAAATGCAAATGAATAATTAATAAACGTATTTTTTTTCTTTCGGGAGCGTTAATATCAAAAATTCAAATGAGACGCCGACAAAAAAAAGCTGAATATCTTCATGATTTCATTATATATAAAAAAATATAAATATTTATATATGAAATTCTAAAAAAAAAAAAAATAATGTAATTACGTTTAATATATTCTTTCGGATTAGCGTTTCGCGTCATTTTCGTTTTGTTTAATTTTTTCATTATTTTATACATACATATATACGGAGCGTCACGGTTGCGAAACGTCGTCGGAAAGGACAATTTCGAATAATAAAAATTATTATAATACGCCACCGCGAGTTGCTCTGTTTATTTTTAATTTGGCGAACTTAATTTGGCCATTTGCAAAATTGGAAAACGGACGGACGTCCGCCGCCGTCCGCCTTTCCCGCCAAGAAATTCAATTTCGAAATTGTAATCCATCGCGTTTCGGTAGTTTTCAGAATTAATAATGCCGCTTTCTGGCTCTGAAAAAGGTCATAAGGTATCAAGTATAAGTTTGTCCGTCGCTTGATTCTCGACGAGTTCTTGTTTGTGCTAAACTCGTGCCAACTTTTCAGCCAGTGCAGTAAACTCTGTGTTGAAACAAAACTTCTTTCGCTATGCATTTTTTTTTGAATACGATTAAAAAGTTTTTTCAAATATTAAAATTAAACTTAATCGTTTGATCTATTATATATGTATTTTTGAAAAGGTAAAGAATAAATTCTATCAAAATTAATTCGATGATGTACGCACATCATAAAATTTTATTCTGTTTCTTTTCGTTTCATCCAAAATGAATTATGGGAAAAAAATTGAAAGATAACAAAAAATATAAAATTTAAATCTATATTAAATGAGTATTCATATTAAATCGATATATAAAATTAAAAAATTAATAATAATTAATAAAAAATCCAAATCGCATACCCATAGAATCGAGAGTCCACCGCACGCGTAAAAACTTAATTTCGGGCGGCCATAAAAAAAAACCACTAACGAAAAAACATTTTTTGACACCGAAAAGGTTGAAAACACGCTTTATTAGACCGATTCGAGCGAAGAAGGGGGCGGCCACCTTTCATACACCATATACTTCCTTCCACCATGGAAAAAGCAAAGTGGCGTGCGTGATGCGAGCACACTGGACCCACGTTGCGTGATCGTCCGTTTACATACACACCCCTTACACGAGTTGCGTTCGAGTCATTAGCTTTCCACTTCAATTTACCACAAAATCACACACTTTCAGAGCCACTCGGCCGCCCACCGCCCACCGGCTCGACCCACAGTTCCTCCAGGTCTGGCCTTTCTTCTGGGGAGTCATGGAGTTGGCTTATGGGAGCCGATGGGGGTCTCCGGTGGTCGGAGAAATTGAAAATATCCCCAGCGGCCATGACAAATTGCTAAGAGCCGAGCGGCGCTATAAATTAGCGTTTTGTTGAATTTTTATTAGTTTCCAAAGCGGGGTTAGGTCCATTAGCGATCGCAGATCGTGTCGCAGATATTTTTTTTTTATTCGTCGAAGGAAAAAGTCGTGTGTGGTTGGGTTTATGTGGAAAATCAGAGGCGGTTCGTGGCCGCCGAATCGGGCGCGTTAATATTTCAAAAAGCATCGATTTTCAAATGGCGTTTTGTTTTGACCTTAATCGCGCATATATTTTGATCGAAAATTACAATTTTATATTCGTATTAGCGCGCGGAGTTATTTATGCGCACAACGTTCACGAAAATAAGCAATGTCATAAAAGACGTTGAGTTTGTACTTTTCAGTAACTGAACCAAACCACGTTTTATAATATTATAAAATCCCGATTCAAAACTTTTGGTATATTCTAAACAAATTGAACGCGACCATTTATCACGCGACGCATAGAAATCATAATGCAATGAATCCCCAACTTGATTTCCTCTCTTCCATTAAGGACCCGCCTTTACGCTGTTTAAAATACGACCCTATTATGTATGTTTAAAACCAAACACATCCAAATTCAAAGACCACACAGACATCAAACGCACCTAGTCAACTTTTAATCTCGTTTAACCTTTTATTTCGGCGTCACGGCGAAAACTCCAGCACAGCTCGAAATCGCCACCTTCAAGGCTCATTAGCCGCGGCAAAAGGCAAGAAAAAGGGTCTTCGGCCACCGTATAAATAGTCGGACGGGCATGAATGAATAAGCGAGTGACTGAGACGAGTCAGTTCCGGGTCGGGAACGGGAACAGTACGGGAATGGAACTCGGGAGACGGGAGGCGGTGTCCCGCGGGCGCGCATTACGCCTGATGGTTTCATATGGGATTGCGTGGACCGCCCTGCGTGTTCCTTTTGAATAATTTATCACCGAGGTAAAAGGTGAAAGAGGCGCACAGGAAAAACAGGGGTGGAAAGGAGTCATGGGAGTCGGCGGACGGTGGGTGGTTCGAGTTCTTTTCGCGCTTAACACCCTTTGCGCTGCATGTCTCGATTGCGTTTCAACGTAATGATTATATTTCCTAGAATGTTCTGAGGAATACGTCGATTAATCTTCTTGATGGTTCTTTCCTTTGAGGGATTTTTAATTTTTAGTCAGTATATTTTGTTTAGATTTATTTCCTTAAAAGTGTTCATTAAAAAAAATAACAAAGATTTACAAGAAGTAGATAATTAATTTATGAAAAAAGCTAGTGTTTTTAGTTAAGGTTAACGCGGAGTTGGCTCTAGTTTTTTGGCACCCTCGGGGAAAGTTTTCTGGGCACCCTTTAACGTTTTTTTTTTGCTTTAAAGCAAAATGTTTTATTTTTTCTCAAAATCTTAATTTTAGGGCTATCGATCTTGCGCTGTTGCAAAATGAAGTAAAATCTATATCTAAAGTATTTATAACGAAAATAGAGAAAATAATAAGTGAACGAAGAGTACATGAAAATTCCTATTCTAAGTTAACAAAAATTCTGATGCTAAGGTAAAATATTTAATTTTTATTGTAATAAAAATACCGATGCTATGGGAAACAAAATTTTGATAGTATACTATCAAAATTTTCGATTTTACTATCAAAAATGTTGATAGTATACTATCAAAATATCGGATTTTTTGTTTCCTATAGGAAACAAAAAATCCGATGCTAAGGTAACAAAATTTTTTATCGATCATTGAAGTTAAGCAGCAAGTCATACGGTCTACGCATAATTGAACTCATACATTTGACCTCATAATACAAGACACAACTTTGTTTTTATTATTATTCGAAGTCATCAAGATATTTAATTTTCCTTTTTCAGACAACAGACTTCCTGCAAAATACAATAAGACTGTAAATGACGTTATTAAAACAATCTCACACCTACATTAATCCAATATTATATAATATAAAATTCAATAAAACTCCAACTAAAAACAACCCCAAACAAAATTTTTCAAAATTTCAAATAAACACAGAACTCCTATAGAAAAGAGACTACCGTCGAACAACGTGTTAACACCACCGACCGTCCGCCCCGTTTCCTCCCGGTAATAATAATCTCTCGACGTCGTTGTTTTGTTCTATTAAACCTTTTATGAGGGCGGGTCCTTTGTGTTGCTCTTTACGCGGGCCGATGATTGAGCGCCCCTGGCGCGCTTTTTATTGCGGTCGTAACGCGGACGCTAATCGGACAATGGCGGCACGCTCGCCTCGACACGCCACGTGGAAACAGAGCTGTAAGAAATGGAAGAACACCACCTGTAAGCTTTGTGGTCGCTCGTGTTCTTCCGCGGGGTTTTGTTGTTTGGATGTGTGCTGATTTGTGGGTCTTCCGGACAGGGTCGTGCGAGGGATGGGCGCTTTTGATGGTTTTTTTATGTTTGGAATAGATGTTGGATTAATTGTGAGTTTTTTTTTGAAAGAAATTGAATTAATCTAGAGTTGATAGTTAAATAATATCTTTATGATGTCATCGAAGTTCGTAAAATTCAGGGCATAATTTTATTTTATAATTATTGCGTTCATAAAATTTTAAGAAACACATGGATGGAATGGTTTTATTTCATTTTCGTGATTTAATCTTGATGGGATCTAATCAATTCATAATACTACAGGAGTGAAAATTATCAAGATTTTCACTATTCATAAGTTTGAAGTGAGCAAGAAATTTATTGTTTTTTCAGTTAAAAAATGGAGAGGTAATAAAGTGTAATTAATGTACAATTTTCTATGTAATTGCATGCAGTTAACCACTCCATCAAATAGCATGTTCATTCAAAAAGAATCCTATCATTAGACTTAACCATGATTCACAATGATATTTAAATTATAAAGAAAACCTTTGTACAGAATATAAATGTGATATACTCGTAGCATAAAATTTTATCTTGTATAAGTAATATCTTACCCTAAAACTATTAAAACGTGCAACGAAACTATTCTTTGGGTTCATTTAATTTATATATTCTTTAATTCCAGTTGGCGAAAGGAAACGTATCGTTTTCATTCTTTATAATGTATTCTAAAGAGTGTTCCATTTAAACGTAAGTTTTCGCAAAGTTCCGCGCGAACGTCTAACATCTTCGTACGAGAAATTTGTATGAAATTTTGCCGCGCTTATTTGAGAGTGCTTCAGTGAATAGCACTTCGCGCCCCTGAAGGAATTGTCTCTAAGTTTTGGCTCACTCTGAAATTCTCCCTATGCACATATTTTATATGCAGCCAACAGTCCGAAAGTTTTTCCTGGCATGTATCGCGTGATATATAGACGCCAGACCCTCTCAAACTTTCGAGTGGAAAAGTGTATTTAGTGAACTAGAAGTGTCGCAGATGAAACTCGAAATAACTCAGATTGTTAACACGAAATTTAGTATGAAAAAAGAGTAGGGTTTCAAAAGTTTCTTAGATCAAAATAGTATAAGTAACAAGTTGTATTGAATAATTATACTGGATGCTGTTGGTCTAAAATAATCGGAAAACGTCTAGTCATCAATACGAGTGTATTATCAATCGTATTAGAAAAGTCTTGTTATATAGGTCACGTATGTTAATGAATCTTATTAGTATTTTTTAGAATTTCATGCATTCAATATGAAAATAATAAAGTCCACATTGAAACACTTTTTATTTAATATAAAAAAAACACAATACAATCCAAATGCGCAACTATACGAATTCTCAATTTACCCAAATTCAACTCGGGCCATTTCGGCCATTCTTCGGCCCATTCATGCGAGCGTTTCATACATCGAATAATTTCCGACCGCCAAGGCAAAAAAATAAATAAATAGACCAAAAATACACTTTCACGACGGGGGCATTAAGTATTCCACAGCTGTTCAATCTTTCACGAAATGTTCGAAGGCGGGTAGGGCACCGCGATTCCGAATCGGCCCTTATATGCCCGCCTCGTTATGCTTTCTGTACTGCTCGTCCACATTAAGTCGGCAATTTTTTTCGGCGCTAATTCACCAAAATGCCGGTGCGTGTGTGTGTTTTCAGTGCTTTGAACGGACGGAGATTCAAAATTAGATTAGCGGCAGCAATGCCGGCACACATTAAAGGCTTAAGTAGTCCGACGAGAGTAAATTTTTTAACGGATAAGGCTTAACGTAATTATTTTTTCATAGCAACGCTACATGCCCATACCACGCCATCGCTAAGCCCAGTTCAAGTTAATTGAATTCCGAGGCTTACACGCTTTTCAGGGTTACATCTCTATAAGGCATACACATGGGCGTACATGAAGACATAATGGGGGAGAGTCGGTCAATTTGTGCGTTTTGCATAAATTGTAACGGAAATATTTCTCGATGTATGAGTTCGTTAACGAGGATGTTGCGAATGTTGAATTTGTCGTGGCTCGGTAACGGTGGGGTTGGTTAATTTTGTGTTTATGAGCTATTACGGAAATTAATGCGAATGAGTTACGAGTGTAATTTGGTATTTATGTAGAAATTGACAAATTAAATATTTTTGTTTTTGATTCTGAAAGACACAAAAAAGTTTTAAATATCGCTATTTTTTTATATTATACAATTAAAATACACGACAGAACTGAAAATAAAATATATGATAATTTATTTTGCCCAATTTTTAATCTTATATTATGTTCATATCGAATAAAAAGACTTCACATAAAACCTATTGAAGAAAAAAAACTTTTTTGCTGTGGTCTGAAGTTTGAACCTTTATTCTTGTAAAAAGGGGGAGTATTTTTTGAAGAGATATATTTAAGTCATCCCTTACTCAACGAATACACTATGTGATTACTTTAATTTATCAAACCACTAAATCCAGTAAAATCAAACCAATTATTTTCAATAAAATTATCAAGACATACGATTTCAACACATCCACTCACAAATCAACCACCGCAGCAGACACAACAACCAAACACCCCTCCAACACCCAAACATCCGAACAAGTCAACCAAGAAAACTACTAAAACACACACATACACACACATCCAAAAACAACAATATTTATTAACTAATTATTTTGAGTGTGTGCACCGCGAAACGGGACGACCGTCCCCTGCGTCTAATACGCGCTCGCACATTCATACGTTTTTCGGCCGTATTATGGCGCCATTATTTACAGTTATTAGTCTCGTAAGACTGTCTTATTTATACGCGGGCATAATTATGACGCGGACGGACTTTCCTCATACCAGGGGTGACTCCTCGCACGTCCCTCCTACGAAATAATACGACCCCTTAACGACCCGCCGTATACAACAATTCGTCGAGCCGAATACTTTGCACGCTTTCGGTGTATGGAGGTTATAGTGCCTAGATATGGTTGGTGTTTAACCGTTGGGTTGTGCTCTATTCGATAAGTCGTGATTTTTAGTTTTTGAAGTTGTACTTTTGAAATGTTACGCAACGGTGATTTTATGTGTGACGTTACATGTGTTACGCAACGTGTATCTGCGGGAGCTCTGGTTTATGAATGATATAAAATATGGGAATGAGAGTTGACTAAATAACATAAGTTGTATAATACTTGAGTGTGGGGATGGCTTTGAAGATGATGTCGTAAGTAGGGTGAATTTGAATGTAGTTTTGGGTGGTTTTTTTTTAGCGTAAAGTTTATTCATGTGAACATGGAGTTTGTATATTATAATAGTTTTATCAAATGTTGCATGAATTAAACTGGAAAGATTTATTGATTTTGTTATTAGTTCAAAACGAGATGATGGTCAAAAATAGGATAAATAGAATAGATTAATCAAATTGATCTTTTTTTAAATTTTTATTTAGTACTCAGTAACTAGAGAAATGTTTTTTTATTATTATACGAAGAAATTTATCAAAACTTGATAAAAAAAAATGAGAAAAGTTTTGTATTATAAATACGTTAGGATTATGAAATAAAACAAAACAGTGATTAATTACTTAAGCGAACATTGATTTGATCTTACAATTAGATCGGGTAGTAAAAGTCATTGAAAAGAGTTATTTTAACTAATACATATAGTTAAGAATAACTTACCACATTCTAAAAATAAAATGACAGTTAGTACCTAAGCCTTATTTTAATAATCAATCATTCAATATTTGATCTAAAAAAATTAAATAAATCTTCAAATAGAATACGAAAAGGATCTGAAACAATATTATAGTATAGATATGCTATGATATTTTTATTAATATTATATGGTCACTTATCATAATTTTATATACAAATACGTTCATATTCTAGCAAATGTAAAATTCATAGTGTTTGAAGCGGTTTTTAATGCAAAAAAAGGTTAAGAATTTCTGAACGTAGTACATAGAGAAGGAGAGAGTTCGGAATTTATCTCGCGAATTCTTTATACGGGGCACACGCTTGAATGGTCCAACCCCGAGTGTGTTATATTATTATTTTCAGTTTCATCTTTTTCAGGGCAGGGGTTTGGCGAAATTTTCGTCGCCGTATTAAATTTTGTTAAAACTTTTGCCAATTTCGAAGCGCGCGTGTGTAAACGCTACGGCACGAGTACTGACGAAAGAGGAACATTCCAATAGTTCTTGAGTCGCGTTTTATATCGAATCCAAATTGGAATTTTTCTTTGATAATTCTTTGAATTCCTATAGAAGCTTTGGTTTCTTGGAATTTTACAATTGTTTCATTATTGTGAAAGAATTGAGAATGTCAGTGTCTGCATTGTGACTTTGTAAAACGTAAATTAAATAATCAATCATCGTTTTATTTTTTCGAACGATCCTCGCACATACTTTATTTGACGCAAATGTTTAAGTTTAATTCGGTTATAATAATGAACGAAGTCTGAAAAATTTCTTAAGTGAAAGGCTTTGATCCTTCTTTTCCTCCCTCGCAAGTTATTTAATGATCTGAAAATCGCTACTCGAATCGAACTTTTTTCCGCAAACTCGACGTTGACCTATTTCAAACCCCACCTAAAAACTCCTACATCAATTATAAACGAATATTCCGTACAACAAAACTAAAACGATTTACACCTGTCGTTAACTCACCTCTACCGATACGAATTCATGCATCCGTTAAACGTTGCATTAACCCCTCCAAATTAATCGCCCGACTCTTAGCAGTGGGTCTTGCTCTTTATACATGTACTTACCCTACGTACCGTACCCAGGGTAAGCAAGCATGCGAGCAATTTGTAGCAGTCGACCTTTGCTACACCTCCGGTTAAATATTTCGTTGCAGCGATGCACGTCTCGGAGTGCGGAGCGCAACGTTTGTTTGTATGTACGTCCGTATACACAATTTGCATTTAGAACATGGCAACCGTCAACAAAGCCCCATCAGCGTGCCTCGCCATCCTTCTGCGTGAGATGAGGATATTGGATCGTAGCAGACGGGCTGAATATTATGGGGTTTATGGGGTATGGCGCGATTGCGGCCGCCATGGTCGAGGGGTGGGGAGTTTTCGTTTTGGAGGGGTATGAGGGATTTTCGGTTGGGGTCGGTTTTTTGTTTTTTATTGTTTGGGTGTTGAATGGTTTCTTTGTTGAGTTGCTTTGAAATGTTTGGCATCTTTGGCAGTTGTGTGGTGATGGTAGAATGAAATTTTTTATGACAATAATTGGGAGAAATGTAAATTTTTGATAAGTTGAAACAGTTAAATATGAAACATGTTTCAGTTGTTGAAAAAAAATGTAATATGTATGTTTTTTAATAAAATTTTCTTATATGGAAATAATTTTGGTATAATAAAGTTTAATATTTTTATAATCAGATCCAACTTCGGATAAAATTGATTAGATTTAATTTCATAAATATAAATTTATGTCGATTTATTAAAAAAAATATGACATAGGCAATGATGATTATCATAGACCAAGCGTCGGCAATCTTTTTTGGCTGTGGGCCAGAAGCAACAAAAGTTAAGTTAAGTTGCCAGAAAAGTTATTACAGGGATAACTGGCTTTTGGCGGCCAAGCGTTCATAGCGACGCCGCTTTTTGATCTTTCGATGCCGGCTCTTCCTATCGTTGCGAAGCAGAATTCGCTAAGCGTTGGACTGTTCACCCATCAAAAGGGAACGTGAGCTGGGTTTAGACCGTCGTGAGACAGGTTAGTTTTATCTTACTGATGACCGATCATTGCGATAGTAATGGTGCTCAGTGCAAGAGGAACGGCAGTTTTGGACATTTGGTTTACGCACTTGGCCGACCGGCCGGTGGTGCAAAGCTACCATCCACAGGATTAGGACTGAATGCCTCTAAGGCCGTATCCCACCTAGCTTAATTGGGCAGTGATACTGTAGCGTTGTTACAGTTTTGTATGGTTCGGATGACGTCACTCGGGGGAGGCGCGCGAAAGTGGCGTACTGCGTACGCGCACGAACAACGAACATTTATAAATATGGCATGCCTCGCCCGGTAAATCATTCTGGTGCCGACCGTCGTTCGAGCAACATGTCTCTGTAATAAACATCTTCACGGACATTGGCGTTTGTATTTCAACCCCCCTCTCTCTCGCCCCGCTTACCCCCACTCTACAATACGTTTTGTGAGATCCGAGGGTCGAAAGGCTCTTACCACAGTAAACTATGTGACCTATCAGGCGGTTGTCGTCCGCGATGGCCGTCGTTGAAGCCCGGCGAGCCGGAGTGATCTGCGCACAGCGGTTAGACATCCCGGCGCAACGGCACTCCAAACTAACGGCTCAGACCATGCTTGTCAGTTCGACGCCGGATCTCAGAATCGTCCGTAGACGACCTTCGTACCTGGCAGGGTGTTGTACCCGGAAGAGCAGCGTTCAGCTGCGATCCGTTGAGACTCGGCCCAACGCCAAGAGATTTGTAAATTATGTACACATACGCTGTAAGCGTGTCGAGTGCATGAAATTTTCAATTTTACGTTTCTCTTCACTATATAGCTAGTGTTTATGTAATTATTTTTTATTTTTATGTTTCGGCACTCCTGATGGTTTACTCTATTAAAAAATTACACTCCTAATGGTTTATTTTAACTCAAAGATTTTTTACAATTTACTCCTAATAGTTTAACTCAACTTTCTGTTACTGTTTCAATTATATTCTATTACTATAATTTTTTTTACTTTAAATTAAATATAACTAAACTTTATAATAATATTTGACAACCAAAACCTTGTTACATTATGCATAGCCAAAAATAGAGAAAACATTAAGTTAATCAAAAAAACAAAAAAAAAATGCTCACAAAATATTCCCATTTTCTCAAGGCAGCATATTCTGCCTTGAGTATAACTATTATGTTCACAATGCATAATCGATTTAATTAAATATTAACGGTCGGGGCATCGCTTGTGTAATTAATTCTCTGAGTTTTAATCTAGTCACTGGAGAAACAAGGCAACGAGGGACTTTTCCCATTTTCCGTAGAGTAAATTTCACTAGCTCAAGACAACCTTAATACCAAAAATATAAGTTTAATACTTAACTCTTACATCAAACTAAAGCCTACTTATTTTCCCATTTCGGACGGTAAACAAAGATTTTTTCATTACAAAATAATAAATCGATTCAAGATCATAATGAACCGAACTCAACTAACATCCATTCCTGATCCAGCATCGATCCGACTAAATCTACACGTCTACAGCGATCTCTCACGAACTTGCTCGACTTCGGCACGAGTCCTCAGGGACATAAATTGAATGGGGCCCGTGCAAAAACATCCCGGCGGGGCATATTTATCGGCGCATTGTTCCCGTTCCGGGACACAACAATAGCCCCGAACATCTCCCTCTAACCCGGCTCCAGACGGCTCCTGACCCTCCTCTTCCCTCCCGATTGGACACGTTATGCTATCTTTTATTCATCCAGCTCGACCGGATGGATTTATGGTGGGGCCTGGCGGGCACGCCGCCGCGGCCATGTTTATGCATGGACACTGCTCGGCGCCTTTTCAAATATTGAACGGCTCAGGTGCGAATATCGCGTCCCGATCAATGTTTAACCGCAAAACAGAAACAATACGTGGTCGGGATGGCCGCGGTTATGGCCAAGTGGAGGATCTCGAGGTGCCGGAGGCTGCGTCTCGGAAGTTGCGGCTGGGATGTGCCGGTTGTGGTGGTTGTTGACTTCTTGGTTTAGTTTCTTGGTGGTGTATTGAAAAATTTTGGATGGTTGAAATAGTGTATTTGCATATGAAAATATAATATATATATATTAAAAAAAACCTGCATTTTTTAAATTATTATCGTATGTAATTTTTATAAGGTTCTATGTAAGTTAATCTTGTGATGATATCAAATTCTCAAGCATTTTTCTTTATCATTTACTTTGTAATAATTAATGAAAGATAACTCTGATAGAATTTAATATTCAAAGTAGTTCTTATTAAAATATAATAGTATCAGATCAACTTGTATTTCAATTTGGTCGATTTGTAGAACTAATACGTTCAACATAGTTAAAATGTTATTAATTTGGTATTTTGTTATGTTATCATTATCATAATAAAATATATAATTTATTACATTAATAATATGCAAATTCTATTTCAATTCTAAAATAAGTCTTCAACATGAATGTTAGTATAAAATAATTGTAACGTTGTGAAGCTTAATATAATATTAAAATTAAACAAGAATTCCTATTATTGTCATCTGTGAAATATTCATTATATTAATTTTTGAATTACACAGTCTGAGATAAGACGCTAGTTATAAATTAAAATTAGATTTGATCACAACAGCAATTTATTTTGTGAATAATGAATAAGTTAGAGATTAAGATAAAGATTATTTAAGTTTTCGTACGAAAGCTGAAGGTAAATCAAATAAAATGTACGAAATAAGTTTCTATAAAGGGATTAAATGAATATTGCGAAGAAAAAAATATTCTAAAATTTACGTTGTATATTTTGCATATCTAAAAGAAAGATAAATTCGTAGATATCAATCGAAACGAAGATCGCTGTAGCCAGCTCGTAAATAATACTGGTTAATGATTCCACAATAAGTACCCAGCTAGAACCGTTTTCCTCTGCAAAATTAATAGATTGATGGGCTCTGCCCCGGCGGTGTAGGTCATGCTTTATGGCAATCTTTATCAGTTGGCCACGAGTCGTAAATCTAATGAAAATCGTTCCATTCGCAGAATCAAGACAAAGGTCTAACAGCCGAAATATTTATAAGCGAAATGTCTACATACATATAATAGCGATTCCAAAACGGCACTTACATTATATTAAAATTCTTAGAAATGTTTTCAGCCTGTCGAAAATATAAATTTCATTTTGACCGTCAAACTTCAACCAATCAAAAACAAAGTGCAAAATGAAAATATTTTTCTTATTTATTCAGAAACCAGGCTACACCAACCCTTCACTCTATAACCCATACCGCATACCACCTTAAGGCATCCCCTATCATCGTCCGATTAAAAGTGCATCCGCGGCTAGCACATACACACCCAGCCATATTATACAAACACTTCGCCTCGTTCGTTTTTCTACAAAAGTCGTCCCGGACACAAAAGTGTGTCGTTAAGGCCGCTGCAGCGGCGTATGCGGTTTTATTGTCGTCGTTATCTGGCCTCGACCAGAGTTGCTGCGGTCGTCCCGCGACCCCACGGTTTACCGCCCCTGGTTTTATACCGCGGCCGTGATATGAGTCGTTCATATGAAAACGGGACCAACCGCGGGAAAAGCGAATATACGAGTCTGAACGCGAGAAAAGGTATGGAAAAATGAATGTGACGATTATTTGTTGGTGTGCTTTTATGGGAATATACGAGTATTATATACGTATTAAGGTGAATTGTTAGTATAAGATGCAATAGATTAAAAATATTAGTTCGTCAAATAATTTTTTCTTTTTTCCGAACTAATGAATAACATTTGAATTTAAATTATTCTATTATGTAGGATACTTAATTTTTAGTATTTTTAAGTTTTGGCTTAGATAGTGAACAATAAACAGCCCGTAAAAAACTTTAAAATATCTAATAATAAAGAGAATTTATATCATTTTTCACTGTAAAAATTTTGTAAAAATAATATCGCGACCGCGACAACCATAAATATAACACTCGTAATATGTGCAATAAAAATGCAGTTAACGTTAGTGATTTTCAAAATTCAGATCGGGGATTTTTTATTAACTGATAAACATGGTGATGACATGATACTAGTCATAATTGATTCTGATACATCTCAAAATATAAGAGAGATCATGTTAAAGACAGAAGTTAATCGATAAAAAAGTGCGGTATCTGTGTCGCCTCGGTTTGGTTTCAAAAAACTTTTACATTAACCCAATAGTTTAATTAGTTTGATTTTGAATAAAATGAGTTTGATATATATTTTTTTATTATTATTTAGATAACATGTAACGTATTTGATATTTAAGATTTTCTTAGTAAGAAAAAGATTGACTAAGTTTTCATCCAACAAAAACACCTTATAATATAAACAACGTCGGGTTGTATGTTGTGAAATAAATAATTAAAATTGTTCGATATTTGAACATCATATAAATTTCCCTCGAAAAGAGGGTTGGATCATTTGGCTACTGAATGTATTCATATCTTAAATGCCCGCCGGCCACTCGGACGCCGATAAGGCACCAGTGTCGAAAGCTTACCTCGGTCGATCTTACATGTTCGCATACGTATTTTCCGCTGTAAGTACACACGGAACGATAAGATAGTAGTACGTCGCTGGGGATGAATTTTATTTGCGAACGAAAGCGATTTCGGATATATGTCAAATGTGTCGCTTTCGTGAGCCGAGTGTTTTTCGTCGTTTTCTTTAGCCAATCGTATTCGGTTTCGTTGACAAATCTTATACGATGAAAGGGCGAAGTTTTCCAAGATGGACGCATTCAAATTTTATCGCTCATCGCAATAAACATATTCTATTTTTTTGATGATTAATCAAAGCACACGTATTATTATGTGAGCTTAATTAAGAACGATAGTCGATAAATCAGTTTCAGCGCAACATGTTGGTGCTGACGGGTGTGCGGGACACTTTGTACGCGACCAGGGTTGCCAACACTTCTTCAAAAACTACGAAAACATAAGAAATAAAACCGTCTTTGAATATTAAACCAAAAACCACAGCACGGGTGCTTATATTACAATCTATAAATATCAAACTAATCCATATTCTCAAAACCTTTATAAAAAACTCATCTTCACACCTGAAATAAATCACTAAAATAATAGTATCGAAAATACATAGGTACAAGCGTATCGAAATCGTCAGGTATACTTTACGCTACTCCCCATATACAAGTACAACTTGAAAAATCGATACGATTAATTCAATCGAAACGAATCCGATTCGTTAACCACCGCGAAAACCGCATCCATTTAAAACGAAACAAAAAACGGCCATAAGCGAACCGCGAACGGCCCGCGTAATAGAGCGCAACGGACCGTGCGAAAGCAAACTTTTCGCCATCCCTGCCGTATGCAAAACTAGCAGTCGTAAATTACGGCGTCAACCCCGTGGCACCACCCCGTATATAACCCCATTATTTCGTCACGTGTTTGCGCACATGTGTGTATGTGTGGCTAATTTTCGTCCATCCCGCATAACGGCAATTTCATAGATTCAAAACGGAAAAGTTTTGTAGGGTTCAGCGGTTGAGTTTTCTGGAGGTGGTTTGTGTGGGGTTGTAAATTGAGTGACTATTGGATGTGTGGTTTCTAGGGATTATGTGTTGTTGATTATTTGGTGAAATACGCTTGGGTCTGTTTTTATGCGATTTCGAAATTATGCGGTTCAAAATAATGGAACTTATCTCTCATTTTTCTGTAGATGATAAGGTTTTTTTTTATGCGAATGCGCATAAATAAAATCTATAATTAATACTAGTGCAAGTTATGATCGTTAAAGTGTGAGTATGTATAGGGCGATGGGTGAATGGAATTGTTTTTAAATCTGGCAACTCGCTCCTTCCTTTGAATTCTTTCTTTTTTTATCTTTTTGAATTATCTTAATCATGCCAATTATTATCGTTTAGTGATGATAGTTTTGATGTATGTTCATAAATATGTATGCTGATTGATTTTTTAATGCAATTTTTGGTACATTCTATCACATTGATTTGAAGTTATGCAGTTTTTAAAAATAATGGAACCTCCCTCAGTTTTTTATGTACATAGTTCAAGTCATTTTTGATGCTAAATTTTTATATGCGAACGTATTTATCGCATAAAAACAGACCCAAGTGTATATATAACAATTTTTATTTAGAGATAAAAATTTTAAATGAGGGATAAAATTTCATTATAGTTTTTCTTAATTCGATACTTTTAGCGCAACCCACCCACACATAAAATACATTAAACGCTGTCGTTCCTGAGAAATAATTTATGCGAGCTCCAGTAAGCCGAGTCGCTCGGCTCGTTAAATATATATTAACAAATGTAAATGACGCAGAATTAGCGTCGAGGAAACGTACGCCGCTCACTCGCCCACTTACCTCGAAAGGATATTCTTTCGTGTAGATTATCCCGCTTTTATGCTGCGGGGGAAATCCCGGGATTCCCGTTTTGAGACGCGGATCTTGGTGCATGTGATCGCGCAAAGATACGATATTGTCGCAATGGATATTGCATGTACGTAGTAAAAAAGGGCATGTGTGCGGCATATGGGGGTGGAAATATGAAATTTCTGAGCCTTCTTCCGAAAATGAAAGAGTCTTCCCGAAACATGTACTTGGGAGGGTTTCAGTGTTTTTGTCTATCGGTTTATTTTGCTATGAATGGAAATTTTTTTTTTGTTTTGATTCCAAGGACATTTTGAAATCTTAAATTGTACAATTTTGTTTTAATGGATTTGATAAATGTATCTGATTGATATAAATTGGTTCAACCAATTGAACTAATAAAACTGTGCATAAGTTGATCATTAAATAAATACAAACGAGTTGTAATTTAATAATAATAATTTCAGATGATGTAATTTTATGCGAGAACCATTAATTTTGATAATAAAAATTATATTAAATAAATATTATTTTACGTATATAATGATTTATATTTTCATGGATATTTTTTTACAAACTACTACATTTTGAATGAAATCGGTTATAACAAGCAATCCGAAACTGAAAATTTTCGCCCGGAAGCGGCGAATTTTCACAAAAACAAAAAACTGCGAATTTCCACATTTTTTTCCATGGGCGATAAATAAATATGTGCATCAGCGTCGGGCAGGCCACCTAATGTTTCCATTAACCTCGGCCATAAGCATCTGTTGCCCGCTATCGTCTCTCCTCCTATGAGACTCCTCTTTCCCGTCTCGGGATCCCGGGACCCACACCCGGGACGCGTTCCCGGCCCGCATTTATTATTTAAAATAATGGCGGGCGCAGGTTACTATTGTTGTATTTCAAAAGAGCCTTGTATTTTTCTCGCGCAAACGTAAGAACGCCGGGTTCATTGTTGTGCGCGACCGAAGAAATGAAAAATTTCATAAAACCCCATTCACGGCCCGGCGATTTATTTTTCTTCAAACACGACCGACACCTTTTGCCGTTCCTTTTCCGTTCGAAGAAAAGGAAAAAAATTGAAATTCGAGGGGGTGGGTCGGCGGTTGAGCGCGGAAAACAATCTGCTCGTTTCTATGGGAGATGTATTGCGATCGCATTTAGGATCCATTCTTGATGTTCGATGGTAGTATCTTATGTATGAATAATAAAAGGCTGCCCCCCATTGTGTGTGTTTTCATTCTCGAAATCTATTAGAATAATGAAAATGTGGATTTACACGCGATGTAAATATTTCAGTTGGATTCTTCGCGATTAATCTGAATATGAATGATATCTTATGACTGGATGCTTTGTGAAATAACATTGTATCAAGATAATATTTTTCATGTAAGATTTATGAAAACGGTACTTAATTAATTAAATTATCAAACGCATTCCGAGAATTATGTATTAAAATTTTATTTTACGACGAATTTATACTTTTGAAATGTGGTACTGCGAAAAATTGTTATAAAGTCGACTCGGTTTTACGTCAGCCATAAAAATATCACTGAACCAATGTCTTTGGAGAAGAGCACAAGTTTGCTCAACGAAAACGACGATTTCGCGATATGGTAATTTAATGTTTCGGTGCATAACGCTGCATTATATGACAAACGCAAGTTTCATAACATACGAAACTTGAGCAATCTAAAAGTTTTCTGTTATGTTTTCGGATACGGCACTATCACATAATGTTTATGAGTCCATCGAATCAAAACATGCACAACATAAGATTTTAAACCACATCGATTTACCATCAAAACGAGCGAGATATCACAAATACATTATTCAAAAACATTAAAGAAAACTGCAAACGCACTTCAAATCCGACCTAATAAAATCGAAATTAAAAGAAAAAGGGTTTCCCATTAACACATATGTCACCAATAAAACCACAACCTTCCCTTGCAGGGATCTGCGATTTTGCTCCGTTATCGAGCACGCTGATTAGCGAAGACATGTCGAGTGGACTATTAAGCGGAGATCGGTCGAGATGTCAGCACTATTTCGAGCCAATTTCATAGATTAGTTGGCGTTTCGTTGACGTCGGAGGGTGTCTCGTTCGCGTTCCGAAGAGTCGTTCCCGAGATTGGAAGTCGATTAGACTGGTTAAGTGCGATAGGATCGGTTCGATGTTTACTCAACGAGGCGAAGATTTTACTTGAAAACTCCGCGAGTTAAGTGCGATCCGAAAGTCGCTATACTCGCATGTGTTTATATTTGTTCTGATCTTTTCTTTTTTAATGAACTGTTGATTTAAAAAAAAAAACAAATTCATTTAATTTTGATTTGGTAGAAGTTTCATACTAAAACATGTCTATAAAAATTGCTATGTTTGTAATTCCTTCATAATTTTTTCGATTTGACTTTCATTGTGCTTTTTTCAATTCGAACATTTTTATAAGAGAAATCCCTCAACTTTTCTAGGGCCTTAGCACATTTACGCCGAGTATAGCTTTTATGACCATCGAACAATCAATATTCTAGTCGAACCGCGGTTTCGCCACCGATAAAGTTTGCAAAGCGTGCCGCCCGGCTTCAGCCCCACTACACACGAGAACCGGAGAACTTTAAAGTTTAACACACACACACACCGGCCCCAAGAAAGCAGAAAATACGTACATACACACAAAATGTGTATGCGGACACGTGCCGAACCGACAAACAACTCTCTCTCGAAGGCTATCAATTATTTCTCGGCTACGGTTACCGTACCTAGTTGCGAACACGTTCTGGCTGGATTAAGAGGACACACAATCGTTAACTGTTTTTATTGTTGGTTTGGGGTCTCGCATGATGACGACCAACTCTGCAGTCAGCAGTGTACAGTGGGTCCTTGCTAATTTTGTACATTTGTTACGGTTGCGATGAATTTTTAATGGAACGTTTGCAGAATGCAATCATGAATTATGGTCGTTGTATAATATGATGTTTACGTAAGGTTTCTTAATACTTTGATTTTTGTATGACGTAGGCTTATGTGTGCTTTATGGCCTTAGATTGCGCATTACTACGACGTGCTCTGTCTCCTGCAAACTGCATGCTGTACAGTAGATCCTCGCTAATACTATTTTTCAATATTATATTTGGAAATACGCAGTCAATTTTTTCTATTATATTTTCATTTTTCATTTCATTTTAAATCAAACTTTTTTCGCATAAAATATTTATATTTTTAGATTTATTATTTCTATTTATTATTTATCTTTGAATATACATAATCTATTTCTTATAATAATAGGAATGAAAATTTTCAAATTTTCTTACCGTGTTAAAGTGAGCGTAATCACAGATCATGTTTGATTTGTTATTTGTGTTTCCATTTTCTGTTGTTGTCAGGTTCAGTTTAATTTTTGTTTGTTTCTTTTTTTTTCTTAGGTGTTATGTAATATACATAATATGCTGTAATTGTATTATCGTAAAACTGTAATGTAAATTTTGGGGCTAAAAATATAAAATTTGAAAATTGTTAAAATATTGTAGGTAGTAGTTAGATTGGAAATGGAGAAAGGAGCTTTGATTATCATAAACGAAGTAAAAAAAAAAGAGTGTAACTTAAAAGTGTAATAGATGATTTATTGACTTAGAAATTATTATATTATTATTATATATGTATGTATTATAATATATAAATATTTATATTTTTCATTTGATTCGATCGAATTAAAATCATATAGAAATTATGCATTCATATGCATTCAAATTTATTACAAATTTTAATCTCAACAATAAACACCAGATAAACACACCATAAAACCACAATATGCACCCAATAAACCACCCCCCCCAACAATCCCAGACAACCGAGAGCACACTGTATCCGCATACAGACTACTCCTGCTACATCTGAATTATTGAGCGCGTTGCAAATAGATGGCGCTCGCTCCTCCATCTATATTTATAGGTTTATTATGTCGTAACGCGCCGCCGCTATCATGCAGCCCTTTATTAAGCCGAAATAACTATATTGTGGCACCACTGTTACAGTGTTGCCATTCCCCCGTCCGCGCGTACACCCCTTTTTGCCGCCATTAATATAAATTATTACTCATAGGCGGGAATTCCTCGAATTTTTTCGCTCCTCTCGTTCGGGGCCGAATAAGGAAACTAGCCGTTAGACCCTCATATATTCGTATGGTTTAGTTGTGGAAATAAATTATGTGCACTTTCGGAAATTCGGAAAATTTCTGTGGAACTTCGGACGATTGCGATTATGCGGGGCGTCGTTATTGGGAAAGTGGCGTAAGCAGGGGCGGGTCGGACAAATTGGCGGGATATTAATGCGATTTGAATTTGGGAGAAAAAACGGTGTTTATTAAACTGAGAATTTGGTTTTCGTCGTGGTAAATGGTGAAAATATTTTGTGTCAAAGGATTTATTGAAAAAAGTTTCCGGAATCACCGGTCCGCCGGGGTTTCTTACGGCGTTTCGCCTGCCCGATCCGCCCCTGGGAATAAATCACGTTGTAATGGATTTTTCCTCATATTTTACTTTATTAAAATAGCCTTTTAGTTTTTTTTATTTCGTTTGATGTCAGAAATACGTTTTTATGGTCCCATGATTTTTCCCAAGATATCATTTTTGTGTAATGAAATAATTTAAGGAATTTAAATTGAGCAAGGATATATTATATTATAATAACTTTTGAATAATCGAATGTATAATATTATATTTAAAACTTTGGTTAGAATAATAAAATTAGTAAAAAAAACAGCATTTTAATTATTTATTTATTATTTCGAAATGAACAATAAGATTTTACATGGAAACTAATACATGAATTCTTGTATTTACATTGAAAATTATCCACTGATTATTGATTACTATGTTGTTTAACACATTTTCATATATGAAGATTACCTTAACAATATAGCTTTAATATAAAATACAAAAGAAAATTTTGCATAAATATTACATTTTTCAGTGCTAACTATTCTGCAAGCATACGATATGAAACGATAAATTATTTTTGATTCAAAGAATTACAATTTTTTTTAAATATATACCCATCGATTAAATTATCGATTAAAAAAATAACTTTAGATTAGAATCAATTGCAAAAATATTACAAATGTGCCTTAATTATGATTCCACCATTTAAATGATTCAAATAATTTTCTTTATAAATATATATACATATTTCTTCATAATATACTTATATACATTTTTCCACTTAATCTAAAACTTTTATTTTCTTCTATTTTCCAGTGAATGTATGTATGTAACGCTACAGTACGGCAAATTTAAATGTAGACATTCAAACACAGCATAGTCAGGATTTTGATTTTAAGCTATCGCTATCATGTATATTATCAATGGAATATAAGCTAAACATTTTTAGTCTAGTGAACAGATTTAAAAAATATTACAAACTGAATTTGACAAGTTTTACCGCATGATGGAGTCAAACATACAAGGATATATAGCAGTGTGTAATCAAGGGGAAGTTTAAGTACAACTATGAAACTTTGATTATGACATTGATATGCAAAAATTTATACACAGATATGATAAAATTGACAAATACACATACTCCGTATGATGTGGGTGGATATGGATAATAATACATTATACGGGATCTATCGTACGAAATCCGGGCAGTCGAATTCTTCTATATTGAACAACCTTCTTTGTTTTAAATATATTTATATTTATTTACAAACTCAACCAGTAGAGTCACGTTTCACGAAAACGATTCACCCAAGTGACCAACAGGATTGGAACCATCAGCAGCAGTTCGGGATTGAAGCGGGAAACGCACGAAGCACTCTTCACTGCGAAAATAAAACAGACACATTTAAAAAACCATATTCGATTCGAACATCTAAAAAAAACGAGACTCTCAACAAATTCGAACAATAAAAACTACACAAAAGGCACAGACCGCCCAAACAATTAGCCCGTAAAAACCATAAACGAGAACCACTCTAAACGGTTATAGCGCAGCAGGCACAATAAAAATCAATCAGCAAATTAGTGCCTCCGACCATCGGAAAGCCTCCTCAGGGGGTGGTGGGCTTGCACCGTTGCACCATCTCCTGCTAAAAGGTTTCCAACGCTCAGTCGGCTGCATTATTCAGCGGCGTCTGAAACGGGCTGAGGAAACTTGCCAAGTGCCTTGTGTTTTCAGGTCGCACAAGTTTCAGCCGCGCTAACAGTTTCAGGTTAACCAATTAAAGCGGGCAACACAATTGCCGCTAGAGCGTTGCGCAATAACAATGCCTTCAATAACAACAACTCGAGCAACAACTGTTAAAAAGCGAGCGCTCGTTTCGTTTGTATTATAATTACGTGCGTGGTCGTTTTCGTTGTGTTTGTTAAAATTGTATTTTAATTAGATTAATTAACAAGTTTTCATGATTTATATGGTATTGAGATGGTCAAAAATTAAATAATTATATTTCCCTTTTGAAATTTTAATGAATCTGTTGATATTTTCATTGTAGCACCACTAAAAAAGATACAAAAGCACGGATGAAATTAAACATTTATGTTTAACTGAGCGTTTGTTCAAGGCGGCAGGTTTCAAGGCGGCGGTAAATTTCAAGAAATTTACATAAAAAACTTAAGCCGAGAAATAATACATTTATTTTATATTTTAATTTCAATTTTTTTTTTAAATATAAACAACCGAGTCCTTTTCCGATTTTTATTCGATGGCGTATAAATGACCTATATTTGTGAAAAATTGAGAGTCGTTTCAAAATACGTGTGCCGTTTCAAATATCGGCCAAAACGTTCAATATTGCACGAAATTAATCGTCGCGCGTATGCGAATTGTTGTCGGAGCGGTTCCGAATTTCGCATTTATCATTCGCTAATTATTGTCGATTATTTATTGAAGGTTTTCGAGTATCGATTAAAATCGCAATGATTCATATTAATGAATATACGGAAGATTCATTCGACTAAATTAACCGATGCGTCTTCGTCCACAATAATTCATCGCGAAAGAGGGAGATGTTTTTTAAACGCAAATTTAGACAAAGTGTTTATTGTAGGCTCATTTCGAATAGCTACCCTCGAAATTTATGATACATCCCTTAGTGTTTAAAAGTGATATTAATTAAATGGGCTACGCTATTACGAATGCTATGTACCACCACTACTGTTGGTACTCGACATGCCTCGTTGCTCAGTGTGTTTACGCAGTACTTCTGAGAGTGTGTTTTCAAATTTGTCATAAAGTTTTCCAACAAGATAGACTTACAACTTACGGCACATATCTTTTGAATTTATGTGGTCAATTTGAGAAAGTATTTTTTTTCCGTTATATAATGTCGAAAAAAAAAGGATATTTTTAACAATAAATATGATATATTGAATTTATTAGAATTTATGTGTAATAATATATAAACTTTCAGGCTTTGTAATGCGTATAAGTAACAACTGAGATCGCTTTATTAATATTGCGAACTTAATATAAATTGACAAAATTAATAAGAGAGTTCTTCCCCGATCCAGTGGACCCAACAAGAAGCGCTATGAACAAGATTTATACACAATGGAACTACACTTTCATGATCATGTCTCCACACGTTTCTGAATTATGGGGTTAGTTTGGAAACTTTTGGATTTGGATAATATATCATAGTCGCAACGGTGGCATAATAGTTAGAGACCACACACCAGTCATATAGAAGAGGATCCGTATTATAATAATGCGAGACTTTCGCAGCCAGGGGATTTCAACTGCATTTATAATGTACAAGAGTTACTCCTTCTAATAAGTGTAAATTCAATTCTTACTCGAGTATTGATTTTCGTCGAAAGTTTTCCAGTACGGCGGCGCGCCTGAAAAATCTTAATTTTAATAACGTTTTTAAAACTTTTTCACTGTGTCGTTGAATATATATCGCTCCTTAGCGAGCAAAGTGCTGTTCTTCTTTTACGCGTCCATATTATAAATGACCCGAGTCGTTCGTTCCCGAAAAAAAAGGATACAACGCCTCGAGTAATATTTTAGAAACTTTAAGAGCGCGAGAACGAGTGCCGCATAAATAAAGATTCAGGTGGACCACATATCAAAAAAGGGGTCAAGGCTGCTTTTATGATATTTATTAATTAGTCATATGCGCTAAGTAAGGATTATTTCATTATCTTTCCATTTGCTGTTTTGTATTATTGTTCCCTTGTGCGGAAATATAATATTATATATGAATTCGTAAATTATTTTTTCATTTTAAAATATTATATTTTATTTGTAAAAAGTAAAAGTAGTTTTTTATAGTATGGAACAGTTTTATGGAGCTATAAGTGTTAAAAAGTTTGCATGTTCGTTGAATATAATGAATTGATTTAAATAGAAAACTATCCTCTTCTTCTTTATATTGTAGAAAATTTATAACAAGTATCCTTTATGTAATTTTCCAAGTGCAAACTGAACATTTTGCTATTTGATTATTCATCACATAAAAAGGATTCGTTCAGGAACTAGAATTTAATTTCATTATACGTCAAATAAATTAACTTTCTCTTCCATTACTTTGAGTAAATCATATTTCATTGATTGAATCAATATTATTTAATATGACTTTTTACATCCAGTTGCGATATTTATCTCTAAATGTATATGATTGAAAATGAACGCTCCTCGAAATAATGCTTCACCACAAATATCACATCAAGCGTACAATGATTCCATTCTTTCTCAGATACTTCTTTTCACCTCTCAACAATGCATATGGAAACGATTAAATATCATAAACGAACCTAGTAACAACGCCTCCCTGTTGTCAATCAGCGACGAGACCCTCTCGAGCAGAGACTCCCTATCAGCCGACCAAAGCACCGGAGACACCTTGGCCACACACCTAGCCCTCAAAGTACCCTCTCGAAAATGCTTCGTCATCAGCGGCAGTCGAACTCCAAGAATAGCCGTCACCAATCCATGCTGATGAGTCACTTGCGGGTACTCCACCAAATCCTTCTTGCCGGTAATCTGCACAAGCACCTCTAATTAGCTCCGATCGACAACTCGACATGGACCAATAATGATTGTTACCTCTTCGTCGTTGACGAACCATTGCAGCTGAGCGGCTGGAAACGACCTGCCCGATGTGCAGTTGAGGCTTAGCGTGTCTCCGATCTGGTAATCCTTCTCTTGGCCGGTTATGTGGGGTCCATCCTTAGGCAGGTCTGCACACAGAACATGGTTGAGTCATTTTATTTTAATTGGTGCACTCGCTCGAATAAGCCGATTATATTGTGTAGAAGTTTGGTGCTCTCTCTCGCTGTGTTCTCGTTTTACATGTACTGTCTGCTAGGGTTTTGCGCTCGCACTAAATCTGCTTACGTTCACAATTCAATCGCTTCGCTCGTATAAGTATGTGATAAATAATACAGGGTCCCTAAAGTTGTTATCTATTTAGCGGAATAAAATGAATCTAAAGTGACGTTCTTTGTACTTTGAAATCCGTGATGTAAAATTGAGCGGAAAATATTTTAAATTAAATTCTGATTGTTACACCATTAACTTTCATGAAAAAAATATACAGTATTATAATTTTTATATCCTTTTTTTAATTTTGTGATGTAATACGGTGTTTATTTTAAAAATATACAAATAAAACGTAATATATACACCACAAGAAAGTTTTATGTTTGTCTATAAATATAAAATAACTAGAAACTCAAATAAAAATAATAATTTAAAATATATCCGTTCTATATTTTATATGAAATATTTAGTTCTAGAAATTGCTTTATACAACATCAATCCTTCCGATATTATGAAAATAAAACTTAAAAATAACCCACAAAATACATTTTGAACATTTCTACAGTCGGAAAATTTATTTTTAATCCGAAAATGCCGGAGACTTTTCGCAGTACGAAAATATTGATTGTACGGAGAGGTCGATTCGAACGAGCCGGACGGTGGTAACAAAAGAAAGGGCGAGTCGGAAATTAGCTAATTTCAAAGTGGCGCTCAAGTGTAAAAGTGAAGTAGGAAAAAAATAACGGTAAAAACTTGCGTGTAGCCAATCGACTTTATATATATATATGTATATATGTATATATATATTTTTTTTTTCAGTATACATAAGAATTGGTCGTCTGTGTACGTAGTGCTTTACGTAGAGATCCCGACGAAAGATTTCGCCAAGTGAAAAATTTAGTTTTTGAAATTCCATTTAGAGTACGCGCCGGTATGAATTTATCGTGTTGGTATGTCGAGATTTCGTGAAATTTTGATTCGTATTCGAAACTTTTATTTATGCACGTTTATTTTGATTTGTTTTAAACCGGGTTATCGCGATATTTCCTGTTACGTTAACGAGGATTTTGTGTTATGCTTTCTCGAGGGTTCGTTGATTGATTGCTTTACTATGTACGAAATCAAATATATTAAAATATTTAAAATTATTTTGTCCTTGAAGAATTAATAATCAGAAGAGATAAAAGGAACAATATATACAGAGTAACAGATATTGTATACCGAGTAGTAACGGGCTAGTCATATTGTAAGACGTACGAATTTGAATATGAAAGAATGTTTTGTTATATTCTGTAGGATTGAAAAGACAAAAGATGAATAGATTAAAAAATATGTTACTGAAAGAATTTTCTGAAATTTAAAAAGACAAAATAGTAAATACAACATGTATATACTTTCCTATCATATTCAATCGAAATCTTGGAAGATTCTTACGATCGATTCTTCTTCGAAAATAATATTTCAAACGAAAAAGACAGAATTCAAAAAAAAAATCTTTCAATCGTCACAACCAAAACAAATCCACCCACAAAAAAAAAAGAAAAACCATTGACACCCCAACATCAACCACGATCATTCTACCCGACATTTCGGTCCTTGGCGGTAAATAGTGAACGGAGTGTTTACCGTTCGCCGATCGAATATTAATCGTCGGCCGGCCTCGTTCCGACGCCGGACGCGCAATTACACGTTTAAATAAACATGGCTTCAGGTCGGGTTGGTCGTAAAAAAAGTATGTAGGACTTGGACCTTTCCGCGAGGACATGGGGAGTCTCATGGTGGCGGTCCGGGCTCGATTAACCGCTTGATGGTTGTCGGTTTTACTGTTCGTGGTTTCGGTTATGTTGTTGATTGCGTCGGACGGAATTAGATTTTGAAACGTCTGATTCGTGGTTTCGGCGACAACGAGAGGTTTAATTAATAATCCTATTTTTAGAACTGAGTCATTTTCGAATTCAAATTAGAATGAAATAAGACTTTTCATCGTACCTTGTTGGAGATAATGTTATGCAACGTTATCGAAATGATCCAGGTCGCGAAATAGGCCACCTCGCATGCCTCGTTATCGAAGTCGAATCCATCTTAAAATTATGAAAAATCGTCACCTGTCAAAATGACCGCTGTTCATCTCATACGAAATATTAGGAAAGAGTAGCATTGGTGAAACAAGAGTGTCGCAATATGATTAAAAGGGGTGTTGAGGAACATATTTACATGGTACCTATGTATGATGTAGGGTGGCTAGATATCAATGGGCATGGATTGGTTAATTTGTGGTCGCAATGTGGATTGCGACACTGAACTTACCAATGCGACTCTTTCCCGATGTTCTGTAATATTTTTTCGTAATTCTACGATAGATATTACTACGACTTCGATAAAGAAGCATGCGAGGTTGCTTATTTCGCGGCCTGGATCATTTCGATAACATTGCGTAATAATAATATTATACTATACACAACCCAAACCCTTCACAAACATACACAAACACACTCAGCCGAAACAAAGGAGCGGTTTATAACTAACCGTCGAGTTTCGCGAGCGCGCGAAACGACCGCAATAAAAGTTTAACCTTTTAACGGCCGTCCGTCCGCTAAATCAAGCGCCACTAACACTATGATTGTGTCACGTAGCGGCGGACTAACCATATTTTCGATTATGTTTCTACAGGAGTGGGTGGAAATTCCGGTATTACCGGGCTCTCAGTGATGTCCCGATGTAGCTAGATGTTGTTAGCGTGTACGTGGTTACGTCCGCGGTGCCCGGGTACTCGTTTGTGAAAGGTTTCGATTGGGTGGTATTTCGTGGATGAAATTTTCGTTTGATTTTGTGTAATTTGGGGGCTTTGGAAATGTTAGTTTGTTCTAGAAATAAATTTTGGAAATAGTGGAAAAAATTGATTATGTTTGTGAGTGCCTGGGTCTTTGTTTTGATAAGGTACTTTTTTGGAAAAAAATTCAACCATGCGATTGGGTATTTAATATAATATATATTTAATTAGTTAAATAAATTTGAATTGTGTTCAGAAATTGGAATATTTTTATGTTATTTATTAAATTGTTTATTGTAAACTATTATAGTAGTAAATTTTTTCTTGAAGTACCTCGGTATAAATTTTGATTAAATTTAGTTTTGAAATTTTTATTTTTATTAAATTATCGATATGATATAATTAAAATAACTTAACCGAAACTATTTGAAATAATAAACAACAAAAAAATTTATTTAAATCATAGATTATAAAATTTGAAACATTTTCAATGGTTTTGTAAAGTTAAAATGTAACTAGATGTTGTTAATATGTTCGATTGTGGTTACAGTATCTGAGTTATCGTTTATGAGAGGTTTCAATTGGGTGTTATTTGATGTTCAGTTTCTAGATGGTTAAAGTTCAGTTTCGTGTAGTTTTAGATTTGATGAAATTTGAGCATTTTAGTTGGGTTTGTTAAAGTAATGATCTACTCAATATTGTATATATTATAAATAAATTAAAAATAGGATAGTTGAAAATCGGGAATATTTCATCTCTTTAAGTATTTCATTGGAATTATATTATAATTAAGTATGTGTACATAATAATGATTACTATATATTTTCGAAATTCGTACTCTGTTAACAATGGTGAAAATTTAATCATTATTAGGTTTCCCCGCAATATGTTGATATAATTAGACGTTGTTTTAGTATATGCAGTAATAACGGTGGAAGTATTTATAATGCTTCGGTGCTTATTTCATGTCTAGATAGGTATGCGCTGTATTTTGAGTATCTATTATTTGAGGTTTAATGTTATAGATGCATGAAATTCTATAATATTTAACTCATTGTATCGACTAAAATAAATTTTGATAACTTTGTTTAAAAAAGTTAAACGAATTTTTCAATTTAAGTAACAGAGAAAATTTAGAGAATGAACCCAAAATTATTTCTCTTATATTCAGGGAAATGGTGAAAACTCTAACAAACACCAGACCAACCTTGACATTCCGATGTCACTAGACCTTAAAATATTGGTGACAATATGTATTGTTATGTAAGATATCAGCGCTTTCAAATATGTCTGCAAAAACTCATTACATAATATTTTAACGAAACAATTTGGAATTACATATAGAAATTCAAACGAGAATTATTCGATATCGAATATTACAGTCACGCAGAACTCTACTTCGCTAATGAGGCGCATCGCGTTAGTTTCCGCAATTTGACGACTTCCATCAAGATTTCCACCCACGTTTGTCGGACAATTAAAGAAATAATTACTTTCCAAACCGATCTAGATAAAAACTATATGAACGCAGTGTAACAAACCTCGTTATTTCCGATTATGTTCGGACAAAGCGCGGCGGGAACTCCGACATTACCGGACGTTCTGTGACATTTCGACGTAACCAGACACGGTTGGTTTGCAAGTTGGAATATCGGCAACAGTATAGAACACAGTATCTAGATTCTGGATACTTGCTTTAGTGGGCAGTCGGTAGCAGCGTTTTGATTGGGTATTATTTGAAGTTTAACGGTTGCGAACTCTATTCCGCTAATGAGGCGCACCGCTTCAGATTTCAGCAATTTGATGCCTCTAATCGAGGAGGCTAATCACGTTTGTTGGATGATTAAAGAAATAATTGGTTTGTTGAAGAAAGTCAGTATTATATAAAATTTTGGTAAATTATGTATGTCGTTGTGCGGAGTTTTTGTGTTAGAAATGAAGTTTTTTCGATTTATAATTGAAAATTTTTTCGTTGATTGAAGTTAATTGAATGAAATTTAATATTTAACATGAAGGCTATCGATGTCGAATCGTTATTGCTTTTTCTATTTGATTTAATTATGTTGTATGTAGTATTTCAATTATTTCTGTTCCGATATTATTTGATGAAATGCTTTATTGAATTTCACAAATACAACTGTGTTTTTGTATCATTAGTTTTTATATAAGTAGAAAAAACTTGTAACGAAACATAAAGTTTGAGATATGTCTCTTTATTACATGTTACAAAGAATTTGACATATCACGCAAAACTTAATACGTTTGAATGCCTTGTTATTTAAAAACAATACATTTTTATTTTATAAAAAAAACTAACGAATTTCTAATTAAACTTCAACATTATTTAAATCACTGAATATAATCAGTTACAATATAGCAGAAATTAAATGAACGACATTATCATATTTATCATAAAAAATACGCGATAAACCCACGTGAAATTAACCTGGATATAACATGAATCGGGGGTCAAGTGTGAACGCCTCGTTAGCCGCCAAACAATAATTTATCGCTTTATCGCTCAGGAATAAATCACGCAAAATGACGTATCGTTCCAAAATATAAAATAGACATTAAAAATTACGACAGCAATTACTTTTTTAAATTATTCCATCCGAAAGGCCGGCGACAAAAGCGAAAAAATAGCCAACTATCGTACGTGAGCGGGCGCAATAAGCGGGGCGCGCGTGACCGCCGAGAATAAAACTAATCGGAACGTATAAATATTATTATGTTATTTTCGCTCCTAATTCCTAGCCGGCATTCTCAGGATCCCGTTTGGAAAAAAAGGGAATCGTTTCGATATTCCAGGACGGATTTGAGGACGAGCGCGCAGATTTTCCGAAACAAAGACCGGCCAACTATCGATTTTTCGGCGACGCGACGAAATAAATGCAAAGCGGCAAAAGGACTCGGCTAAATTCGTCCTTTATACATCTATATATTGAGGAACTATTTTACAATTCAATTAGGTTCGCGAAAAAGGAAGAGACAATCTAAAAAGCCCCGACTCACGCACACGCGCAACACCCAGTACAAGTGTACGAAAAAAAGTGATACTTTATTTAAATGCGGCATGAGCGTTTGTACCGGGCTTTACCTTTTTCTACGTGGTTTTCATACGAATCCGACGAAAACCGATACAACCTGTAAAGGCGGTGTTTTTGTGCGGACTTTGTTTCGCTCGGTGCGTTTATTTTTAATCCTTTTCTCGGTACTTGTTAGCTTTAACTCTTTTGCGTCTGCGGACTCTTTCCGGGATTAATCCGATCCAATTGTGTGTCTGTGTTTATGTTTCGCGGCCGTACACGTGTGTTGAGAGCAAGTTTCTGAAGATAATTTGATTATTTAATATTTTGCGCTGTTGACTTATTATGCTACGATGGAAATTGCTAATTGTTATTAATAGACAGTAAGATGTGTAATTCGAAATGAATTTTATTGAGATTAATCGTTTTCGAGTTTTAATTAAGCAAACGAACTGAGCGCATGGTGAACTTAAGTTGTAACGCCAACAAAATTTTCGTACAAATAAATTTATTATAATCGAAAAGTTTTCACATGAATTTTATTAACTATTGATGTAATAATAAATAGAAAATTTGCAATATTATAACCCGAGACCGACAATTTCGATATAGAACAGATATACACATCACACAAGCCAAGCACCACTGTACGAGTATCTGCGAGATAGAATTAGAACTAAAATTCCAATTACAAAACAGAAGCCGAAGTACTGTGACGAAGCCGCGTTCACGAAAATTAGCGAAACACTATCCGCGTCGAAAGTATTAATTAATTTCACGTTAACAAAAGGTTAAAATGCAAGTAGACTCCTAATTGAAATGGGATACGAGCTTCCTCTATTTACTTTCAACTACTTCAGCTTCTTCGTCTGGCGTGTCAAGATCGTGCCGAGTAATGGAAAACATCGAGAAATATGTGATTTAATATTATATAATAACACCGTTGCAATTTTGGAACAACACATTAAAGTTCCATTATATAATTTTCAGCTTGCGGAGGTTGTGAATTTGACAATTTAAAATTTAAATTATTCCAAAGTATACGTAATAAGTAGTTTGCGAAAATCTATAATATATAGAATATTCAAAATATTCGGGTTGTTTTAAAATTGTATGAATTTAGTAAAAGCACCAAAATTTGTAATAAAGCAAATTTTACGGTCTATCACATGTTCCTTGATGTTAATACTTAAAATATATATTTAATATATTCATGTTTTCAAAGCTTACAGACAACTTCCATGCGTCCTTCTCCCTGAGCAGACGAGAAACTAGGCGCTTCAGCTGAAACTTCACAGCGGAACATTCCCGAAGACTTGAGAGTGACACCTTTCAACGTCACTTTTTTATCATCAGACTGATGATGCTGTAAAACAATGAAAAAAAATCTGTTAAATTAACCATTACAAAATATAATTCTAAAAAAATACATTATAAATTGGGCTTTTTCAGATCAATAAACGATTAATATTTAGAAATAATTAACTTTGATTTTATATTATATTATATTATATTATTTAAGCTCATAATTTCGTATATAATATACAACATGAAAGTAACAGAATTTTACATTTGATATCATTAATACTCTACTTATAAAATTTGACTAATTAATTACAAGAAAATCTGAACTCATTAACAAAGAAGATCCCCATTTTACTTAGACTTAATCCCCAAATTTCTATTACACAATCAATTTTAATACAACAAACCGGCTAAAACCCAAAGGCATTTAACACGAGTGGCGAAGACGTTTCCAGAAAATGGAGACAAATGTGTAGCCCTTCCAGCACGTGCGTGCCTCTAATATTTCGATGAATGCTCAGGTGCCACTCGGCGTGTAGGACGTCTAGACAATTTATCAAAATTTCAGACGAATTCGCACGTGGGTGGATCAAATCGTAACGAAAAGCCGATGCCGAGGCGTTAAAGCTATAGCATCGCGTATATTATACGTCGAGTTTGTTTGCCGATGTCACGCGTGAGTTGGTCTCGCATGATTACGATTAATTATCAAATCAAGTGATGGGTGAAATCCAGAATTTGTACGTTTATATAAATTTTTGATATTTATATATCGTGATTAAATAAAAGTCAACGGTACATAGATGTGTGTATGTTTGCATGAGACCATTTGGGAAGGGATGGTTTTTAGTATGGAACCTTTTCGGGATAGAAATTATTCTAGAAGTGATTTGAAGTTTTAATACATTAAAACAACTTTATTTATCATAAAATTATATCGTCATGTGATAAAAAGTCATATTTTGTATACTCTGATGAAATTATACGTGTTCCGATGGATATTAAACAAAACCGTTCATAATAAATTTACAAACTATTATTTTTAATATATGTATACAAATTAGATTATGTTTTAAAACCACACGTATTCTTATGTCGTCACAAAAAAGCTTCAACAAAACAAATCGAAAAAGCTACTTTTGAAGCATCCCGCATTCTCTCACGCCCACGCTTTTTAATTTGAAACGAACCTTCATACATTTTTCAATACACATAATATGAATGTGCATTTTGCGGAGGGACGTCGCTCCTGCGGGAGATAAATCGTCGTTGTCAGTCGGGAGAGTGTTGCTTGTCATGCCGTGAAATAAAGCAGCGGCTGTCTTGCGACTCTAACCACGTTCTGACACTGCACGTCGAGAGGCGACATAATCCTTATACGTTCGAATATTTATAAGAAAACACGAAACACATAGCTCGAATATAAACTGTCGAAAAGCCTGCGGCCCGTAGTGCCATTTGTCATGGAAGTCAGGTGGGATGGGAGCGGAGGGTGGGTTGAGTTTGGATGGTTTTCGTGTGTGGAATTAGGTTGGGTGATGTGTGCTTTCTATGGTGGTGATTGGAAATTTGAATATTATTTTTGTTATGACTAGGAAAATACTTGGTTGTTTAGTAATTTATTTGATTCTATAAAAACAACCATGTTGTTTATACAACATTTAAAGACTGTGTATTACTTTAATCATACTACATATTACTTTATAAGACATGTTTAGAAAACATGTATTATGTATTATATTTCAGTCGAAGTAACAATTCTTCCAATTTAAATCGTCTAAGTGCTTGTGCCGTTGACACAAACTTAGTTCACTTTAATAATAACAAGCACGTATTATATAATATGTACACATTTGAGCAAAAGAAACTTTGCAATCCGAACTACGCACTTGCCTAATGGCTATGTAGCCTGCTTCTTGGGTTTAGCACTGAAAGTTTTCCCTCACACTTAATTAATACGACGCCCAGGACGAACTTTAAAGGTTATGAATTCAAAATCAGTTACTCACGTCCACTTTGATGCCTTCTATTCGATAGCTGTGGTGTGGCGGTGAGAATTTCGGCAGGAAGCGGTAGAACTCCTCGTTGTCCTTGTACCATTTCACCGAATACAGTTTGTCTGAATTTAGCTCGTATTGGCATTCTAGCACTGCTGTTTCACCGCGGACTCTATAAGCTGGCACTACCACATCTATAATCCTCAAACAGATGGATTCTGGAAATCAATAAAGATATTTGGTTATACGTAATATATTATAATATAAAAGAAAAACATTATATTTTATTACATAATAAATGTGTAATTAAATATTTTATCTCAAATAAAAGGGTAATTAACTTTATCAAAATTGATTTATAACATAATGAACAATTTATTAAGTAATTTCAGATATGCTATTATAATAAATGAACCATTTTATAGGGTCTTTCAATAGGGACGCTCGTTTTTAAAATATACAATAAAATTTGATGATTTTCACACGTTGTTCAACACTATAACATTCCATAATGATTTGCCGTACACTACTAAATAATTAACAAGAAATTTGACATATGTCACTTGAACAACATGGCTACTATAACCTAACAAATTTCAAGCGTTCTAATTGAAAGACCTTGTATATTAAAATACTAGATTAATTCGTTTTACGATGTAAATATTTTATTAAAAAAAAACATTATCATGACAGGTGCTTTTCGAAAAAAAAAATACTTTCATCCAAATACAAAATTTTCATCCTGAAGAATCTCACCATATTGCATTGCCCAGCATACGCGAGGACGAGCACGAAAGTTATAACAGTGCACATTTATCATTCCGTCGTGAAAAGGAAGCCCACCGGCGTTGAAAAATCACGTCGCCGCCTTTTTGTTTCGCCGACAAAAAGGCGGCGAAAGTTTTCCCGCGCGAAAATGGCGCCGGCTCCATAAGCTGATTGCACCGCGTTTGAATTATTTGGCGGGAAAGCGGGACACCGCCACGGCAGCATCTGCGGCCTACAACCGAGATGTGTGTATGTGCAAATGTGTCCTCGCGGGTCTGAGACGAGGGTCCGAAACGACTCGTCTTTCTGTTGGTTCTTTTGTTGGCAACGTGTGTTTTATTCAGGAGGGGTCTTTTGACGATTTGGCGCCGGCCATTTTTATGTGGTGTGTCGGAAGTTTGATGGGTCGTATCGCGCGAGGATGTTGTAAGAAGTTGTTGTATGGACGTGTTAAATGAAAATGTTATGTTTGATGTGTGTCGGTTATTGATTTTTACTTATGTAACAATATGTGGAATAAGAAAATTCAATTGGTTAAGAGTAATTGTGAAGTCGATGACTCTGTTAAAAGAGCCAATTTATATAAATAGGGTTTCATTTGTATTAAAATATTATATAAGGAAATTCCGTTACGGTTTTCCATCAAAAAGTCACAATGGTTATTAGGTTTCCTTTTTTATTTGATACGGAAAATAAACCGTATTGATCTCGGCGAATGGGAATTTGTAAATGAATGGGTTTTTTATGCGATTGAGGATTTTGTTTTCCATTTAAGTCGTTTTATTTAGTAAAATGGTTAAAGGGGAATCTTTGTTGAAAACCTCGCATGAATCTTTAGGGTGTATTTCTAGTTTTATATGTGAATCTTCTTGATAAAATTTTCTAAATGTTATCTAAAATACAAATTTATTTTTGCCAAAAAGAAATAATTGAATGAAATATCACTTAAAATTCAATTTTGTCAAATCAATTTTTAATGTTCTCTATTCCAGTGAGCTATTGTTGGAAAAAAAGTTTTCTATAGAATTCTAAAGTGACAATATATTTCAATTAAATTGAAACTAAAATACTCTTTTTGATTAATTTAGCTAAATTTTCTTCCATTAAAATAAATTGTAAAAGAGACTATATTTCGACGATTGTAAACTACATAAAATATGAATGTTTTATCAAACACTTAATTTCCCGTAATTCATACTGTCATTTATATCGTATATATCGTATTCCCGTATATACGGCATTTATATCGCATAAAATACCCATTTAAATTTGTAATATAACAAATAAAACTCTTCAAAGAAGCATCACATATCATCGAACATTTTAAAAGAGCACACACAATGTTCAAGAGTGCACTCAGCCAGAATTACAATCGATGAAATTCCTCAATAGAAACAGAGTCGTCGTCGTAACGGAACGGCTTTATTGATAGTTTATACTTCCGAAACGACTTTTTAACGCCTTTCCATCGCATAACGTCTTCCCGAATACGTGCCAATAAAACGTAAACGAACAAAGCAAAAAAAAAACATACACGAAAAACAGAAAACTATTAGTACAGACGAACAATAAAGTGCACACACACGTCCGTGCGGCGCCATTTCGAAAGTTTACGTGAAGTGTCACTTTGTCGGTATCGTTTCCGCGCCAAATAAAGTTTTCAAAATTTCAACGGATGAAAGTGTCGTTACGAATCCGGTGAATGGGCGCTATCGCATATAGCAGTGTTTTTCAAACTGTGAAGTTTGGGCTTTCGGATGATCCCTGCCTGTTTGTTCAGGTCAGTTGCGTGTGGTGTATTTTAAAAGTGGAACTTTTCCGGTGAATATACAGCATGTTATAGCTGAAAGTGTATATGATATTTTATTTTAAATACAATTTTTTAAAAGTGCTAATTCAATGATTTGGTTCATCAAAGTTTAACGATATAATTACATTTTAGATCATCAATCATGTTTCATTAGAGATTATACAGTAAACAGATTATACAGCTTCAACGCTCAGTCTTGGGATTTATTATTTCCAATTGTCAATAGAATCAAATAAGCCTCATTTTATAATCGAAAGTTAAAATTGTTTTTATTATATTAACCCAGGGATGGGCAATTGTTTCAGATGGCGGGCCGAATTGAATTTTTTTTGGGCCATCGCAGGCAAAGCAATTAATATACATATATTATATTTAATAAAACAATAAACCATTCTCAATTTCTTTGAAATCTGTTTATAGTTCTAAAATAAGTAAAATATAATTTTGGAAATCTTTCGTATTGAAACTTTCGTAACATTTTTCAAAAAAAGTAATGAATTCTTTAATAAAATTGAATATTTCAAATATCATTGTTTCTTTTCTTTGAAATTTAAAATTCAACTCATTCAAACTATTCGGAATATTGATCGAAAAAAAAATCTTTTTGTCAAGAAATCTGTTTCAGTTCAGGAAAATCATTTATTTTCCGTTTAAATTCTAAAAATATGATAATATCCTCTTTAAATTCTCACACTCCACTAATCTGTTTTTATTTAGATTATTTATTAATTTTTTTCATTGACTTCGTATAATTTTAAACTTTTATTTTAATAAATTTTTTTTTAATATTATTGAGTAAATATCGCTGTGGGCCGAATGATTTAACCCGCGGGTCACCTTTACCCATGCCTGTATCAACCGGTGCATCTGATAACACATGCCGATCAAAGCTCAAATGAGATCAATATTATTCAAATAGAAATAAGTTCAGCCGAAACTTCATAACTGATAAATCATAAATCGATTAAGTTCCTTTGAAAACAACAGAATTGAGAAACTCTTTTATGAAACCATCACAGCAGTGTCATACCAGTGGCGAAACATAACTGTTTGCCACCCCGGGGCGCCGCTACGATTTCCAGCGTTACGCGAGAGACGCTCCACTCTTTCGTTATTATATTATTTTTGTAACAGTGTCTATGTGTGCTTTTTTGCGCTATTTTTTCGTCATATTTTTTTGATGTGCATACTCTTTTACGTTTACGTTCCATACCTGGTTGTACTTTTACGTGGTCGCGCGTGCGCAACTCTTTTACTATCTGATGGCGTTTCGCCGCTATGTATAATGCTGGAGTGTTTTTATCAAGATTACGAAACGAATTTTTCAGATTTATTTCGATGGCTCTTCTCCGGGAAAATGCAAAATTTTTCATGCTCGTAAAAAGTGCTATTTTTCTATGTATTTTGCATTTAAATTGTATTCGAAAATGTGCTTTATTTCATTATTATCGTAGTCGAGTATTTGTATGTAATTTTATATAGCTTCTACATGGTAAGCAAACATGTTTACTATTCAATTTCCGTATGTCTTGAAAAGTATCGAATTTCATAACAAAAATGTTCTAATCCTGTCTATATTCATGCTCGTATCAGAAACTGTATTATTTACGCATTGAAGATATTATATTATGAATAAAAATATAGAACCGAATAAATATTATTAAAATACGATAAAAACTATATGATATTTCAACAATAAAAATAATAAAATCAAATTTGCATGAAAGGTTACGGAAAACTCATGAATTTTGCATAATATGATAATTTTTTGTTTGAATAGAAACAATTGGTTCGACAAATTACATTTTGCTTGTAGCCCTCAAATTATCGAACATTCCACTCGTCCAACATTTTATGTATCGATGCAATCACTCGAGCGCTTTCGGATACGCAAGAATCACATTCATTAGCAAACATTGAATATCATTTATCATCGACATTCCACGGATCATACTCCCCGAGAGGGAACAATATAAATAAATACGAACCCGAAGGAGAGGGACGAAATTGATACATAGTCATGCGTACGATAACATTTTTCGTTTGTTATGAACGCTCGAACGGCAGAAATAACAGCGCGCTTTGATGTCGACATATCATACGAAACTCGCAATAAATAATAGGCGTAATTTTTTCCGTTTCGAGTTTGTTTTCTCATAACGTTTACTAGAAGTGGTTCTCCGTATGGGGAGAGGGCCCATATGCGGCTCGGAAGGGGTGTCTACAACAAAAACACTTGTCCCTTTTCTCTCGAAAGCAAGGATACGCACCCCATCGTCAAGGAGACGTTTCCCATACCCATATCCTCGGAAACTGGAAACACAATATCGTGGCAAATTTCCTTATTCGCGAATCGCCGTATGAAAGTACGTGCCACAATGGTATCGCAGTACGTTAACGTGCTACGTACCGTTATGGGATTTATATGAAATGGGGTGGGTGTGTTTTGTCTTTTGTGAATTTTGAATTGTAACAGGTGTGCGTATTGATTTTTTATTCTATTACGGTCCTTTTATGTACGGCTATTAGCATCTTTTTAGACGAATGGTAACTAGTTGCCATTTATTGATTTTAATGAATATTCAAATTTTATTTTCAATGATGTCTAAATTGAAAAATTGAATTTTTTATATCCGTGCTAGAGTGAAGTTTGATAAAATGGAATTCGTTTTAGTTTAAGATTGTTTATGTTTGATGAGATGTATTTAACGAGGTGTAAAGTTTCGCGTTTGCTAGGTTTTAGTTAACGAGATTTTTAATAGTAATTAAAAATACTTTGGAAAGATATTTTTTTTTAATATACGAGGGGTTATATAAATATTTTACCAGTTATATTAAATATTTGAAGTGTGTGGCTTTCAGAAAATATCTCAAAAATAGATGAACCGGCTTTATTCAGAAATATATAAACATATCTGAAATCATATTTAAAATTACGTAAAATTTTTCACATTTTAAAAATAAATCAAATAATTTTCTCGGAAAAAATGTAATTTAATATTTGGAGAAAACACAATTGTGTTAACATTCAAATGTTTTAGATTAAATTAGATCTTTAAATCTGTCAGCTAAAATTTCAAAATAAATTCATGATTGCGTATATTTCCATTTTTCTTCAACATGAAGCTGAAATTTACGGCACAAATAGAATAATTTTAGTTTTGTTGACTCATCGTCTCGTTCGTAATAAAATCAAACATTAAAGCGGAATTCAAAATTTATAATAAAATCTGCAACACTGTATTCTAAAAATACTCATAAAAAGTTGCTGTATTAAAACCGAACTCGCGCAATACAGGTGTACAGCGCGAATCCGAAGTCACGTGTATTGCCTTTTAACTTCAAACAGGCTAAGTATTTCCATTAATAGACAAGTTCGTGCAGTGAGCAAAGTTATTAAGTTCCAGCATTATACCTGCCTCGAAGTGCTCACGCCATAGTAAACTGCAATTTGCAGTGCTTTCGAAACTTTCCGAAGAAAATACTATTTTGTTATTATACAGCGGCGATTAAGCGAAAGCCATCGTCGTAAATTCAAACAAAACTCGATGCGGTAAAGAGCCTCATTGTTAGTGTCGAAATGTCGAGCTTTCAAGTTTTGCATGGACGAGAAACATAGAGAAAACCAATCCTCATAAGTTTCCATGACGTTGTAAACGGTCTATGTATTTAGGCCTCTATTCTTAGTCCTTACATTCGACGCAACAGGTTCTGAGTCCTATACAACTTGAAAGGTCACTGATTATGTGAAAACTAACATCGTATTTTTTAAGTACAGGGTTACGCAGAAGAGCCTACTTTTTGAATGGATTTAACGAGTGAACCATTCAAACTTGGATGTCGGCGAAAAGAAAAATAAAGTTCACTATCTTTCAATTTGATTTTGGTACACGTTCTAAAGCTTATTTAAAGTTTTTAAGGTATAAAAAATGTTGTAAATTGTGAAATAATATTTTTCTAGAAACATGTATATTTACTTTCAATTCGAAAAGTGTATAACTTTTTATACTATTCTAATAATCATCAAAATAAATATCGTTATTCAATATAAATTACTATGAAATAATTCCATCACGATATCATTGAAAATTTTGGCGCTTTTATTTTGTAATAAAAGAAAAAATTCTCTCTCAAACGAGAATAATAATTAAAAAAAAAAAAACATAAAATGATTTTTACAATTGGATGAATAATATATGTATGTATTATACGATCATATCTGTCTATTGAAGATTAAAATAATTTTAACAAACATACATTTTAACGACGTAATATTTCATATTTTAGAAAGAAAAACTTTATTTGAGTCATTTTATTAAACAAAAATGTATAGAAAAAACATATAGTATAAGTTTTCATATCGTATGTGTTTTGTTTCAACGACGGCACTGACGTACAATCAGCATAGCCGCGCCTCGGCCCCCAACGTGTTAAGACGTTCTCTTCCAGCGGGAAAACGCAAAACCAAATCGAGTTACACGGCTTCCGCTTTTCCGGGGCGGGTCCCGTGTTATTAATTCGTTTGCTCGCTGCGGCTTTTCCGCGGGAAATTCGAATGTGGAACCGGAAATGTTTAGCCGTTTTTAATGGGCGGCTGCGAGTACTCGTTCGCCGAACGCAATCGCGATGCTTGATAATTAAATCGGGGACTTACTGTACGTCTATACTACTATATGTGGAATTAAGATTGTTATATGTGTGGATAATTAATATCAGTTTCGCGGCATAAACAGTACCGAATTTCGGAAAATGATCCGGTTGAGATGTGAGTTTTTGTGGATTTTGCGTAGGCGGTTGCGGATGCTTTTGTTAAAAAGTTTATTTTTTTCCATAGTTAATTATCAATCTGATGTTATTATAATGGCAAGAATGTAAAAACGAAAATGTTGAGAATTTTCATAGTTTTAATATTTATAGCAAGATTCAAGCTTTTTCAGTGGATTTTTTCTTATGGTTTTATTGCAAAAAATATATATTTTATAACCAGACGGACAAAAAAATTTGATACTTATCATAAATTTTTATTATTTATAAAAAAAAAAATTAAGTAAAAATTATAGAACTATATTAACTTTTAAAATTTCATATATTAAATTTAAAATCATCCATTAAATAATAGAAGTATCGAGTATAAGCGTATTATAAACTTTTTACGCTCGCTAAATAATATTTTTAACCAATCCATGGGTATTTCATAAAACGAATACGTAACATAACAAACATACGTTTTTTTCTTTTAATTTCGTTTTAAATAGGCATTGTGCTTGTAATAAAATTGTTATATATTTTGCGTAATGTCGCAATTCATAAATTACAGGTAACGTATGTATTATAAGATGCTTTTTTCACGTAATAGGATAACGTTGTATTTATATATATGAGATTTCTGAGAATTAAAACGTATTATTAACGTACGTGAAAATATATAATATTAGGAAGAAAAGCCGAAAATCCATCTAAATATGAGTATACGTTGAAACGTTTATGCGTATTTAATGAAAGAAAAAGTGCTTCAGCAGAATATAATTTAATAAACCGTACCTTTGAATGCCATGTTTTTTGTTCATTATTAATAAAATACGTTATTATGGAAGTGAAACGGTTTCTTATGTTCATGCGTTGTTCTCGAATATAAATTTAACATTCAAAGTTTTCATATAAAAATCGACAAAAATTACCTCGAACGTACTCGTACGATCAACAATGAGCAAACGTATCGAATTTATGGACTTATAGATTTTCGTGAAAATTTATGACAGCCAAAAAGTCGATCGCTATCAATCCAAATAGCTAAAAATCGCGTGTCTGGCTTGGTTTTATAAAAAATGGCTTTATTTGCGAATTCGAGCTTCGTTTCGAAATTAAACCGCATTAATTCGGTCGTTCTTTACTGGTTTCTCTTATCATTTGTCTCGGTTGTTCTTTCCTCGTATTTATTACCTGACCCAGATACAAATGATTATCTTCAGCGGTACTAGCATTTCATGCGCTTTATAGCATACTAAATTAGTTTAACAAGTTTACATTAATTTTTTCTCCTGACTTAATCGGGTCATTTCGATTCAAACGTAACATATATGCATACCCGCGTGCAATCACAATTGTTACATGTTACATCGGAAATATATAAGTCTTTCATATATGTATGTACGTTTGGAGTTTTTCAGCATGTTCTTTCAGCTTTTCCTGAGCGGCGTTTAGTAAATCTTTCGATCCTTTTTTTCTCGGCGCTGACGGGTCTTCAATAATAAATATTTTATATGCGCGTTTTATGTTTTCGGTAACGTCGCAAATACCCGGCTTTGTGTTTTAATGGGAATTTTTTATGATGAAATCGATATGTCGTTTCTATGTAAAAATGCTTGTCAAAATCTACGAATTTTATGATTCCGTTTGTAATGTATTCACGAATGTTTGTCATTGTGATGATATACAGAACATTTTCGCTTTATTTTAGACATTTTACAACGCATTGTCTATTCAGAACATTCTCATTCTAATCTATATGAAATAGAAATTCTGATTTTATCGGAACCGTTAAATGAAAAGAATCAAAATCAGTTTTTTTACATCGAATAAATAATAATATTTTATGTATTATACATACTTACAATTTTTTGAAGGCAACTTAATTTTTATTTATGATTTGAATAAATAGATTTTTTTTCACAAATTTTATACCAACTTTTTTTAAAGCTAAGCGACATTTTATAGGTCAATAAGTGAATTTGATACTACATGTATTATATCAACTTGATAAAATTTGAAAACAAATCGATATGTATATCGATTTGTCTTTTTAATTAGATTAAAAAAAACTAGGGGCCGATCTTTCAATTGTCGGTTAAGAGTTATTCTCGGAATACGCCTTAGGGCCGATCTTTCAATTTCGGTTAAGAGTTATTCTCGGAATAAAGTTTTATGGTTAACTCGGTAAGGATAAAGTTGTCACGGACAACTATAAGCTAGTTGTCCGTGACTTTATCCGTGACTTTATACGTGACTTTATCCTTGACCGGCCGCAAATAACCATAAAAACTAAAAGGCTTATTCCGAGAATCTTAACCGACGATTGAAAGATCGGCCCTTATAGTTTTTATAGTTATTCGCGGCCGGTCACGGATGAAGTCAACTTTATCCGTGACCGGCCGCGAATAACTACAAAAACCATAAAACTTATTCCGAGAATAACTCTTAACCGACAATTGAAAGATCGGCCCTAGATCTTCAAATCTGCAGAATTATCTTCAAAATAATAATTAATATAAAAATCAGTTATATATATATGTACATATATAAAAAAAAACCACCAACGCCCATCCAACCTTACTCCCAAAACCATCAGAAATCAACCCGCAAAAAACCAGCAGAACAACCGCAAAACCATTCGTAAAACCCTCCCTCGCACACAATCGACCACCACAAAACCTCCGCATTAAGACGTCCAAGAAACACCGCCAGGGGTGGCCCACCATGGGGGCGGCGTGTTCCTGTCCTCGCGGTCGCATCACCTGGAGCGACAGGGCAAACAAACCGCGGGTCCGCTGCTGAATCGCACCTAATTAGAGGCGCACAAACACCGGCCGCAGTTTGTGTTTGAGCTAAACATTACCGGTTGTGCGGCCGACTAAAGGGGTGGGTGGGTGGGGTGGAAAAAGTTTGGTTTGGGTCCGAAATTGGACGGGGATGTCGCTTTCGAAAGACGTCGAGGAAAGTTTTTGGTGTTTCGTCGGCGGGATGGGATCAGTATTTGTTGAAAATTTCGAAAGCGAACCTTAAAATTTGGCACTCGAGAAACGAGGTCTTTTGTATATTTTTTAGGGTTGGGGAATCGTTTGAAAAATTTCGATTCAGTATAACAAATTCAATATTTTTATATGAATTTATAAATTTAATATGTTAGATATCGAATTAAACTTTCACTCTCATTACGACTTCGTTTCTGATTTCTATTCAACATTTCTTTTTATATTTTATAGTCATACTTTATAAAAATCAAAATCAATTACAAATAATATAATATGATTGTGTGTTTCGGTCCTAAACGCTTCGTACTTGGGTTTTGTCTATTTCTGTTCTAGAGTGTGGTGCTTGATTAGGATGTTCTAGACTCTTTAGATAAGGGTGTATAAAAAATGGTTTAAATGATGTAGTTTTGTTCGTTGGTGTGGATCGTTCGCGTGATTGCGAAAAATCAGCACGCTTTCGCCTCGAACAGCTCCGAATAAATTGATAGATTTTGTTTCGAAGTGTAATTGCTGATCTTTCGTTCGGATTTGAGATAAAGCTTATTTTATGTCGATGGTAATAGTTAGAGTTTGAGTAATAAAATTTAAAATTTTGAATTTTGTTCATTATTGCTGTATCGAGTTTCAATAATCGCAATAATGTGGGTGTTATTTTGTATAATATTAATATACTTTATATAAATTCTTATAAAAAAACTTTTTCCTAATGAATTTCAAAGCTTGATGAGATTGTTAAATTTGTTTGAGCTATAAATAGACATTAATTTGATATTTCAGTTATATTATATATTTTTTCCTGATATAATAATTATACTATGGATCTATAAACATATTCTATATCAAAATCAACATATCAAAATAAATACCACCATTAAATCAAATCAAACAAAACGATCCATAATAAACCGCACATTTCCATGCACCACAATCACACAAGAAAAATCGTAACGAAAAACTAATATTATGCTATATTTCAGTTACATTAAATGTTATATAATATTATTCATTTTTTTTCTGGTATAATAATTATACCATTGATACAAAACATATATGCATATAAAAAAATTAACATAATAAAATAAACACCACTATTAAATCAAATCAAACATATCACAACTGAACGATTCATAATTAAACACACATCATGCACCACATCACACAAAAAAAACACTAACGAAAATTAATATAATATTTTAGTCATATTGAATATTATATTATTCATTTTTTTCTGATATAATAATATACGATCAATCCATAAACATATTCAATATCAAAATCAACATAACAAAATAAACACCACTATTAAATTGAATCAAACAAAACGATCCATATTAAACTATACATTTCCATGCACCACAATAAAAATAAATAATAATAATAACGAAAAACTAATAAAATATTTCAGTTACATTGAATATTATATTATTAATTTTTTCTTTATATAATAATGGCCTGTATTTAATTGATCAGTAAAAAAATATTATTTTGGTAAAAACAAAGTATATGGTTGTTATTCGGTTCTTTGCACGTGAAAACCTGTTTGAACTTGTTGGATCAAGTCTCAATGTAGTCACACGTAGTAGTAAGCTAACATAACCTAACCTAAACCTAACCTAACTGATCATTCAACAATTTTTTACTGATCATTTTAGTTATTATTAACCAGCCAAATAATTAGTTGCCTACAATAATTATACGATCGGTCCACAAACATAAAAAAACCAACCTAACAAAATAAACCCCACCATTAAATCAAATCAAACAAAACGATCCATAACAAACCACAAATTTCCATGCACCACAATCACCAAAAAAAAAAACAATAACGAAAAACTAAACCACTTATTCCGAATAGCCGCCCTAAACACCCACAGGCGGGCATGGGCGGCGACCCGCGAGCGTACCGGGCACAACTCGTGATATAATCAGGCTTCGATTGCCGGCGAAAAAACTTTCGGCTAAGTCGAGTTAGGAACTGTTTAAGCGAAATTACCCGCCCCCGAGGTGTCCGACCCGCGGGCGGCCGCAATCAGGGCGGATTCCGCCCACCCGGTCAAGTTGGACGCGTTTAAGGTGTGACGGGACTGCTTAAGATTCGCCGCCCTCCCTGAGTACGTGGGCGGCTGTGGACTTTCGTAATGGGGCCAATTATGAAAATTCGGGAGGTTTTTATTTGAGAGGTTCGTGTGCTGGGAATCGGTGATTGTTATGTTGTGATGATGGTTGGTTGTTTGTGATATGTTGGGGTGGGTTTGTTTAGGATCGTGGGATTTTGGGGTGGTTTTGGATTTGTGTAGTTGGGTGGGTTTTGTTTGGATATTTTGGTATTATTATTTGGTAATATTGTGGTAATGTTGTTAATTGTTGTTTGGGGAAACCTGTCATGCCAGGGTGGTATTTTTGTATTTATAGGTATATTCAAGTATGTATTATGTTTATGTATTTTTTTATATAAATAAATGTTTTTATTATTATGAATTAATTGTTGTATAATGATAACATTTTGAATTGTATTGGATCGAATAGATTTGTATAGTTTTGAAATAGAACTGTTATGTTATTTTGGATGGTGTAGTTAATTTTGTAAAAATTGAATAATCTTTTCAAAATTATAAAAGTTTAATCGGAATTTAATAGTTAATTCGGAATCATTTATTTATTCTTCTAATAGTTTTTAAATTATACGTTATTATAAAAATTGTATATGTAACATATGTATAGCCATGGTGGTTTTTTAGCCATTATGGCAATGTGGGGTGACCTGTTATGGCATGTTGATATATTTGTATTACATCCATATAAAACATTTCTATAGGTAGATTAATAAGATATCATTATTTTCTGAATTGATTATAATTCTATTTTGTATATTGAATTAATATCAAAATCAGTAACTATGACTAAATTGTGACGGTTAATTGTAAAAAATTGAATCATTAACGTTTCCTACGTTTTGAGCTTGATCAACGTCGTAATTACGAAGATCAAAAATCATTTTATGCGAAATTACTATTTTAGGATCATCAGTTACGAATTTGCAACGCTAAAATGTATAAATTTTGAACGAATCGAATTTAAATATTAAATATTTCGATTAAAAAGTTCGTTGCGTGGTAGTCTCTGGGCTTTTAATGCGGGGTGTCCCAAAGTTTAACTCGCTTCTTGAAGCATCGCTTCGAAGTTTTCAATTTTGACTTTATCAACTTCTAATTAGACGTTCTGTTATATAATTATTCTACATAAGCGAGACAGTAAACAAAACTTCTATGAGGTTTTGATTTGATTAAAAAAACGAGACCCATCCATAAATTATAATTAGCGTGTAACACTAACCAATCTATTTAAAATATTTGTATAAATAAATTTATTTTAAATTAACGAAAACCCCATTTAAATGGATTCAGAAATGTTGAAATTTTATTTAAAAAAAAAAAAATTAATATTCAAATTATATTTCTGAATACAATTACAATACGTACAATATTATACAATATTATGTAGGCGCACTTACAAGTTTACAAAATATACATACACACGACAGCGCTAAAATTGAAACCTTTCCTTTGTGCGTGCGCAAAGCGAGCGCCATTCTGACAGGTGAGATTTACGACAATATATTGTGTATCGGTGAAAAGTCATTCGTGGAGAATTCTGTAACGTCAATTTCTATAGTGTTGCCAGACGTTCGAGGACGACAACACAGAGGGACGCCCTCCTCCGACAAGAACTTTTAAAGCACGACCGAAAGATACGTACGTTTCGCTGAAAAAAAGGCTATTTTCGTAATAATGAAAAATATTGGGCGTGAAAAATGGGCGATGCAAACAATGCGTAAAAATCGAACGTTGTCAACTAGGTTTTTCGTTTCGATATATTATATGCTTCGTTTATGATATACGATTGAATAGTATAATTTAGGTAAATCATGTCCGTTTATATATAAATTTAATAGATCATTTTGAATCGCAATAATGAAACGTTGAATGAAAATTGGCTACGGTTCAAAATAGACGAATCGCACGCAAACCGCACGAGCGTACCGCCGAAACTCCGCACAGCACCGACGTACCGTTTTTATTCAATTTTGCACCAAAACACGCAGTAATCTGTAAAAATAATTAGATAATATTCACTTCGCACGAGCGCAACACGACAGGTAATCCATTTAACCGAACACGGAGGGAAAAGCGCGCCGGAAAAGTCGGCGAAAATCGAGTTTCCCGCGCCCCCATAGCGCGCTACGAACAACCGCGTAGTTTTCCGCACTACGATTTTCATCAGCGACCAGGTGCATGCTTTTCGCATTTTCTATGAAAATCGTATGTTTTGACGGACACTGCGGGCGAATTGTCATGCGAGGAAAGCGGTAAGGTTGCGAGGCCCCAATATGTACGCACATAGGCAATTTTGTCACGTTCCTAAAACAGACATTGATACTGATGGTCGGTGGCACGTGACCCGCCTGCGGGCGCTGCGCCCCTTGGGGGCCCTATGCCCCCCTCTTCGCCCACTGGGGGGGGGGTCTCCGCTTTTGTGCAGGGTTGTTCTGCTATGCAGTGTCATACGATCGATTGCTTTTCTTTGAGTCCCGAGGTGCATCGAGGTGAGTTTTGTACGGTGCATGACTGCAATAAAATGAAGCCGTTTACAATACGCTCGAGTGCCCCTCAAGTGTCTGATTTGAACAAAAGTCTTTATGTGGAATAAAGTGACACTTTCGTTTAACTGCGCGGGTACGTGTCGTGTATAAATATCACGGGATTCGACATTGTAATTTTGGAAAATAAGCTAAGAAAATATATTTAATTTAAGAACTTTAGAGTGGTGCTTAAATTTTATGTATTGATTCCGACAGGAGTGTGGAAAGTTTTAGACACTCAATTGATCTGATTTTCTATTCTAGTGTGGATTCAATTTTCTATTCTAGTGTTTGCTGATAACTTCCATATATGAATTTGAACATTTAATAATAAAGTTGAATTTTTAATTATTTTATCTACAAATAACTAAACAACTACTGATTTGATAAAAAAAATTATATATTAAGTAAAATTGTAATTTTTTTATAATTTTCATCCATTCAACAAATAAATATTTAGATTGAAAACATATTATATAACATTCTCATAAATTTTATTTCAATGAACAAATTAAATTTGTACATGTTAAACTTTCCAATAAGCCATCCTCCAATTGATCACTATCCAGTCGACGCGTACCCTTTTCCAACCACACATAAACACAACAAGAATTTTCATATATACAACACAAAAACACTCAATCACGAAACTCCCGCATCCGAAGAATTCTTGCAATTTCAGCCTTCTCACAAAAAAACCACACCACCACGCACAACCACACAACATATAAACAAGGCAACACCACGAAAAACCTCAATATCGGGAGCGTTTCGGTTTTTGCGTAATCGGCGCCGTTTTGCGTTTCGGACTTAGATTGCGACCGCCCCCCGGATCCACGGGGACGAAGACCACGGAGGCCTCAGCCAGTGTATACATTCGCGCGTATAAATACGTCCTCGGCCCAGTGGGAGTTTTCTTATTAAGGTGGGCTTCTGGGCGAGAGGCCGCCGGGCGAGGGGACGTGGGGTGGTTGGATTAACGATACCGCAGCCAATAAGTAAGCCGCAATTAATGTTTACAAGTTTTTGTCGGAAATTAGGGGATTCGTATGCTGGGTAGGCTGGCCGCTGCGCAAACACCCGAATCGGAGGGAATACCGCGGATTCCGCAACTTGAGTGCGTGTGTGTCTGTTGTTGTCTATTCGATGTGTGTGTGGTGGTGGGTTTGGTTAATTATTTTATTTTGGGTGGAAATTGTAATTGTTGAATGTTTGAAGAAGTGTTTTTTAGTAGGTTTTGTCATGTCGTCTGCAGAATAGGTGTAAGTTCTTATAATTTTGATAGGTATATATTAGTGTTTATTCTCGAAAAAAATGATGAAATCGAGAATTCTCATTTCTTGAAAAATTTTGCAAATTTAAAAATAATATGTGATAATTTAAATATTAATGTTTTACCATTCGTCTAGTTGGGTTTTATTCAATGAATAATAATGTTTATGAATCTATGTTTTTAAATATTTTTTTAAAATATAAAAACAGCAAAGGTGTCTGCAATACTATACTGTAATAACATTATTACATATTTTATATGCGTTTTTTCATAATTTTCAAAATTTCTCGAGAAATCTCGAAAAATTTGAAAAGTGAAATCGAGAATTCTTATTTCTCGAGAAATAAAATCTTCGAGAAATCAGAATGCCTAGTATATGTAGTGGTGGGTTTGATTGATTATTTTATTTTGGGTGGAAATTGTAATAATTGAATATTTAGAAGATATGATTTGTAATTTGTAAGCGTAAACGTATCTCGTGAGCACGAAGTGATGTAAATATGAGTACCAATACCATTGAAAATTATTTCTTATTGTTAGAAATCTGATTTTCTGCAATTAATTATATATTAATAATAAATATTTTTTATGAAAAGTCAATATTATATAATTGAATATTTTTTCATTATTTGCTTTGAATTAGGGGTCGATGATTTTTTTCAAATTTTAATCTTTCAGCTGATTATATGGATTTATTTAGGCCGTTGGTGTTTACATATAAAAGATAATTATTTGATACGAGAGACAAGTAGCGTTTTATTTGTAAACATCCACGACGTAAATAAATCCATATAAACAGCTAAATGAGTAAAGATCAACAAAATAAATCATCAATCCCGAATTCAAAACAATAACAATCATAGTTTGTATTATTTCAATAGATACAAATTTATTTTGAGTTAAAAATGAAATGATTAAAATTATTTAAGAGCAAATTGCGAATTAGAGTATATTAATTGTTTTAACCGTAGTTATTATTTTGTTTGGTGTATGTTGGTCAAAATAAAATAGTAACCTAGATCCTGTTGTGAGTATTGTTTCAATATCAACATTACATTTAATTAGTTTCATTACGGTTTAGTTCAATGAATATTAAATTGAAATAAATTTTTATTATTATGGTTCTGGAAACTGTATACGATAAGTTTAATGTTTGTATTAGAATATATAAAATTTCAGTAAATAAATTTTAAAATAATCACATTAATCAAGCAAAAAGCAATGAAAATTTTTGTTTAAAAATTGAATATATATCGAAAAAGGAAGATTAAAAAAAACTCCGTAATAAGCTAAAAATTATATACAAAAAAAAAATCATCGCGTCAAATCCTCTTTTCTTCCGCGGCTTAATAATACGACCGAAATAAAAAAAAACACAGACAAAACCAGCTTCGACGAGCAGAGCGAAAAGTGAAAGAAAAAATATATACCCACATTATTAATTTTTCTCGGGCAAATTCGAAAAGATTTTATCCTGATTGATTACTTGTCAATCTTTACTGTGTTTACTTTGCGAGTTTTCTCTCGCGGATTCAAAGCACGCGAAAAGCACGTAGGGCCCCACCCCAATCGAAAGCTCGACATCGACCCCCACACCACCTCAGAACCATGGCACTACATTATACCGAAAACGGGAGGTTTTTGGGGGTGGTTTTGCGGACGTCCTCGTCGCATAGTGTTGTTCGAGAGTCTCGTTGCGGAGCGGTGATTGATGAGCGTTCTCCGACCTCGCCATCGCCTATACGTTATTTCGCGGGTCATTCGGGCGAGGAGGACCTCTGGATCGCTCCAGATGGGCAAGACAACCCTTCGGATAGGTACAGACTTTCGGACGGACCGAATCTACCTTTACATGTGTAACGTTCACCTCCGGAAAGGCCATGTCTATCTCTGGACTGGCTGGAATATTCAAGAGGGCGAGGATACGTAGTCGAGTGTGGATCTAGAGGTAGGAGGGGCTCTCTGGGTGAGTGAGGATTTTGGTCGTGACGGTGGTCTGTGGAAGTGCGTCGTTGTCGTAGCCGGATTATCGGATGCGGTTTCTCATTAGGTGGTTCCGTGTGGGACGCGGAGGTCGTTTGTTACTCGGTGGGTCTTCTGGGGAATTGTTTAATTAGATACTGTTCTGTACGTATAAGTACTTTAGGGTAAAGAGAATTATTTTATAAAGTATTTCATTTAAAAAATCAATTTAAATAGTGAAACAAATTGAAAAATTCTTTCCACTTTCAAGGAGGAAATTAGAAAAGTGAACGTCTCAATATTACGATATTATCGAATTCGCTCTGTGATATAAAAATTACAACCCACATCTCTACGCGAATTTCAATAAAGCAGCGAAATTTCCATACAAATGCACCGCGAAAATAAAACAATAATAAAAACGAAACTTTCCGCGCTCCGCAAATATCATACTGCACGTTTCATATTAACGCGGCCGCTCTTTTTTACGCGTCGTCCATAAAACGAAACGGCGCGAAGATAACGAAATTTGAGAGAGCCTTCGGTAATCGTTAGTGGTGCCTCTGTGTTTTTTTTCGCGCTTTTTTCCCCACCCGTTATATTATTGTGGGCCGTTAACTTTTCATTAATATTCGGCGTCATCGCGGCCGATCCCGTCGTCCAGATAAGGAATATTCAATTTTTCCAGTGCCGTTATTTTCACGACCCTGCAAAAAGCCAACGAAGGCTTCGCTGAGGGGGTGTGGGGTGGCAAAAATGTGCAAGCGGTTGATGATGTTGTAAAATTTTAACCGCAATCTCGCAATAATTTGTTCGGCGGTAATGGCGACCGAGAGCAGCGCTTCGATGAAGTGCGATTTTTTCCCCGGTTTTCGCTCCAACATCCAATTTAACTTTGGCGATTTTTCAGATCATTTGAATCGAAAACGCTGTTAAATAACCGCGAACAAAAAAGTTTCCCATAACTGAATTTTAATATTCGATTTCGTTCAGTTTAAATATTGACGCGCCGCTCGGATGTGTGTTTTTCGTATTATTTTCGTTTCGTTAAAAGTGTGGTTGTTAATTTTTTTTTTGGAATGTTCGAGGGTGCTTTTTTGTGAGGATTTCGTTTTATGTAAAATCGGAAATGCGATTAAGCGCGACTTGAGTGAAGATCGAAAGGAAAATTTACATGCATTTAAAACTGAGAAACGTTTTGCATATTTAATGCGGATTAAAGGCTCATGCATTTTAACTGTCTTTTTAATGTGCCATAAAACGTATAATAGTACGTTCATTTGATTAATTTATTTTTAGTTTCATCGAAGAATAGTGAAATCGTAAAGTGATTCGTTCACACGCACAGCAGTATTAAAATAACGAAAAAAGGTGCGTATTGTATTGAACAAATCTAATTGTAAGTGGTTTAAGATTTTACTATCAACTATGCTATAGAGTAAGAGGATTCATTTTACATATTCTCAGAAAATTACACTTTTAACTTATGTGGCTTTCGAGATTTAAACTCACAAAGAGCGAGACGCTTTAATCGGATAAAAGTATAGTTGAATCTGCGCTTGTAATAAAGTGAATTTTACCAGAACGTATAACTAAAGCATGCTCAGAAAATTCTAATTTGTTTCTACTAGTAGCAAAAGAGGGGGATCGAAAAGAGCGACAAAGGAAAAATCCTCAGCCTCCGAGAAAAGTGGTGAGGAAAATCGACGGTCTGGATGGAAAAGTGGTCGGAAACTTGCATCGTACGAGCCATATGCAGTTAGTTCTTTGAACAAGCAAGGTATTTTTAGAACCTTCGTGCTTCTTATTGAAAGCTTTGTTAAACATATGAGCTTCGGCAATACAATTTACATACTCGGAATATAATATCGAACTCGGATTTATTTTTATTATAAGAATATATTGTTTTCTTTTGAGTGTTTCACTTTCGTTTACAACAAGAAATTTATATTTTATAATATATAGACTCCATATAAATGTTTGCTAATATCGACTAACAAAACCTATCTTTGAACATTAACTTATTTTTTTCAATATATTTTTACATCTTAAACGAAACCAGCCGATTTACCATCAAAAAAGGTTGGCGACTAACACTCACTAAGAAGAAAAAAAATCGTGATTTTTCCGCCCCTTCGGACGTCGAACAGCGCGAATAATAAACTTTCGCAAATCAACAAATAAGTTTCGGGAAACCCCCCTTTCTCTCGCCGGTGCCGCAGTCGGCTAACTTTTCGCACTCTAATATATTTATGTGTCCCAACTGACTACAATGCAGGGGTTTTCAATATAAATGTAAACACACAAACAACGGAGGTTTCCAAAAGCTAGACAATGGCCGCGAGCCATTCATACGAGCCCGCGAACACTGCGGTACGTATATTACATTATATCGCGTACATGTGCGCCTTAAATAAAGTGTATGCGATAAATCAATATTGTCCTCAAAGTTGGCCGACGTATTTTTGGAAATGTACGTACACTGTGTATTGTGTTTTCAGAACGTGTTCGCACACAATGCGGCGTGTTTGTCAAAGAAAATCGTCAATAGGGCGTCATTATGTTTTCGAGTTGTTTGTCGCTAAATAATGGGGTAATGAGTTTATTTTGATTTAAAAGCTGATTTTGTTAAATAAAAAGAATTGTTTTGTAAACTGGTCTATATTGTGTAATGGATTCAATTCTCTATTTTATTTTGCTTGTTAGTTTGTGTGCAGAAAACCTTTTCTGTATAAAAGAAAATATATTTCTGTTTGTGTAATCAATTTAAATATTTTTGTAAACAAATTTTTAATCGCAACACAACAGAATCCCAAATGATAAATTAATTGGTTTTCTCGGAATAAATCGGATCTCTAAGGATTAATAAAGATACAACTTGTGTTCGAAACAACAACATAAATCATCAATGAACAATAAAAAAAAACGAAACATTTGATTAAAATTATATCAATGTACTCGCACTGAATGGAAAATAAATTGGACGTCATCTATTCTCGAACCGCAATAGAGAAACAAGTAAAAACTTTATAGATTCAAAAAGAATATCCTGCAAACGACAGCATACCCATCATAATGGAACGAAAAAACAGAAAAAAATCGTCAAGACCCATGAAACGATCCCCGCAAGGTAAATTAATGGCGTATCCGGTGACGTTGGAGGATAATAAAAATGCATCTGCAAACGGATTGCACATTGTATGCAATACGATGAGCGAGCTTACGGAAAGGCCGACAATCGATCTTCGTCCGAAATAAATATACAATGGGACGAGAGATATGTAGAGGAATGGGGTGAGAGAGCAAAGAGGGGTTTATATTGAATTGGTTTTCCGACACAAGTACAATGTGAAATCCTGTTGCAGGTCAACGGAGCCGATGTAATTTTCCGATGGATTCCGCAATACAAAACTGCTACCCAGACAAATGGGTTTTATCCTCCGGAATGGGTCTGAAAATTTTACCCGCACGACTACAATAAGACGGAATGAAAAAGAGTAAAAAATAAAATGAAATAAAGTGGGGGAGGAGTGGAAAACAAACGTCGGTTCAATCGATCCGTAATCGCGTAAGACTCAGGGCTTTGTGTGTGCAAAACGACGCTTTAAAAACATCAATCACTCCTAAGAGGAAAGCAATCCGTTAAATGCATCCGTGGGATCTTCAGACGATGGCAGGTAAAAGCGTTACGAAACAAACGGAAAAAATAAATGTACCGCACGACGTACGTTCGATTCGCGGGCGTATTGTCGTCCGTTGACAATGCCTGACTATTTTTATTTTATTTTTTTTTGCTTAGAATAAAAGTGATCGTGGAAAATGCTAGATTGTCCATCTAGTAGAGTTTTCGTATTGATGTGTCGGTTTTGTGTGTTTTGATGTCGATCGGTTTTTCGTTTGTAATGCTTCTACGTAATGAAAATATAAAAATTAGGAGTAATTCGTTATTTTTTGGATATGAAAATTTTCCTTATACTGATACGTAAGAATATGTTCCAATTACATCGTTTTTAAGTTTTTTTTCAAAAATCTTTTATTAAATTTCAATAAGACGCACACAAGTTAATCATTCGAACGTGCAATTTCATTTACTTTATTGTATTACAAATTTACTATTAATTTCTTTATTGCACTAAGGTACGACAAAAGATCAGAGCGAGGCTCAAGAGCCCCCATACGATCAAGTATCCGGTCAAGATGAATTGGCCACTTCTTACTTCCACTAAAAGTCCGAGATAATCTAAGAAAAGGAAGGACGAAATTTTCTCATTTATATAGAATATTATTTTTCGATTCGATTAAAAATCAATATTTATTGACATTTCGTAGACGTATATCAATCTCACTATCATATCAGTTAATTTAATAGTTTTAAAAATGAAAAAGACCTTTTCATAAACTTAACTACTAAGGAGGCCAAATTTACTGTAATTTTCATTTATTGATAATCAGGTATTTTTTTTAGTAATTATCGATTTATCGGTAAATTAATTTTTATATAAAAACCCGTAAACCTACGTGATCCAACATTTTTTCGAAAATATTTTTCAAAAATACTCGAAATTCATAAAAAGGCTTCTAGGTCATTTATCCACTAGACACATACCCTGGAAAAACCCCCCCATGGAAATTAATCCGCCGTACAAATAACCCCACTTGCAAAAACCCCCGTTATGGATTAAAATAAGTATTATATTACTGGTAATGCTAACCGGTAATATTTACCGGAAAATTTAACCGGTTATATTAACCGCTATTATTAAAAGTAATATTAACCGGTAATGTTAACCGGAAATGTTAACCGGTAATATCAACCGGTAATATTAACCGGCAATATTAACCGGTAATATTACCAGGTAATATTAACCGGTAATATTAACTGGTAAACCGGTAATATTAACCGGTAAACCGGTAATAGCCTCCTTACTCTACATCTACCCATTTAACTTCTCAAACTGAAAAAAAACCCCAACCGCCAAAAATATTTTTACAACTACCCGCCAGAAACAAAACAAGGAAAAATTCCCAAACACCACAAAGCTCGAACCTCACCAAAAACGAAACCAGACTACAACCGACATCTCAGACACACCATTCAATACCCGAACAGATCTCCGTCCATCAAAAACCCCGAACAACCTCTCATAATCGGCCGACGTCATTAGCCCGATAACGGCGCGCATAAGTTAACCGGTTGAACGCCCGGCCGCATTATCGCGCACCCGAAAGGTCTGACTAACGTCCCCGCGTTCAATCACCGCCCAAATTGAATTTCATGACCGCATCCGTACACACATTCGCATATTATATCGCGGCCCACGCGCGGGGGCTCGTACATTTCGTGAGCCGTTAACGACCCCTCGCGCGCACATAAACACACATAAAGTCCGCGGACGTGAGCGCGAAACCTCACCGGAAAAAGGTTATTCAAAGCGACTTCCCCTTTGTCGGCAGAATTTCTGTAAATATCCGAAACCCGGGCCCGGCGATTCGACGTCCCTTGTCCTCTCGTAGGGTGTGGTTTAGGGGTGGTCGGTTTGTGTTTCTTTTTAAATTGTGGGGTGGTTTTTGAATGTGATTGGGATTTGATTTGATTCTATTCTAAGATGTTGATTTCTTATTCTTTTTTTTTTTCAAAAAATTTAAATGATTTAAAACAATTTGATAGTGCTTTTTAAATTTTTTTATTCTCAAAGTCAAATTTTGTCTATATTTAAGCTTACATCATCAAAATTATGAACGAAAAGTTTGTGTCTGTAAAAAGTTAGTATTCACCAAAATTATACGCTTCTTTGATAATTTAACTGTAGAAAAAAAAATCCGATATCATTAAAGGATATAAAATTTTTGATTGCGTAATAAAAATAAATTAACTTTCAAGAAGCTAAATAACTGAATCTACATATATTTTATCTAATGGTCAAGTAACTGTTTATGATTGGGTTTACTGACTAATCCTTAACATTAATTATCAGTATACTTAATACGAATGAACCATAAATATATTCAGTTGATTGAATAAAAAAAAAAATTATATGTATTTGATTTCGAATCCTTGCAATTTCCTCTGTTATGTTCGAACCAAGCTTTTTGGCAACCCTATAAAGTCTACCACTTGGCTAGGGGTTGGAACCTTTCTCAGGTGCGCGAACGTTATTTATTGCGCACAATCACTTTTTGATAAGGCTTCAAACTGCGAACAGAAACAGTGCGAATGTATAAAATATGTAAGCGGGAGTGTGTGTATTTTTTTTTCGTTCTGTGAAGCAAAAAATGTAGCTGCGTAGACGAAAATGACGGAGAGCGTTTCCTTTTTTTATTGGCTCTTTTCTTGTTCAGGGGGCGAGGTGAATTCTCTTTCAATTTGTGTTTGTTGTACGAAGGCGATAGAAAATCGATGGTGGCAGATATGAAGTGTGCCCCATTGTGTCTTAGTTTTTTTTTAATAAACAAAACGATTATATACTCCTGTTTTTCGTTCGAGTTGAATTAATAATGAGACAGACGCCTTGCTAGATACTTTTGAAAATACGAAAAGTTATATATTGCGTCATATTTCATAAATATAATACAATATGTATTGTAAAATTTATTGTTTCACGATATAAACTGAAAGTGTATCAATATAGACTTGTCATACAATACGATAAAACGATAACTTTTCTTGTCAAATGCAATATATCTGCGCGCAATGAAAATGTCAAAGGAACACCTACAACGTAGTGCAATAGTGCAAATAATAGGTTTCTACAATTAAAAAATATATTATATTAATAGAATTGTTTATAAAAAGTAACACATAATAATTTCAGTGCCTGGAAAGATAATTGCGTTTATTGAAAAATTATTTCTATATGTAATATGATTTTTCTTTGAAAGATATTTCTTTATCACATGTGATAAATAAATAGTTCTCACTTTCAAGAGTACTTGAAATTACATACACGATAATTAATTAATATCAACAATAACACAAATAGCATAAACCGTATTCCAACCAAACCATTAAAATACCAACAATCAAAATCCAACTATTACGAACCTCCACCCGAGCGAACACATTGCATTTTCCCACGGATATGCCTTGAACCAATAACGAATTTATATGCATCGAAATTGGGGACGCGATAGCTTTCATCGAGCACAAAATCCGCGCAAAATCTCATCACGGCTCGTATTTATTAATCTGACTGCCTTTTATGTATAGAGGGAGTCGCGTTACTGCGCAGCCCTCTCCGCTGAAAAGAATTAATTTGTTTGAAACGCCCGAATCGATTTAATTAATCTCATTTGCGTAATTAGATATCCGCGGCGCGTATACAATTTTATTCAAAAACGACAGGAACAAAAGTGACCCCTTTGACGATGGACCCGATAATGAACGTCGGATCGCCGACATCGCAAACTTCGACTCTGAAAAATGTCGGAAAGAAAACGGCCTTATCAGTGCCGGTGCGTCTTCAAAGTGTTGCAATACTTTTCGAGTGTCGAGAACCCGAAGAGAGGTGCTTTTGTAACGTCGGATATTCGGACCGAGCTGGGATTTGGATGGCTATAAAATAAAATGTGTTGAATATATAAACTTTGTTTAAAAATGTATCTTTTTTCTATTGAAATTGAGATAATTAGGCAATTTTTATAAGAAGAAACTTACCTTTTGATATTTAATTCAAAAGTTTTCCTTTCTAGGAGAGGAATATAAACAGAAGACCGACACGAGCAGCTACTGTCTTTTATAATAAACACCATCTATTGTTGTTTGAAGCCTTCTAGATAAAGTCCGGCTTATCTGAAAGACGCTGAATGTCCTCAGGCTCCTATGGTACGTTGCAGTGCTCTCACAAAGAAGCCTTTCTCGTACCGTACGCAAATACTCGAGCTGATTCGTACATTATATTATATATGCCATGAAGAGAATTGAATCAAAATTCACCATATAAAAATATTTAAAAAAAAATCATATATGACTTGAAAAAGATACACCTTTTGAATTTACATACAACAATATTTATTTAATTAAATTATAAGAATAGAAATGCATAAGAATTCATCAATGTAAGAGTTTTTACAAGCATTCGATATATTATATTATTAAATTTACAGTAAAATTAATAATACATTGTAGTTTGAAAAAAATACTATTTAAAAGTTTCTTTCCAAAATTACTAAAAAATTTTCCAACAAAAATCATTTTGAAACCCAACTAAGAAACTACACCAAACTAACATCTTTTGCAACTGCACCCCCCACATAGTAATATAGGTGTCTCCCGGATAATAAACATTCATTGATATCGCCGCTATCTGAGCCAGCCATCAGGCCAGGGGTCGTCAAGGGGACGGGAACGATGAAAAACGTCCCGGAAGCGCGATATAATAAAAGCTCGCGTCCCCGGGCACTTTTCCGGGAGTTGCACCGAAGGTGTCAGTGTGGGGGTTGAATTAATTCGATTTCGATCATTGTACTTTGTGTATGGGGGTGTATTATCGCGTGGGTCGTTTGCGATTTTCTCGAAGCCTTGCTTTGTGCTCTATTCGTTGTATTTTGCCATGGTTCGCGTTAATATTGGAAATTCATCGGAATCATATTTCATATTTAGCTCATTGTCGTTTTACTATTGAATTAGCTTTTGTGTATTTTTAATATAAAGTTTTTTTGTATTAAAAAATATTACGATATTCATCTTAAATTTTTTATTATAAGAAATACTCGTATATACTCTTTACTCTTTTTTTAATTTTCTACTATGGGATGAAATTTATTCGATAATATTTCGAGTATTTTTTTGAATCAATAATGAACAGAATATAATTCTTGATAAATCATTCACTACCAAAACTGTTTTAGGTTAAAAGTCTGTTTACTGACTATAATACCGTATATCGTTAAGCTTTAATAATTTTAATGAATCGGTGAGCTTATAAAATAGTACTGATGATAAATTGAAGTCATAAAACATAATTTTGATAGAAAATTTTATATACACGTATGAAAGTAAATTTAAATTAGTACATTGGGGTTTTGGGTTTATTTTTTGCTTACATCGTGTTTTCGTAATTTGATAAAATAACGAATATGAATTAGTTAGAACCAAATAAATATTATTCCAACATTCGTTTCGGAGCAAACATAGAAAACATATTCAGCATTCAAATTCTCAAACACAAATGTATCTATTCAAACAAGAAAAAAAAACTTTTCATCATCAATACTTTCGACGTCGAATAAATTCGCATAAAAAACCGCCCATTTATTTATACAATACAAAGAACATTTTATAATGCAGCACATAAAAAGCGAAAAAAAAAAACAAGCGTACACATTTTTCGGTCCCGTCGTTTTTATCGTCGAATATATTTTATCATTTAATGCGACCCCCGCATTTTATTTGCGTTCGGAGCGATTCGCATGATATTAATAATGATTTTATATATTACCATTCGATCTCCGGCTGAAAGGGTATACATCATATCATAATAAAATACATATCGTAGACAATGATTCCGAGATACGATTCGATCGGGCACGCGGAAAAACTATCACGACAGAGTCGGTTTTCGTGTTTTCCATCCATTTTCGCGATACACGATACCATACTATTGTTGTATGGGGAAAAACGGAAAGAGGGCACGTTCGGCCGTGGAAACGGGCAATCGGGAGGGATAAATAAAAAATGAGCATATTTTATTTCGCGTTCCGCGTATTGTTTTCTCGAAATAAATATCGAGAAAAAAATGTAGATTGGAAAGGAGGCGAGGCGCGCCAGTTACTAAACAGCGCGAGGTGCATGTCTCCTCGAGGTGTTTCGTTTGTTTTGTGTTTTCGGATTTGTGTCAGGGTATGGTTTATACGCGTGTTGCGAAAATAAATTGATCGTGTTGAATAATGGATGAAGTGGAATTTGTGGTCGGATCGAATTTTAATTAAAAAAAGGTACAACGATTTCCCGTTTTCTTTGTCGATAGTATAAAAGTGTGGAATTGAATGTTTCGAAATTTTTGTAACCAATATGAGAATTTGAATAAATTGAAAAATATTGTTGATTTTTGGTTTATTTAAAAAAAATTATTCTGCAAATCATGACTATATATCAGGGGTGGACAATTGTTTCAGATGGAGGGTTGGGTTGAAATTTTTTTGGGTCGTCGCTGGCTAAAGCCATATCTAGTAAAAATAATAAACCATTTTAAGTTTCTTTGAAATCTGCTTGTAGTTCTAAAGTAAGGAAATTATAATTTTCGAAATCTTTCGTACTGAAATTTTCGTAACATTTTTAACAACTTGGCTATAAATGCTTTAATAATATGAAATATTTCAAATATCATTATTTATTTTCTTTGTAATTTAAAGTTAAACTCATTCAAATAATTCAAAATATTGATTGAAAAACGAAAATTCTTTTGCCAAGAATTCTCAGTTCGGGAAAATCATTTATTTTTTGTTTCATTTTCAAAAATATGATTATACCCTCTTTTATTTCTCATACTTCACTAACTTATTTTTATTTAGATTATTTATTAACTTTTTTTTCATTGACTTCGTATGATTTTAAATTTTTATTATTAAATAAATATCGTTGCGGGCTGAATTAAATTATCCAGCCGACCGCCTTTTGCCCAAACCAGCTTTAATAATTTCATTTTGATAATGAATAAACAATTTCTTCATCCAAATTCAATCACATCTACATCGACTCAAATCCCTCAAACAACCCCGCAATTCCTCCAACCCAACAAACAAAAACGAACTTCCCCCAAAACAAATCAAAAATTCTCCAAAAATAACAACCCAAAAAAAACAATCCAATCAAACTTCCACACACACAAAAACCACCACACCCAAAAAAAAAAACACGCACCATCCGGATAACAATAACCATTCGTTCAGCCGAGGAATACTGAAAAATACGGTTTGTCTCCTCATATGAAGATTTATCGCGCCAGGATTTGCAAGACAAATGGAGAGCATCCCCTGACGTGAGGTTGATAGGTGGCGCAGTTTATGGGGGCCGATGGATACCTGAGGTGGCCCGCACTTTGCATGGGCCGCCCCGGGCCGAAAGTGCCCCTCCCCCTGAGTCCGCCCCTGTGCCTCCCGCCCATATTTTCCTATGAGGAACCGCGCGAGATCGGCTCGCCCCCGGATCTCCGGTCTCATTTGTTATTTATTGCCCTGGCGGTGAATTCAGCGCGAAGATTTTTGGCTCTTGAAAGTTCTGGGTATTTATGTGTGTGGTCATAATGCGGAGTTCAGTGGTGGGAATGGTGGGTTTTAATTTTTTTTTTGGGATTTTTTTTTGGAAGTTTGGGTAATTGGATGGTTAATGAGTGTGTTCGAAGTTTTTATGTGTCGTGTTGTGTTTTTTGAATAATTCATCTATGATATGTGAAGATGATTTTGGTATTTTGTATTTGGTATGTTATTATGCTTCTTCCCTCATTTGCATTCTTTTAAGGAGAAAGAATATCTTTATTTTTTTTAGGAAACAACAGTACGTTCAGTAACAATCTATAAAATTTTATACATTTTTCATAAATCAATAATAAAAATGAAGGTATAATACATTTAGGAATTTCATTATACTGGATGTCTTTATATAATATAATATCTTTAAACCGGTAAATGACCCAAATAACAGTTCGGTAATTTACCTGTAAAGCTTTAACATTTACCGGTAAATAAAGAAAATGTTGGGTTTTCGGAAAGTATTTTTGGTTTTACGGTTTTTCGTAATTTTTTTAAGATTTAATTTACCGGTAAACCGTTAATTAGTAAAACCGGATTACCAGTAAATTAAATATTCGGTACATCTGACATCCCTATCATACATGTCAATTACGTTGAATTTAACCAATTGAATATATTCCAATCAATCAGAACCTATTTTACATATTAATTAACATCCCTGAAAACCAACATGTATCATAATTTGCATAATCTATTTTCAATCAATCATTGGAAATAACAATAGCACATTATAACTCACCACTAATATGACATAATCGAAAAAAATCTGTTTTTTTTGCATTTCAAATACAGGCGTGTGACACACAGGAGTGTGTATTAACAAAAAGTATAACCTTAGAATGGAGGCCCTCGAGTGCGCATCTTAGTATCATTTCACGATGGCTTTTTCCTTGTTGTTGTCGCTGGCTTTTTATTGGCGTGTCGTATGCGGATAATAAAATGGCTGCTGTAGTCGTACGCGTATAATAAAATAGGTATAAGAGTATTTTTTCCACGTGGGCGTCAGGCAGGGTTACGTACATAGAAAGTATTTCGTTAACTCTGTTTTTTTTTCTATTCGGGTTGAAAAATAAAATAAGCGTATGAGCGCTGCGTGAGTAAATGGATATGGCCAGCTTTGAACGTTTTTTGGAATAGCTCAATTTTGAAATGTAAATATAATAGAACCGTTTTCTTTGACGCACCACGCAAATATTGCTTAGATTTTGTAGAAAATAATCATTCCGAATTGTATACTATTTTTAATGTATAATATTTAAATGAGATAAGAGCTCCTTTGGTATTCATATTGAAGATTCAAACATAATGCACTTTCAGAATAATAGAATTTTTGTAAGACTCTGTAAAATGATATTCGTGCAATATTTCTTCATTGTTAAAACTATTATATTTTCAAATAATACCTTCATTTCTTTCATTTTCATTACCTTTAAATCTTTTTTTATTTTTACAAAAAGAAAATAGTTACGTCCCTGAGAAATATAATTTATGAAGCTTTTAATTAATCTGAAAATTCTCGTCTGCGAATAATATCAAGTACGCACTCGACGCAAAAAAGTTACATGTACATATTCAAAACTTAAGCAATAAATATAGCGGGAAACAAAAACGTTTACCGTTCATACCGAAACGTTGAAGTTGTTAATATTTCGAGTATTTGCGCTGAAAAAGGGTCGACCGAAAACGCAAAGAAAAACTTTCGAACGATACAGTTTATATACGGACACACACGCGTATTTTCATGGCGAAAGCCTCCGGGGAATTTCCTGAAAACCTATGTCCTGAAAATTTACTCCGGCGACCCCAACAATCGCCGAACTTTCGAATAGTTCATATAGTGAAATGTAAGCTACATAGCTCGCATGTTAGCGCCGCGTTTCGCTCGATTCAAAACGAACGCAAAATATTTCATTTGGCGAACTCATTATGTGCGTATGGTAGTTTGGATGTATGTATATGTACATGTGTGTGTGTGTGTGTGTGCATATTTCATTCGGCGTATTTGGATTTCGGAGTGGCCCAATTCCGGCTTTGATGCTCGAAAAATTCGAGTTATTTCGTACGTGTTCAAAGGTAAAATTTAAATTATAAGGTAGTTTTTTGCGATGGGAAAAATCAAAATGAATGTTTTGAAAAATCTAAAGTTTCGAAAAAATCACGTGCCGATTTTTTCTGATGCGTGTTATGTTAACTGATCATGCATTTTTGGATTTTTCATATTTGAGGGATTTCGAAACTGATCGTGAGTGTGTACTAAAAGCATATTTGATATTCGATATGTGAGATATTTCAGAATTTTCAGATTTATACATTTGGAAATCTAGTTATATTGAATGCTTTTCATAAAAATAATTAAAAAAACTAACTTAACACAGTATACAATGAAATTCTATTAGAATAAAAAATTTTACGAATCTTAAATATTGTAGTTGATAGTCAGATTTTTTTTATCGTAAGTTTTATTAAAATTAGAATAATATTGCCAATTTTTCCTTCAAATACGTTGAAAATAAAGTAAAAAAAAATCATTTTCAATGGTAATATTAACATACATTTTGAAATTAACAGTCATTAAAACGGGAATGAGTATTTTTTAAAAATACAAACATTTCAAATTTTGCAAAAATCATTTTCGAAAATTTTTAATTACAACATAAAAAAAAAATTACAACCCCTAAAAACGCCAAACTCGCTCAAAACTATTTACAACATAAACATCAAAAAACAAACAAACAAATTACACTCACCCTTCATCAAAACAGCCAACAGCGCGACGACGATGCGAACCGAAAACATTTTCCCCCCGAACATAAAAACCTTCAAAAACCCTGCAACCAACGTCCGACTTTAAAACCACATCAGCCCGAAACTTGCGACCGACCCCCCGTTTCCCGACCCGCACATTTCAAAAAACCCTCCCCGAAGTTTTTCCCGCCCAACCGAACCACGTGGTCGCGGAGGCTTCGACGGAGGCCGGCGCGTCCTTTTCACCCGACAGTCCGGTGCGAACTGAAGTTCCCGACGATTCGAATGCTCGGAGTTGGCTGAGGATCGTGCGCATGCGTAGGATGCAATTATCTCTAGTGAATGTGTGCATTCGCGGGCAACAGGCTGCAATTTCGCGTCGTTGTGTGTCGCTCCGACGCGCGGGAAACGGTAAACAAAGGGCGATGACGACAAATTGAATTCGGCGATGGTGCAAGAGTGCTGGTTGGAAACAATGAAAGTATGATTGGTAGTGGTTGTGAGGTTGATTGTGTTGGATTTGCTCGTTGGTTTGAAATTAACTGGAACTTCCCAGTTAATTTCAAAATTATTTTGGTGGAGTACCATTTAGTGGTGTTGTCATTCGAAATATAACTTCTACAACAGTTTATGCCACAGCTGCATCCATCAGTCAGAAAACACAAAATATGATTTTTGATATTTCATATTGTTTATTGTCATAAATAAGATAAGTCGGAAGAACACAAAGCACAAAAGAAATTTCTCTGTAGAACCCATTATCATAGCCGACGACCGAAACTATATATAAAAATTATTACTTGATAGTAACTATTTTAACTTGGAGCTTCATACATAAATGCCAAAAGCAAGACATTAATAAAGTTGTTGTTATGTCTGAAATATTTCAAAATTTTCGATTTTCAAGCATTTAATCGAGTAATTTTTAAAATACTCGATTATCGAGTACTTGAAAAATGGACTTATACTCGAGTAGAGTATACTCGAGTATCGAGTATTTAATTACTTGAATTAGAGACCCTACTGTTTGGGTTTGTGTTTAATTTGAATTTTGGTATGATTTTTTCTTTGATAAATCAAAAGTGTCGATTAAAGTAAGATATGTTATAAATGACAACTTTTTAAGAGAGCCAAAAAAATCAGAGTTTTTCGGAAAATTTATAAATATTTTTATTTTTGTAGATACTTAAATGACTTTTGAAATGAATTTTGAAATTTACAAGATTATATTATAATATAAAATTTTGGCTAAGCTTACAGTTAGTTTGATATATTGCAGGTTTTATAAATAGTCGTTTTTTTTTAACTTTTCGTTTTCGCCAAAAACCTCGTGTTAATATACATTATGCGTATGGAAACTGTAAAAACGATTTGTGTAATGGTTGAGTTTGTATTTTTCGCGCAAAACGAGGAAGGAATGCAATTATATCTTGATTGAAATTTGATCGAGATTCAATTCTGTGAGTGTAATTGGAAAATGTCGTGTGTGAAAATTAAGGAAAAAAAAAAGAAAAATTGTAGTTTAATTAATAATCGATTACGCTATAAATTGCAAATTTGCATGTGGAAACTTTTTCATAATCGTTTAATTGAGTATCGTTTGAATCAATTTATATGCATTTTTTTAGAAATGCGGAAAATCGATTTCTTTTTTAAATGTTATTTCATATTTAATGACAACCATATATTTTTGTAGTTTAATCGAAATACCATAATCAAAACTCATTAGTTAAATCCTATAATTAAAACCATCGTTTATCATGGAAAACAGGAAATAGTAATATCAGTGAACATTTCGCGTTAAATGAAGTATTCGTCATAACACTGTCATCAAGTTTCGATAATCGATAACAAACTGTTAAAACAAGAAAATAATTTAAATATCATTAAGTTCATAAATAGTTATTTATTTATGAATAATTTTATATTTCTTCCCAATAAGCTGAAAAATTTTATCCTAAAAGATTATAAGTTGTTTCACGTGAAAATTCTATATTTGTTCATAGGGAGTTCGTTGCCGTTATACACCTTCGTATAAGTAGCCTTATATAATAATTTTTATCGTCGAGAATAAAATAAGCAAGCGAACGAAGAAACGTTGCACAAAAATTTCGCCGACGATAAAATTTAATTTCGAATCGTTTTCCCACCTTCGAAGAAAATTTTAATTACTGTAATTTGCGTGTCGGCCCCCGAGCCAAGGACGAACGTTTCGAATTCTCGTTTAATTTATCAAAAATTCATTTATTAGCCCTAGGACCAGATTAAAAAATGCGAAATTATTGTTATATGCGATTATTGCGATTACCCGACTCTCCTAGTAATGATTTTCGCCTCGGAAATTGCTATAATTTGATGATTTTCTCGGCGATAACGCGAATATATACGGTTTTCCTTCCCCGCTTTATATTTTCGTTTCTCGGATTTTTTCGTTTTTTTTGACTATCTAAATACAATCACAGGAGGCAAACTCTCTTGCGTGAAGTGCTAAATTAAGAAGTTTGATTCTATGACAAACGAAAGTAAAAAAATGTGCCTAATGTAACAACGTTGATTCGGCGTGCGTGATGGCACGCAACTGATTCACTCATGAAAAGGACTCGTATTACGTGAAAAAATGAAATTATATAATTTTTCCACATTATAATTAGTACCGAAATACCAGAATTGTGCGGTTTTAATTCAGGTCGGAAAAAAAGGCATCGGCATTAAAAGAAAACAATCGAACAATAAAAAACGCTCATGTAGCACCGCTATAAACCCAAACCGTCTTTTTAAATATTCATTTTTTTTTTTTGATAATTCATTTGAATTTATTGTTGGGAATTCTCCGAAAAAAAAACGCTTCTTGCAAAAAAAATTTTGCTCCTCAAGTACAGTTTTTTATTAGTTGTTTTTATAGGAACGAATCAAAGATATTAGCCGGTAAATGAAGACAACAAAAAAAAGAACACGAAACAAAACAAATAACATTTTCAATTACAAAAGTGCCTTTTTTTCGCCCGCCCTGTAAACAAAACATTCATTCGTATGTAAAACGGGAGCTTTAATTCCACTCTCCCGAGTACTGAAAAGGGATAAGGGTACATTTCGACGCGCGCTTTTCAAAAAAATTTATTTATACAATATCACGTTATTATATGGAAGCCACCGAGAGGCAGAACCGAATTCGCATTATATTTTATTCGGTCGGGTTTTGTGCGTTTTTTCGGCAACTTACAATATTTTCGATGCGGACGTAATAAAATTAAATATTCATTAAAATCTCACAAAGGCACCTATGCTCGTATATATGGCATGCCTTATTTTCATTTTTTACAGACCCCTAGCTGGATAAAAATTACGTATGATAATAAAATAAGCCTCCAACGCACGACGTAACTTTAGTAAAGACATTAAAAATATATATATTATATTTTCGGGCGAAAACTCATTTTTTAAACATGGCAAATTCCGAGAGATTTTCGACAGTGACTTGTATATCGGCACCGAATATAGGGTGGTCTCGAAAAATATATTCACACTTTGATGGTACGTATATTTTATTTTTTCTTTAGAGAATTTTTTTTTTAAATAAAATTTATTAAGAAATGGTCAAAATGTAAATTAAGTACATAAAGTTGAAAATATATTTTTTTAATAATTTTTTCTTTGGAAATTACTATTATTCACAATTTTTTTTAACAAATTTTCCCATTGAAATTACTATTGTTCACATAAGAGACGAGCTTAAAGCAGATGTAACAAATTAAGATGTCTAAAAACAGCTATCTAGAAGGTTGTGAACATTTACAAATTGAAAAATAAAATGCTTGTAGAAAATTATGTGAAACTTTGAGGAAATCTGTTCAGCAAGCGGCTCTAGAATTATTAATTGAACTAAAGATGAGAAAAGCTTTTATTTCGAACAAGATGTATAAAAGCGACCTGATCGTTCTTTATTTAATTTTAACAGACCATATTTACAAATCTAATTTACACTTATCGCAAAAACGATCGCAATTAATTATAATTAAGATTTTGAGCGAATAATTCGAAACGATATGAGACTTTATCGAAAACCAATTAACGCGAACACATACTATAATTTTTCTTTCACACAATGCCACATTCAAATTAAAATCGAACCGAACAACTTAATAAATACACACACGACGTCCATTATTATTTTCGAATCATGCATATATTATATATATTTTTTTCAATTATTTATCGATGCAATCAATCGGCGTATTCGCCAAAAGAAACGAATTTCAAGCAAACACCGAAGCATTTAATGGCACGCAATTATACATATTATATACAATATAAAGCGTGCGTGTTTGTTCACAATTTAAATCAGTCCCTATTTGCCCATTATGTGAACGTCAATCAAACCGCGAAACCCACTTTCCCGCCCGCTTAATAAACATATTTGAATAAAAACCGCCAAAAATATAATTCGGGACGATTCGGGGCCCCGTTTCGTCTTTGTGCCCCGAAATTTATCTCGGTTAGAAAAGGAGCAAACTAGGCTTCTCGGGCATAAGTTTTGACAGGTCTTTTACGCGCGATAGACGCGAGTGAGTTATCGCGGTTCGCACAATTTTCGACCGCTTCGGACCGCTCAAATTTTGACGTTTTTCGACCGCTCTTCTTCGTCGAATTGTAAGAATTATATCCTTTGTTATGTGTTTTGGTGGAGGATGTATTTTTGATCGGGTTCGGGTGTGTGGGTGCTGGGAACGGGAAGTGTGTTCGATTGATGGGTTGTGTGGGAAAATGTGGATAAACGTGGTGCTAGGAAAACAACATGAATTTTAAAATTATTCATATTGTAAGACATGTAGCTTTTACTGAACAATTGTATATTCCAAAGTTCGAAGATTATTACTTATTGTTTCTTTATTGATCACACAAATCCAGATACACTTGGGTTATATAGATCAGTTTTATATACCGATTGGAATTAAATCATATGAGATATTTTTAGTAGTGCAGTTGGTAAAGTTGACTACTAAACTCAACATTTGATGAATTTGGAAAACAGTATGATGTTTTAAAAGCGTTTGTAGGCTGTGCTTCAGGGACTGAAAAGCGCTGAATTACTGTGTATAATTTTGCGTTGCGTCGTCGTCTTTATAAGAACAGATGAGTAGAAGTTTCCGCGGTATTAAAAGCTATTCTCTCGTCTCGTTTCAGTAAAGTACAGAAGATTCCCGTTTCATATGTGAAAACTTTTAATATAATTTATTTTTAAAATGTGTAACTTGGACTTTTAGTGCCTCACCTTGAAAGCATGGGCAATTTAGAACGTTGAATGTCCTAGTTTTTTTATTCATTAATTAAATTTTCACCTGCATAAGAATATTTTGAAGAAATAAAAAATAACCGTATACCTATGAAGTTATTAAAAAAGGTTAAATATTTTTGATGTATTGATTTTGTTTTTTAAAAAAATAATTAAAAAATATTGCTTGTTATTACAGAGTGTATAATATTATATTAATAATTTCGGCATGAATACAATATACATAGATGGAAAGTTTTTCCACTAGATTGATTCAGTTTAATTTATTATTTTAGAGCGTGACCTTTGGTTGAAGCCGTCGATTTTGAAAATTTAAATGTTTTCAATTTTTCATAGCACTAAATGGCTACTAAAAATAAATCGTATGCGATTAAAAACGCGAGCGCTTATAACTGACGTATCAAATTGCATGGATCCGATTCATTAAAGCTTATCGAATTAATCATTCTTTCTCGATATGAAAAAAAAACCTTGAATTTTTTAAATAATTAATTAAAGGATTTGATTATTTCATTGTATATTTCAATGTCGTATTTCGTGAATTTATTACCACGTCGATTCTTCACTTAATGCAGAAAGGATATTATTTTTTAACACTATAATTTTCCGATTATAATTTAAAAAAAAATGTCATGTATGAAAATAATATGAAAATTTTTTCAAAAACTATTTGATTATAACAACATATTTTAGATTGTCATTGAGAAAATTATGAATTTAAAATTATTTAGAATAATTATCTATGAAAGTTTCAAGGATATCCCAAATGTAATATTAAATATAATGTTTCTCAGAAAATTTTAATAGACTTTACCCGCAGTACTCAATATTAACAAAGTTTCCATCTAAACAATTCCAATACAGTTATTACAACCGACATATCAAAACGATAGTTCACTGTACTTAACACATGAACGACGCATACCGTCCAATTAAACTAGACGCTTTTAGTATTGATTAAAATATCAAAGTTAAAGACGCATTAATAAAACAATATCACCGTAATGAATCCTCGCAACAGTGGTGTAATACGCGCGTGCACATACACACATTATGAGGTTTGATTGACGTCGTAAAACATAACATTGAAACAAATTAGCCGACAGCTCGTTAATTTGCGTCTGAAACTACGCACTAACAATCACAATTTCATACGTAAACACGAACAAATATAATAAACCCAGTAAAGCCGTACATAATAAATACACTAATACGATACAAAATTGTGGAATATGAAAATGTGTACGGTGTTTGGGATCAAAATGAAATTCAGCATTTTGGGAAATATGATAATTTTTTAACATATTTTGAATAATATAAGAATTTAATATGTCCAATAATTAAATGAAAAATTTTTAGAAGTAAATTTTATTACTTTATAAATTTATAAAGTTACTTAATACCTAAATAATAGTTGTCTTTTGATTAAAAGTAAACTATTATGAGTTAAAATAAAATTAACTAATAAAACTAAAATTTAATTTTTTATATTTTTTAAAGTTAAAATAAATCGTCTTATGTATATAAAAGCAAATTAATAATTATATCATTATTTTTATAAATTATTAAAAAAAAGTAAATTATTATGAGTATTTATAATATTTATCATACAATGTAAAATTAAGTTAAGTTAAACCATTAGGAGTAAATTGTAAAAAAAACTTTAAGTTAAAATAAACCATCAGGAGTGAAATTTTATTAATACAATCTGTATTTTTATTTTTTGTCATTTATGCACTGTATGGAAAGTAAAATCTCAATATTATTCAATATATCATATTTATATTCACAGTGTAATTTAGTTCAATTTCAATTACTTATAATTTTTGTTCATATGTATTTTTAGGTTCAAATTATGTTTAAACGTTCAATAGAAATTCCGTAGGTCATATTATATTTTAAAATTTGAATTTTGTATTTTTTTTATGATTTTATAAGTCAACAAAGATTTTATATTCACTTCTAGATAGATAGATAGTTTCTCTTCATAAAAATATGGACATCTATACTATTATTATTTATATTTGATAAGTAAAAACTTTCAAATATTATATTTAATAGAATTCAAAAACAATTGTTTCACAGTAGACGCTACAAAAACTGCATATGATGATAACATAATGTCAAGTTGTACTTGTGAACTTGAATATACTAACTTTTTGAACCCGTCGATACATGTATTATATTATTCTTAGCTAACGTAGAATAGTGCGACTTTCAATTCTCTATTGCTCGTACGCGATATAATAATGGAAATATCGCATAAAAACGACGGCCAGAGCAAAATTCAATTTGTGGACGTATCCACGGGTGAATTTTGCGTTCGTTTGCCAAAACCATAAAAAAACACCATCCCCATATCCATATTTAATTGTTCGATTTTTGCATTGGACAATGTGCCAATCATATGTGAATAATGCAGCGCCACATTGGACGGCCGGTTCGCTCTTTTTGATATACATCGAGCACTTTTGTGTGTGTGTTTTTATTAAATTTCAGATTTTTGGTTCATGTTTTTTGTTGTGCTTTGTGCAAGTGCAATTTTTTTTATCACATTGATTATAACTATGTTAGTTCTAAGTTATTGTTTTGAAAAAATAATTTAGAATTCAGATAAATATTTTGATATATTAATATTGTTCGGTTGATAACAGTATATAAATGATAAATTGTATTATAAAATATAAAATATAAAAATAATAATATTGATAATAAATATTATTCTTTTGATTAAATTGTATTATATTATATTTTGATAATATAAACCAATATGATTCGAAGACGAAAATAAACGAGAATTATTTTGTAAGAAGATATATTTCCATATTGGACATTCATCGTTAGAAGTCAATATAGGATCTGGAATCACCTTTATCGACATATCCACAGGAATACCTAAATAGACTTACATAATATTGCATTAAAGGTAAAAAGTATAAGTGTAGTAGTCGTGTGGCGACTCAGCAACATTTTCCACAAAGGCCCTCTGGTACGGATTGAACGGAAAACGAAGCTTTTCCGGAAATTCGTCGTATACTTGTTTAAAAAAAAAAGGACGAGGCATGTAAAACTCGTGTCGTCCTATATTATATTATGCGAAGCGTTTATACATATAAGCGCTTTAGACGCTAGACTTTTCCGCTCGAATTTTCCGATCATATTTTCCGCGTAAAAGTTTTTCTCTGGCGCAGAATCGGCGATTGGAAATTTAACAGAATTTCCCGGCCAAATATTTCAGCTTGTATTTTTTTCCGTTTCGTCGCGGAATTTTTCGCGCTCGCTTTAAACAGCTCGTTTGAGAATTAGCGAATTTTCCAAGCGACCGAGCCGCCGAAACGTCAATTGCATTTTGCGCGAATATTGTCATTATCATCATCATCAGTTTTGTGTTGTGAAGTATTTTATTTGGCATTCATTATGCTCTAAAATTTTTTTTTTGCTTACAGGATTTATTTGCTTTTTAAATGTAGCAGTTAAACTATCAAATTTTTAGCTTTATCACTTTTTATTACTTATTTTAATTCAATTCGTGATATAAATATAATATTTTGATATTCTAGAATTTCATTCGATTTTTTTATATTAATTAATTTAATATTAAGTTTATTATATATTAATTCAAGTAAAATCAAAAGATTTAAAATATAATGTGATGAAATTGTCACAAATATTCTCTGTATTAAAATAATCAAAAAAATATTATTTTGACACGTCACTAATTAAATTTTTCAGTAACACTACGCAGTCAAAAAAAAAATACATTACAATAATACACACATGAAAAATTCTCGCTGGAAAAAATTCCGAAACGTTAAATTAATACAACGTGTTCGTTATTATTTCGAAAATTTCGTTTTTTTTTCCTGTATTTTTTTGAACCATTCATCCTTCGTCCTCGGTAATTAAATAAACATATACCTTTACTATATAATTTTTTTATTTCGCTTTGATCGCGCGACGAACACGCCCTTTTCGACTAACCTCCCCCACCCCACGGGAAAAAATTAAATAAAAAATAAAATTGTAGAAAGAGAGAAACTCCCTTCGATGGTGATCCGTTTTTCCGAAGGTTTTCCATCATCGTCCCGCCCCCGAAAATCCTCTCATCCTTATTCACTTAAAGTCGTCGCTACAAAAGAAATCGAAACGGAATGATTAATTGAGCGCCCTTCGGCGTTTCTTTTCGAAATATTATTATTATATGTTTTTTTAACGTTTCTCGTTGGTTATTTTTTTCTTATTCCTCGTCGGCTTTTCACTTCGGTACACAATGGGTCTTCGATTTTTTCTTCGCTGCGGCGATCGTTTTTTCGTTTCACTTTTATTATTATGATCGTCGGTTTCTGTTTGGTTATGATAAATATATTTTTATTATATTTTCCCCTTGTATATATAGACGTTCGACTTTGGATGGTGGTCTGATGGCTAATTGGGTATCGACTCTTCGGTCTTTTTTTTTTCAATTTTTATTATAAAATGTTTATATTTAAGTATTTTTATTATAAAATGTTTATATTTAAGTATTTTTTTAATTATCAAAATTTTTAAAGATTTATTATGCAATTAATTAAATGATAATTTGTGAAGTTTGTTTAATGTTCACTGCAGAATAAGCTTTTATCTGATACTATAAAAAAAATCGTACTTTTTATTTAAAGTAAAAAGTTATTGTTAAAATAACTTCTCGTTAGATTATTCCCAATTGAGAATATGTGATTACTTCCATTTACTGATCTCTATACATCTTACTCAATTTTGATGATCGGTAGAAATAGGTGCATTCGGTGAAATTAGGGCATTGGACCAATTATTCATTATTTTATGTTATGAGTTTTCTATTTACTATTATAGTTTATACTCGTATGTAGTTACTATTTTCAAATACATATTACATTATTTATTACTTTCAAATTGAAAGTAATAAATAATAACATGGCAAATTTAAAAATGAACAAGCGTTAATATTTTTTAATGAAATATTAATGATTTTTTTCCATTCGTTATTTTACTATTTAAAATTATGATGCTTTTGGAAGCATTTCATTACATTCTATTTATTTTTCAGTAACAGTAGTAATGAATTTAATGAATCCTACATTGTTTCATAAAGTTATTAATTTTCATCAAAATTATTTAATAAAAACTATAATATTAATATTAATAATCAAAACATGAATACAATTGAATATTCAACCAAGTTAATAAGTTAATAGAACATCTAATTTTTTTTTCAATTTCAAATATAATAAAATGTAGTTAATGATAACATGAATGAAAGTTTAAAAAAAAGCTTTTGGAGATATTTTTCTGTGAAAAATATAAAAATGTTTTATTTTGATCAAATTTAAATCAAAATAAAATAATAAAAAAATACTTCGATAGCAACGACAATAATAATAGAGAACGTACGCAATATTACAGTAGCACAATTCAAACGCATATCGAATAAGTCATACGAATCTCAAACTAAGAGTTTATTTTCATATTTTCAGAAAGCAAAGACGATCTTATCTGATCGAAGACATACTATGAATTATACAAAGTTAAACGTTATCACAATAATAAATCATATTAACTGTGATACGATAATTGAATGAAAAGCATTATCATGATACTTTCTCTACGGCAGTTAAAGATTTTAAGTATATTAAGCTTTCTCGAACCGATAAAAAAATCACAAACCAAATATTAAACCGAAGAAATAAATTGAAAAACCACTGAGCTTAGTCTATTCCGAAAAAGCGCGCTCACGTAATAATGAAAAACTTCAAAAAATAAAAATTTATACGGGCACCGGCGTGAAACGCGCGAATACGCGAATAATACATGTCGCCTCTTATTACTTTTCGGATTTGCCAAAAAAGAGAGCGAGCGAAAAAAAATAACACATTCAAATTGTTGATTCGCACAAAAGGACGTATCGTCGGAGCGCACGCACGCGCACCGCGTCATAAATTCTGATTACTTTTTTGACTTGTTGGGCGGATAAAGCCGCCCAAAAGACGCCTATGAAAATTTTAGTTTTCCCCGCCCCCGATAGCCTTATTATTCGGCGAGTTTTCCCTTCGAGGGCCTTTTCTTTTTGCGATTTTTTTCGGATTTATTATAAGGCGGCGCTGTGATTTATAGCGCGGCGTAATTTGATTTTAATACCGGAGAGCGCTCTTTTCGTGTGCATGTGACAGGACAGGATTAAAAGTCCGCTATGCAGGATGCCGTCTGCGAATGTCCTTTATTATATTTTATTTTGTGCTGGATCGAATGGGGTTCGATCTTGGAATATGGCGGCTTCTTTTTTTTTTTCGTGTGGTGTCATTGATTGGTGGTATCTGGACTAGTCCAATTTCCACATATGTAAGAACATAATGAGACAACGGGTGCTGAAATGTGGAAAGATGTGGTTTTTATAAGGCATTTTTATGGATGTTTATGAACAGTGTGGGAAAGGAAAGAGGACAGGCTCAAACTCGCTAACCACACGCACTGATGCACCATGCAATTGTTGTTGCAATTAATCGCGACGTCGGTACATATAATTCGTACGGTGGTCGATAGAGTGAGAAATCAGAACCATTTTTTGGAATCGTCTTATTAATGAGAGATTAAACTCTCATTTCTGAATCAAATAGTTAAATACCCAATTTGAGACGATCGAGTAGGTGTTAAAAACGGAGTTTACTCTTGCCATATCCGTGGCTTGAACCATCATCATTACGAATGATAATCCATGCAGCGTATCGCTGCTCCACGGGCTGGTTAAGGCGGTTTCTTAAGCTGATTGGTGATTATTAATCGAGTAATGATAGAAATTATTTTTTTGTGCAACAATGATATTTTTCATTTATTTATAAGGTATGGTTTGGAATACATAATTGAATTTTGATGATTAAAATGATTAATGAAATTTGGTTCGAGTGTATTATTTTAATAATATTGATTCCATATCAAATGAGAAATTATTATAATTTGATAATCAATTATCCGAAGATTAATTTTGAAAATTATTTTATGTAGAGTTGAAATCGAATAATTAAACGATAACATGGACTTGTATAATTTTTGTCCCTATAAAATTATTTGACGTCTCGTTCTTCAGGTAATTTAATTTAATTGAAATTTATATATCTTTTAAGTATATTATCGTTTTAACAATTTATTTAAATCTAAAACTCTTTGCTTTTGAAAAAATCCCTAGATGTTTAAAATTTAAATTACATATATCGAATTATTTCATGTTAAAATTTGCATTTGAAAACCCATTTTCCCCGAAAATAACTACTCAACTACTTTAAACTTCTTGTATATATAATAATTATCATAAGAAAATTAATCCAAAGTTAATTTTAATAAAAGTAAATAATGAATATATCACTATGATAAATTTACATTTATTAAAAAACAATCTAATGGATATGCCTAAAAATAATGTATTCTTTTGAAAACAACTTATTCATCCCTCTCTGATAATATTATCCTGTAATAATTTGAATATGTAAATTGCAAATTATTCTCAAAGTTATTAATAAAAATTAAAACCACATTATATTATGTAAGTAACTGACATTTTGAAACATTAAATAATATTGTTAATTATTGTAAAAATTTGCGTATTCCATAATTTTATTTTAAAACAGCGAGAAAACAAAAAAGTAGCATTTTCCACAAGAATAAAAATCATTAAGCGTTCATAAATGAGATTGGACTTCGTGTGATGCTTTCGGATGTGAATTTCGTATATTTTTCATAACGTTTTTGCGTTTTATCGTGAAAAATGAGTTTCGTAATTAAGATTGAGGATTATTGAATTTTTTATGAGCGCCTCTCAGATGAAATAAATACAAATATGAAAAAAGCACATAAAAAGAAGCACATGTGAAATAAATTCGTCGGCAACGCCGAAAAATAAATAAACATAAATGGAAATCTTTCGAGTTTCGCGTGAAAAAAGTAGAAGATAAATGCGCGATATTAACTTTTTTCTTGCAATGATCGATTTCATACTATTCGAACTTTTTTCGATAATGCGGCTTCGTTTGATTTGAATTTTTTTCAAAAATGCGCAACGTGTATATTTTGCAAGCTAACATATTTTATTTAAGCAAACATCGTTTGATTCAACAGATCTGTTAATCTTTTGACGTCATAATTTTTTCCAACTATTCTTAAGTTTTCATGATATTTTGATTGAAACATTTCAGATAAGATTTTACTGTAGTACACTCAACTTTCCAATGTAATTAACGAGTATAAATCACTGAATGTTCATAACAAATAAAATACAATTATTTTTTGCGTTCAAATTTAATTTTAGAATCTCAAGGTAGGCGTTTCAAGTCTTCGAAGCGTGTATAACAAAAACGGAACATCGATTACAATTGCTAAATACGAAATCGATATAAACCGATACGAACGATCAAAGTAGGCGAAATTTCCATTCCTACGTAAAACGGAATCGAATATTATTTTGTGCGAGCTTAGTGGCTATATTAGTCGTGCGCGTTATAAATTTGAATTTATCGATTCTTTCAGGTGTTTGTATGCCAAAAGTTAAATATGCAAAGCGTAACGTTTCGGCCCCATGAAGGTAAATATAGTTCGGTCCTATTAAAACGACTACGTGAAATTACATATGTATATTTCGAAGGCGGGAGAATTATTTAGGCGATTTACCCTACGGCCGGGTCAGCGGAAAATTCTAATTTAATATCAATAATAAATACAAAGGTGAAAGTCATCGATTTTTAGCCATTGTGTGACCGATTTTATATGTGTAAACATTCATGAATCGGCGTTGGCATTGTTTAATTTTCGTATCATAGTTCCTTTGGGGTGATGATAATAAATGTTCACTCTATTTGCGCACATGTCGTCAAATGCACGCTCTTTTCGAATGGGAGTTCTCTTTGTTCGCTTTTTTCGTGTGTACACGTGCACGCGTATTATATACGTTTTATGTATTTTTACAGTGAAAGGAGATGTTTTATTAAAATTTTCTTTATTGAAACTTTACGAGTTCTTCGAGAGTTCACGTGAGTGAACCAAGAGCACGTTAAAAAATAATAAAATGCAATATCAATTTATGTGTGTTACGCTCAGAATAACGAACACGATTTCAAAGTGTTTGCTTTTTGTTCCATTTAATTTTTTTATGTTAGAATAAAGCTTGTAGCTTACATCTAGTCGTGAAAATGTCAACTTTAACTTTTTCATATATCGCATGTAAAACTTTCTATTATAACATAAAAGGTCGAAGGATGTGGATATTTTCGTCTCTTATAAGATTTTTGAAAACTTATATCAAGTCTATCAAATTCGACGCAATTTTCGTTTTTTTTTAAATACTCACGTATAAATAAGGTCGATTATGTAATGCAGTGGTTCTTAACCGGGGCGCCAGCGCCCCCTTTGTGGGCTTTTTATGGTCTGGCGGGGCGTTTTAAAATTTTTAGCTATTGGGGGGCACTGCACGAGTTCAAGTGGACGTTACATTACGAGTATGTCATACATGAAGCCATCGCGGCTAAATGAACATTTTTTAAACAAACATCCAGACAAAAATAATAAAGACATATTGCACTTGCAAGAACTTAAGAAAACATTTGAAAGCCGTAATACTCTCAGTAATGTTTTTAAGAAGATTTCAAGTCGGATCGATAAATTACTAATGGTATATTATGAAATAGCACAAATAATTGTAAAATGTGGTGCACCACATATGTATATATGGTATATGGAAAAAATTAATACCACCAGCTATACGTGTATTCATTAATAATATGATCGGACAAAACCAGCAAGAAATTCTTTCTTCAGTCCCATTGAGCATTGAGCTAAAATAGTATTCATTCAATGTGATTATGATGTTTTTCGGGTCCATTTTCACCATCAATACCTCCTTCTCTGGAAAGAGGTGAAATTACCCATCGTAGCATTTCCTTCATCATATTTAGTAGAAACAGGGACGGATTCAGCGGGGGGGGGAGCAATCGCCCTCCCCCCCCCTGCGGATCATGGAAAAATTCTAAATTTGTGCGTTTTCGACTATAAAATGATTATTGGCCATAAAAATATTCGAAAATATTTTTTTGTTATTTTAACCCTGATTTTCCAAAAAAAGGTGGAAAAGGTGCTTTTTATATTAGCTAATTCCATAAGTAACGTATTTATGATGGACCTTTTCGATCCTCAGTTGTGTCGTGTTCGTTGGTTTTTTATCACATGTTTTGTATGGCCTTATATTGATCACAGACATTTTCAAAAACGTATTTTATCGCATAATTTTTTTTCATGCTATTTTGCAAAGAGAGCTATTTATTTCGAGAGAAGAATTTATTCGCTTTTTTATGCTTTACTATTTCTAGTAGAAAAAGTGCAACTGTCGCGATTAACAATATTACTAGGTAATACTAGGCAATATTTTGGAGGTTGTGACTAGGGATCCTAATTTAATATTCGAGTAATTATTCAACCTTTTTATTAGCTTGCTCTGACGCACAGCGTTGTTTGTTTGTGATCCTAAAATAAAAGATCGATCTCGATCTCAAATACTACACCTCCGATCGATTTGAAACCTTCATAAACTGACTAATAATACGCAATTATACTATATTAAATCATCCTTGTCACAAGGCTGGAGGAATTTAATCATTTAATTTCGAGTTTAATAAAGGTGACAGCTAGTGACAGCCAGTGTCACCTCCCTTAAACGCTATTAGTGCAATTACTTTCAGGAACCACACGATAAAATTGATCAAATGATCGATGTCGACGTATAAGTATTAAGTAATCTTTAAAATTCTCAATACTTCATTATAAACGTTTTGTGTATCATCGAAAATTCTTATAATGAATTTATATTTAAAATGGTGTCGTATCACATTTACGCAGGGCATGGTTGGTATTCTTGCGTGGCGCTCGCGCAAGTCTTCTGACAGCCCGCGCGTTTGACAGCTCTATAACCGACCATGTTTCGTACGCTAGCAAATGCGTTATCATTGTCCATTCTGCGATCAATTAACTATATCATCATCGTCACTAGGCATATATCGTTTTTCAAACTTTTTATTATTATAATAATTTACGTATACGAATGAATATTCGCAATTTTGAAATTATATTCGATTATTATTCGTTGTAATTTATTCGAATATCCGAATATGTTACCATTTTCATATTCGATGTTGGTCGATTTTTTTTGCGGTTTTGAATATTTGAGGCTAGACAAATTTAATTAATTATATATTTAAATTATGTTCGATTAAAATTGCACATAACCACACTAATTTCTCTAAAAGTCTTGAAAATTTACATACCGATTTTGATGATTCATTCGTTTGAATTTTGTTGAGTTGAATCCATTAAAATTAAATGCATTTGATATGGTAATGTAGTAGATAAAACAACTGTACTGATGTGTTTTGTCATTGTATACTATTAGACATTTCCTTTATAAATTCAATTTTATGATTAAAATAATTGGGTTTATCATTTCATCAAAAGGAAAATTGAATTCAATCATATTGATTCGAATCAAAACGAACACCATCATGCACTTAAGCGCAATAATAGAACCAGTTACACACCATCAGTTACTCGCCAATAATCAAACAATTTATATTCCAATTTTATAATTCAACCGCAATTGAAAAAATATTTTTTGAGCGAAATTAATTGAAACTACACTACGGACAAAATTAAAATCAAAATATTTATTTCTCTCTTGTTTTTCAATTATAAATAGATATTGTTGTTATGCATACGCTCATTTTCTCAATTTTTTATTTTTTTGTTTTTTTCACCAACATTTGAAAATTTATAAAAATATTTGAATATTCAAATATGTTATCATTTTCATATTCGATATTTGAGTATCTAACTTCACAAATATTTGGGATCCTTTGTTCAGACGTATCAGAAATGGTTCCAGAAGTTTTGATTAGGAAGTTTTAACCTTAAAAATTGTTCTTGAAATGGAAGAACGATGATCGTAGATTTAGATAATTTAAGAGCCAAATAGAACTATCTATGATATTATAGCTCAAATGTGCATGAACACATGAAAAAAATTGGCAAGATTTGAAAATGGACGCCGCATACACTGAGCAAGGACAATATGGACGAACGTGCGTCCACATATTTCGAAAATCACGAAAAATAAAGTTATGATGTTACCGGTAGGAGACAATTCGACATCTTCCATACTCTCCGGATTTTAACACTTAGATTGCATTATTTTCAGGTCATTACAGAATTATTTAGATAGGAAAATTAAAAAAAATACAGAAGTGGCGAAATAGGGACTTTGCGAATATTTTGATTCATAACCGACACAATTTTATAAAAAAAGTGATGGAAAATTTGATAGAAAGATGGATAGAAATGTTTAATAACGGTAGAAATTATATCTTAAATTAATAATTAATAAATAAAGTTTTTATTGAAAATTTCATCTATCATTCAAAATGTGACATTACTTTAGGGGTAACCTAATAAAAAAAATTAGCAATTTTATTGACATAATAAAAGTGAAATGACTAATTCAACTGTACTATTTATTTTGGATCTTACGTTTTACATTTTGTTTCACAGTCAGAATTTGTTAGGTAACTTGAATATTTTAATAAAGGGGGTGCAAAACACAAATAAAGTAGATAACACTGGTATAGATTTTATCACACAAAAAATTTTTCGCTTGCGACGCCAATCATAAAAGTATTATTTCCAATAATATTAAATACATTTTTTTTTTAAATTAGCAAATATGTAATTATTATTATAGAATATTCAAATGATCAATTTGAAACCAATCGGTTTTTTTTCAACATTTTTATTATGTTTCATTGAGGCCCACGAATCATTTAGAAATAGGAAAATTGAAGGCACATCAATCAAAAAGTTTATTAACCGCTGTTATAGATTTATAAAGATTTTGTATTTAACGAAAAAAATCTTTAAAATTTAAATTTAAAAAAAAATGAAAAATCGCCCCCCCCCCTGTGAAAAATTCCTGGATCCGTCGCTGAGTAGAAAAGGGTTTTTGTACAGTAACGCATATATTAAAAAAATCCCGAAATCGAAGAGAAGCCAAAGAGAAGATTTGAGGCTATATTTAACTAATCTTGAACCTAATATTACGAAAATAGCGCAGCGACATGATGCTCAAGGATCTCATTAATTATTTTTATTTTTCAATAAAAAAATCACATTTCCATTGAATTATTTACTTTTTAATTGAAATAATATCATAATGTTGTATGTAATATTAATATGACATAAATGACAATAAATACATAATGTTTTGAAAAATAATCATAATTTTTATTTGTTTTTCTTATATTTTTTATTTGTAAAGAAAATCATTTAATGAAATACATACATACATAGAAAAGAAAGTATTTTTTTTGTGCTGGATAATTTTACTGTAGTAAAGGGGGCGATTCTTTCAATATGGTTAAGAAACACTGGTAATGCAATAAAAATATATACCCGAATATATGTATGTATATATAAAACAACATTTAAAAAATGCGTTAAAACTTTTTAGTACAAATATAAAGTGTATACAATATGTAACTATTACATTATTCTCCGAATATTTTTATTATTTGAAATTTAAAATAACACATGTAAATGTGTTTGCATACTATTATTAATCTGAATTAGTTAGCACTTGATGCTTTCGATATCTGTAATTTGAATTTTTTTTTCTTTATTGTGATAAGGATTAATAATGATTGTATATGATAAGGAAAAAATTTTAGAATTTATAATGAAATAAGAAAAGCTGATTAGACTCTAATCCTTCTAACTTTAATAATAATATGCAACTTTTCTATTCCTATTTATTTCAAATAATTTCAATAAAGAATAAAACCAAAAAAAAAAAAATATTTATCTTGCACTACAAAGAAAATCTCAGTTCTGTCCCACCTTATAAATTCTAAAACAATTTTTTCAGAAGCACATACGACTCAAGCAATTTCGCCTTTTTACACTTTCACGTCCATAAACTAGATCGTTCGTAGAACGCAGATACAACACGTCCATGCGGCGAAGGGCCCCGACAAAGGTGTAACACGACAGTACTTTTTTGCACCCACCCCGTAGCCACCGCACCCCTAGGCCATGGGGGCCACAATTAAGGACTCGCAGGGCCCATTTGCGCCGGGCAAACACAAAGGCTGTATAGAGGGCCGTAGGGCAAAAACGCGGGACCGCTTATTCATTATTCAACGGGACAATGGGGATTGCCCCCCTCTGAGATGTCGATTTTTTGTATCGGAATTGACTTAAAACTATGTGCGTGGTCGTGATTTTTTATGTGTTAGATGAGTTTTGGTTTGTGTTGGGTTTTGATTGTTTTTGGGAAATTTTTGTGTGTGTTTGTAATAAAAATTGGAGTAAACTTTTTTATGATTTTATGTGAAAGTGATATTTCATTGAGCTTTATAATATAGGTTTGAAGCAAGTCTATTTTTTATATTTCATTAAAAATATATCTGATTCTTTGTGAAAATTCTTTCGTTTAATTTTTTATGATTCTAAATATAACACAAAGAATCGTATTATAAAGAAGAAAACATATTTACATTTCTAAATAAAAAAGCATGAATCACTGAGAATCTTTCAATAATATGAAATGAGATTCCAGAATATACTACATAATATATCCATACTATAATATTATGCAATGGATATGAGAAATCAATGATTAGAAGCTTTAATGAAAATCGTCAATTATGCCAACCCACGAACGTTAAAATTGAAAAAAATCTCCCCACTTTTCGACTCATCCTCGTACATATTTATGAGGGGGCAGTATCGACGAAACTTTTTTTCGGCTGCCAGTCGATACAAAAAGCCGACAGGAAACTATTGAATGGAATTTTAAACGGGGTGTGGGCCCGTTCAATGCGTACCAAGGGACCCGGGCCCCCTTGAGGAAAACCCTGGAAAATTCCTGAATTTTCCGATCCCCTTTCCTTTAGACCCAGCGTTGACCGCATGCGTTCGACGTTATTTAATGGAGACCGTTAATGCTTCTGTTTATTGGCTAATTTCCTTTTAAAATATTTCGTATATACTATGAAGGATATTGTATTTAAATTAATAATATCTTCTCTATATGAAAAGTAATAAAATTTTCATTTTCATTAGTTATTAACCAAAGAAAGTACTCTAGTTAAGCTTTTCGATCTGGTTCAGATTTCCACATTATTTTCTTTTATAATATCGATTTCGTGAGAACTTATATTACATATTTTTTTGTAATTTACTACTAATAGGCTTTTGTGAAAATTGCGAGTTTCGATTCTGTGATCTTTATATACTAATCTATTGCGGGACGACCGACGTTAATCACTCTCTATGGGGGATTCACATTTATATTTATTTAACGCTTTAATGCGATGTATATCATATTATTTATTACCAAGCCTGTTTTGCTGGAATCTGTGCGTGTATTTGGAATATAAAATTATCGTTCTATTAAGAAGAAATTAAAAAGGAAATTTCGCCGTCGCAATTTCGGTACGTTGAAAGCATGTTATTTAATTTTTAGTATATTATTAATGATTTAATAACTATTGCTATTTTATATTTTGATATATATGTATAATATAGTTGAATTTTGGTTCAAATTAACTCTAATTTATTTGATCAGAACATTTAAATTACATTAAATAAAAATCCACTGCGCAATGAAAAAAAAAATTAGATTTCACAAATCGAATATACTGATTTCAACTACTAAAATTCAATAAGTATTTAAAATTTGACGTATACGCTCGTTTCACCGCACATTCCCGTTTTCATTTTAACGATTTTCCCTGTGCATTTTTTCGAAAAACTCATAAAAAAGCCACGTTTATGAATATTTCCAATAGAGTGCATCGGCTCATTTGCGGTCGCAGCACTGCGATGCGTTTTCTGTCCGTTTGTGGGTTTGCTCATCAGTCCATCTGTCCATCAATTCCAACGTCAATAATGGACTTGGTCGGCTTTGGGATCAAACGCTGCACAATTAAAGCCGGAAATTCCATTTTTAAAACGGACCGGACATTTTTCCGTAATATTAATTGAATTATTGAACGTTCGGTCGGTTAGATTTCATCGCATTTTCGACGGAAATCCTCGACGCGTTCGGTAATGAAGTCGCCAATAAAATATTATGTTGTACCGTATTTCAGTACATAATGGCGGACGGGCACGAGAGCCTTTCGAGAATTTTTCATCACATTAGTGAACGTACGTAATATAATATACATATAAAGAAAAAAAGGAACGCGAAACTTCCGAGGCATAATCGTACGTTTCCATGCCGATATTATTAAAAAAAAAATTAACCCTTTGCGAAAGGCTGCAGAGAGGCTTCTGCGTTTCGATTTCGATTTCGAATGTTTGTATGTAGTGAATATATTCGGGAAGCAATGTACATTCAGTGGCGAATGTACTTTTGCGGCATTAGTGTCACATGGCGTTTGTCACATTCGGCGAAGTTTGCAAAAATCGTCCGGACGGTTTTGCGGTCCGCACAAATCCGCCTGATTTAACATCGGATTCGCTATATAAATGCATACGTACATAAAGAGTCCTTTTTGTTCTTTGTCAGTTTGATCCTGTCGTACGACTGCCTAATATGCACTTTTCGCTTTGTCGCATTTTCGCTGAAATACGACCGGAAAAACGCTACAGTGGTAATATTTCGGTATAAATCGAGCGTGTTGCTTGCTCTCTATACGTTAGTTTCGGTATTTCTTTGAGATAGACTTTTATAGACCAACAGTGGATTTATTGTGCTCGGATAATTTATCGAACGTCTATAAACGTGTAATTACTTTTTTGTGGATCAAATATATTTCGAAAAAAAAAATAAAAATGAGAAGTTATTTGATAGTCGGTATATTTTATTATTGAAAAAATATCGAAACCTTCAAATTAATGAGCATATGAAAAAATAATACTGAATTTGATATTTTTAGATTCAATTTTCTTTCTGATATTTTTATACGATGAATAAATTCAGCGATATTCTCATCCGAGACAAAAAACAACTTTACGCGCACGCAACCGACCGAACTTCATTTATATTTTTCAACCCCTAAAACCCTTAAGGCAAACCACAAGAGCGTCCCCAGTAAACCTCAAAACAGCCTTCTTACACGTATGAAAAAATAAAAAAGGAGCAAACAGTTATTTCGAAAGCAGCCAGCGGGAAACAGTGAAACTTTGATTTTTAACGGCGGCTCTACGGTGTCCGTTTATACGGCCGGCCAGTGGCGGCTCGTACACAACGCGATTTTATTGCGGCTAACGGCAAAATTGGGTTATACAGCCTTCGTAGATATAGCCTTCGTTGTGTGGTGTAACGAGGCCGTGTTGCGCAGCTGTACTAGGATAAAACTAATTCCATTACCTCGCATAATGCGATGATTAATCGCGATATCCTGACCGCGGCTAATGCCCCGTGAACCTGAAAAGCCTACGCGTTTGAACCTTAAATTATTTATTTACGGTGATAAATCGATTGGTAATAGTTGCGGATTTAGCAATAGGTGGGTGCGATAATGTGTGTTTGATTTTCGTTTGGATAATTTAACGGTGGAAATACGGACGGCGGTTCTGGTTGAGTTTATCGTAAATTGAAAAAGTCTACGGTTTAGCTTTATTGGACGTATTAGTTTACACTGGGAGTTAAAGTAAAACAATATTTATTAGTTTGGTTAGTGGATGGATGTGTACTATTAGATTGGATTGTTTTGAAGTAAAAATATGTACAATTCTTAGATTATAGGATTTTTTTTCTTATCGCATAAGAAAAAGTATTCGAGGTTTCAAATGGTATTAGAAAATTCTTATCTTACAATAAAAATTCTATAAGTTGGATTTATTGAAAATGATAGAGAACTTGAAAAAGAAGAAAATTTCATTTGATGCATTCTTGAAATAAAAATTCACAAGAAACTCTAAGTAAATTTAATTTAAATTTCAGAATACTTTGATACAAAGTATTTAGATATTTAAAGTACGTTTCGTTTATGCTTAAAATATATTTCTTGAAACTTTGTAAAGATTTCAAAATTCTATTCATAACAACAATGATATCGCTATTTCACATCTGAAATGTAAATTTGATTGAATATTTAAAGCGAAAATTATTCATTCACTATAACACAAGTCGGTTTCGCATTATAAATATGACGCAACATCTAAAAAATACAAAAGGATTCAAACAGAAAATACGGTAACCGATATTCGGAACACAAAATCGTATACATTTCCCGATTTTTTCGTCACTATTATCATTTCAACAGTCATCAATCAATTTGCGAACAAACAAACCTTCACAACGCCACCGTTTCAATGTCGCCGAAGAAATATCGAGAATCACAATGCCCCGAACATAACGAATTCAACTACGACATTACGTAATAAATAACGATTCATTCCCCGTTTAGAGTGCCGCGAAAATTTCAAAATTATAAATAGAAAATAATTTATATTAACGTGGCATTTCGCGAACATTTTCGTTAACTCGCGTGCGCGGCGGCCGACTAATCGGTTAAAAACGTTCGAATTTTCCAAAACACGAAAACGCTCCGGAGCGAGATTGATTTATTGCGAAATTCAATAATGCGAATTTAGTTATGTAATGCCGACGAAAACTCGGGAAGGAAGTTTTTTTTATTTCGGCGGCCGATTCGTGTTGCAGAAGTTCGATTTTCGTACGCGCTGTGTAGGGGGATACTATGGTAATTTTGCGATTCGAGTTTCATTTTTCTGCGGGTTGAAATTAATTAGAGGGAGATTGATGACGATTCAGAATTGTTACAATTTTTAATTAATCATTTTGTTTTGTTTTTATTAGCGTTATTAATTTTATGGGAGTTAATTGTTTCGAAAATGCATTTGAGAATTAATTGAAGTTTCGGCTATTGAAAATTTCCGATTATTCAAAATGTTATCATAAAAGTAGAACTTAACTTAAGTCTAAAGTAAAAGCTTTTAAAAATTTTCAACTATGTCATGTTTATTAGGAATCTCATTACCGGTTTATCGGCAAATGACCCAAATAATAGTTCAGTAATTTATCGGTAAATTTTCAATATTTACCGGTAAATAAAAGAAGTTTTGTATTTCAAATACTTTTGAAAAGTGTTTTTTTTTTTTTTTACAGTAAATAAATATCACGACAAATCTTACATCCTTATTGTTTTTATCATAAGCTAAGCATGTAATAAAATTAATTAATATCAAGTTTATATCAAATAAACGTCTGTTTTAAATATTATAATTTATCTCGTAAAATTAATTGAATCTCAAAATATACACAATGATACACGATATCATATAATATCTAACAATAAAATAATATCTGAAATTATGTAGTCAGATTGAAATCTAATAAAAGGATGTATCGTATAACCCATCAAAACTAGATGAATTCTTAGAATCACCAGTCATATTTTGACAGACATTCTCAATTGTTCACGTAATATAATAGACCAACCATTAATTTAAGCCATACGTATTTATAATTATAATTTTGATTAAAATTATATCATAATATGATGCATATAAACCAATTTTCAAAACAAACAGACACATTTATTATAAATAATCATAAATCACAAAATATGCTTGATTAATTCATTACTACTATTGTCTGAAATCTAATGAAAATGGAATTGAATGAAAATACGCACAATTTCTCAAAACGAAACGAATCTTTCGAAGCTCCAAGCACGTCCAAACAATCATACGGCCAACTAGTAACCATTGCCGAATAGGCACATCCTCCCCGCCGACACAATATAAGAAAATACGTAGAATATGTGGAAGAACGTGTGTGTTTCGGCCGAGATAGCGGCTTAACCCTATTATTGCCCGTACGTCTTCGGCGCTCGTGATTCATACGCAAAGTTAACGCCTTAAACTTGAAATGAAAATGTCAAAACCGTGAAATATACCTCATCTTTTTGCGAAGCGAACCGCGTTTCGGTTTAAACATGTCCATATATCACGGCGGCCAACCCTTTGCCGCCCCTGACAATATAAGAATCGTATACGCGCTCGGATGCGGTGAATTAAATTGTGCGGGGGTGAAAAAAAATCTTCCGATGCCAGAAAAAATAAACGGTTCGAATTCGAAATTATGAGGTTTTATTACGAGCGCGTTCCTCTTTATTATGTTGCGTAAAAATGGGCCGTTCGTATATTAAATCATTTAAAATTTTATGCGAAAACTTTTCGGACGAGAGCATTCGAGATCGTTAATACGCATTAGATATGAAATTCGCTTTATCGTGATGTATGAGGCGATCGTTATATTTCGCTTTGAATAATTAAGATTTCGTACGTTTCAATTAAACGTCATGTTAAACGGTTTTTGTGTTTATAGCGTAATTTTTTGATGATTCAAGTATTTCAATTTGAATATTTTATTTGTTTCTGAGAAAACTGAATATGAATTTCGTATCTCTCGGAATTTTTTCAATAAAAGTCAATTTAAATTTAAGGCGTTTGAAATATGCAGAATTATTTTCTCATTTATTTCAGTTTTAATTTACATTATATTATCGTTAATTTACACAACTTTAAAAAATATTCGTTTTCCAACAAAGACATAAATATATTTTGAAAAAAAAAATCAAGTTTATAAAAATTCTTCGTTCTGAAAAAGATGCAGAATTTATTTATAAACAAATTTATATTATTCTTAAAAGTTAGGAAAAAATTTTGGTTAAGTCAAAGTATTAAAAAGTAATTACCCAACTTGTTTGTGGACAATAAAAAGTTATTATTCCGAAAATTTAATAGCGAGTTATTTCAGAATATATACTCTCGTAAATATTAATAGCAACTATTAAATAATTCAACTTTCAAAAATATAATGGTGTATCAAATAAAGTGGAAACGAGAATTGAGTCGAGATCTCTTAAATGCATTATGCACAATTAAAGAAATAGGTTATCCGTGTTCAAAAGTAGGTTACGAGTGTTACATAAAACATAATAAGAGAACATTCCGTACGAGACAAAGTTACATCATAAATTACCGCGAACGTAAGATGATCCTATTTGAATACATAGAAACGTGTTATGGTCGGGAAATTTAAAAGTGCCATAAAATATCGAAAGATTTTCATAAAAAACAGGGGTGAAGATTTTCGGATGAGGAAAAATTGTTTCATATACTTAAAACGCTATTATCAATTCAAATTTGTGACGAGTTTAAGTTGAAAAAAATCTGCATGAGAATCGAAATTATATTGAATTTTTTCAGAATTCAACAAAACTTTTGATTTTATTTAATACTCCAAATTAACTTTTTTTGTTTCTTTTGTAAGTTGATCTTTTGAATTTCATCAATCATATAAAAAATAATAGTTCCTTTATTAAATATTTCAAAAATGACCTTCCTTCGAGGAAAAATATGAAAAATTTAAAAAGATTCCATTCTTCGATGAACGATTTGTATAAGCTACATATTTTTGTAATAATAAAAAAAAACATAAATAGCTTCTACGATAATACATCAAATCACAATAAAATAAAACCTCACACCGCCCAGACAAAGTCACTTCATAAATCACCGCGATCACAATATGATCCCATTTAAATACATAGAAACGTGTCGCGGTCGGAAAACTCAAAAGTGCCATAAAAATATCGAGAGATGCACATGAAAAATGGCGTCCGGAAAATTCCAATGGAAAGGAGTGAGTCGGCAGGTGCGCGCAACCATCGGCCCCCGCTCCCGATATTTATGGCGCCTAGACCAAATTCGGGGATTTCTGGAGGAAAGGGGACAGCGGGAGCATTATAAAAACTTTGCGGTCGTGATTTATGGTTATTCGCATTTTGTGCCCGGCCAGTCAGTTCATATAATGGCGGCGGTGCGGGGCCAAGTTTCGCTTTTGTCTTTCGACTTCGTCCGCGAACGATGGAGACCCTACTCTCGTCGGTGGGTTTATTGTAGAAGTGGGACGATTGTGCTTCGTCATCGTATCGGTGGGATGTTAATGAAAAAATTGCGGTGAATAGGTTTAATGATCTTGGGCTCGGGGTGTCGGATGATGGGTTTTAGTGGAGGTGTCTTTAAAATGTTTTGTATTATGTATCGTCGTTGAATTGAGTGAAAGGTACTTTGTTTCTTTTTGAGTATTTATGAAATATGTATGAATGAAATGACATTTCATTTTCATTTATTGTTTCGTGTTCGAATTTAAATTCAGCTGTGTGAAAAAATAAAATTTTGTGGTGGATAATGAATGTACGTAATTTTTTTTATCAAATTCGTATTTGCTGAATACGTTTGTTATATAAGTGATTATTTAGTTACATTTGAATTCAGCATAAAACTTAAGTCTTCTAATTTGAAAAACAAAATACACCATGTAAAATGTAATTAAAATATATAAAATAAACATTATGATTGTATACGTTTATAATATTATATTATACTATCTAATAATCGGGTTAATGTTTTTTCACAGTATTTCCATTACGTAACGGAACATTATGTAAATCTCGCACAATGTTTTCGGGTCGCATTTTAATTGATATTTCCTTAAAAATCAAAGCCTTAGCGCATTTATTCTATAAGAAAGAAAGCACACAAAAAAACGCGTATACATTTCCTTGTAGGGCTTCGAGCGATCTTTCTTTTTTTCTTTCGAGAGCCTTTTTTCCTAGTGATGTCTGAAAAAAATGTTTTTTGTATTTTCTTGTCGTTAATTTGCATAAGAGACTGGTTTCGGGTATAATTAATGGAGCGGTCGTATCCGCCGCTTTAACTCGCGCGCTGATTTTTATTTAAGAAACGAAAAAAAATAAGAAAGTAACGGAAACGAAAGGCAAACAACCAGAAAACCGAAAAGAAAAACAACCACATTGTATGGCGGCGAGTTCGTTTTTCGGCCATTTTTTTCCCCTCTCCCTCCGATTTTATTTTTATTCTTATTCTCGGGGTATATTTGAAGTGCTGGGGGGTCTCAGATCGATGGTTAGCCAATTTTCTCAAACCTCCCGTATATATTTATATTTTTTTTCTCACCCACTGAATTATTGCTCATATCGTCCTGAACGACCGCGAAAAACAAAACATATTTCACGCTCGAACCAATCTCGAAACTATCGCATGAATGCGTCTTGTAAGAGGCTAGGGTTCATAGATACTGCCTCTCGAATAAATTTATATGGAAAAAATCGATGAATATGATTATTTTACGATACAGCGGATTTCTTAGGTGTTAAATTTATAAAATAACTTCATTCTTTCAGAAATTTTTTGTTATATATAGATTTTATTGTTTATCTATTCTGTAGGTATATTGGGAAATATTCTTGAAAGAAATTGTTTTGTAAAATAACGTGAAAATATACGGACCTGTAATCTAAAAATAGAAATATGATAATAAAAAAATCAACAAATGTAAGATCCAAAAAATATAGAGATTTTTTATTTTTCCAATTTCTCAGAATATGTTCTTTGATTTGATACAAACTTTTTTTATCTATAATAATAATAATACGGAAAAATGATTTTTATTTTTTCTAGCATTTAATTTTGGAACCTTAAAAAATACATTATAAAAATATACATTTCAGAAATTTTCCTTTAAATATAAAAATAAAATCACCCGAACGAAAGACAAACTATAATCTCAAATGCATTCATCACTTTAATTCCATTTAAACAAATGCATTTAGATAGTCCGAAACTTTAAAATAGATACGATTTAACGGATTCAACCAAGTATAAATTACGATAGCCATAACCGAGCAGCGATAGTTCAAAAACACGCAGAGAATAAATTTTCATCATAAAACTAATTACAAACAAAATCCAACAATTTTCACAAACATTCGCAATCGGAAAACGAAACCATACTTTCAGACACGTCCTTGCTCAAAAAAAAAATCAACAATTCAAACAAACACCCGAAAAAAAGAAGTAAAAATGCAAAAAGCAAACACTTTTATTGTACGCCTTGTTTTAGCAGCGGCCAGCCGAAAACTTTCCGCAGAGGTCATCCCTCTGAAACTTTCTCTACTACGAAAACACAGAGACGCATGCGGGGGAAGGGCATGGCAGTGAAAACACGCTGAAAAAATATACAAAAAATGCAAAAAATAAGAGAAAGCAAAAAAAGCGCAAATCCGCACGATAAGGGCGCCTCTCCTTCCCCTCGCCCTCACTATGTACCGTGGGAATTAATTCGCGGGGTAGTTGAGGGCGGGAATCGTTAAGGCATAGGTGCTCAACTTTAGATCGTGGATGCGAGATAAAATCCGGAAGTTATTGTACTTTTGTCGATTTTGTGAATTCGTTTCGTGTTTTATATGATCGATTTTTAATTGGTGAGATTTCTTAAATGATTCAAAGGTTTCTCTCTCCAAATTATGTAACCATATATCCCTAAATGATTTCGAAGGTTATTCACCATTTTTAAATATTACTATCATATATTATACAACTTATAAGTATATAAAAAATTAAAAAATGTCCATCTCCATTGAAAAAATGGTCATTTTAAAAAGTGATTTATAAAAAAATGTAAAGCTTAAAATTATCTATTATTAAACAGTTTTCGACTAATACTCACTCATCCATATAATGAAACCCACGCGTTAAATATTGATCGCTATCATATTACAAATATTAATTAAACTATCATAATACAATCACTTCTACAATAGTAACAGATCATTATTAGAATCATGTCAACCGCATCTAATTGAAAACATCAACCATTTAACAACTAATTCAACCTTCAACAACATCCGCAACGCGAAACACACCCGAAAATCGCACTCCAGACCCGTTGGAGACCTCTGGGTAACGGCACCCTCTCGGCAGCATTCCCGTGACCTTTTAATTAGAATAATACCCGCTAAGAGAAAATCGCGTAATTAATTACATCCGCCGCTTAATTTCCCCTCCCCAATTAGTGGCGCCCCTCCCCCGGTCCCCCTGGCGCGGATTTATCTCCGTTATCCGAAAACTGGGCCGCCCACTGCCGCCCTGTTCCGCCTACCAGAAACGGTAACGACGAATTATCTGGGGATTCTCTGTTTTTGTTTGCTTTTTATTTAAGACTGGGCCTGCTATTGTTGTTCGTCTTATTGTGTTGTTTTTTTTACTGGAGACATATTTTCGGTGGTGCGTAGTGTTGCGTTTGTTTGCGAAGGGTAAATGTTTGTGGGGTTTCGGTTTTTTGATGCGGTTCTTTTTGTTGGTGCATATTTTGTACCGATAAATTTTAAAATCGTCATGATGGATAATAAAGTTGAAGAAAGTCTGGATGGGATTGGTCTGAAACTCATCTCCTTAAAAATTACTTTTCAATATTCAAACTTCCGATGGTATTGGAAAAGCTCGATAGCGACGGATGTTATACGAACTGCAAATGTTGGTATAGAATAGAGTTTGTTTTGAAATTTATAAATCAAAAATTATATAATATGTAATAAACTTGTGTTAATTAGAACGAAACAAACAGACACAGAATAGACACGGCTCATTTTGCGGCAGACGTGGAAAAAGTTTATGCGATAGTGAAAATTTCATTTGTTTGAAATATCAATAGTTTGAGAGACAGAAGCGACGGTAACGAGCGTTTTTTTTTTGTTTTTTATACGTAGAGCTTTTTGTATGCCACAGAACGAGAAATTGTATTTCGTTTTCATACACTCTGCGTTCATACGAAAGTAGGTTAAATGCATCAGCGCGGAAATTTTTAAAACAACCTACAACGGCCGCGGGAAAAAAGCGAAACAAAACAAAAAAAAACAAGAGAACATTACACCGAGCGATACCGACCGAGAGATACGGTGGTAAATGGTAAATGGTAAACGGTAAACGGTAAGTGTGTGTATATTCGGTTGCTATGAAATCGAGAGAAAATTCGTTTTTTTTTACGCTCATTTTTGCCTTTCGCCGACAGGGCGGGAGACTGAGGCGTTTTTCCTGCATTTCAATATTTATATGAATTATTCACCAGTCCTTGTGCGTTACTCGACCTGGATATAATGTATGTAAAGGTGAAATGTACCAAAGTATGTATCTGTGTGAATTCCGTGCCAATTTAAATTCATTTCGGTTCGAAAAAATCGGGTTAGGGTGCGTGACTTTCGAGCGAGAATGAATTTCGTGTGCGTCGTTTGTTTGGATTGAATAATGTTGTTCAAAGCACAATGTCAGAAATAAGCATATTTGCAAACATACAATCTAAATATCCAATAATACATTTATTATTTCGTTATATAATAAATTTCAGACGACTACTGAAACCTATTAACATAGTGAAATTTCATATTCAAAAATTGCAAATTGCATATAAACAAACCAAACGTACAATGAGCTTTTATTTGTGAAAGTAAATCCACATTTTCCAGATATCAGAGCACATAATTTGCCATATAATCGCACATAATTCGTTCTGCACAATGATAATTGATAACGTGGAAAACTACACCTCACACGCGATAGCATTACAAAGCACAAACAGAAGAGCAATAACAATATACAATAAATTAATTTTACACCACGCCGAGATAGGAATGCCATTTGCGACGTCCGTTGAATACGAAAATAAGAAATACTTCTAATTTCAGACCCCCGGAGCGCGATGAAAAAAAAACCACACACAAAAAAAAGAAATATGATTCAGTGGCATCTCGTTTCATACTCATTTTTCTCTTGTGCGAGCGAAGAAGAAAACAAAGAAACCACGAGCCCGCGCCGAACAAACGAAAAGTCAAGTTTTATTCAAATGGAATAATCGTGTTGTCTCTTAAAAACTTCCACCCCCTACCCGAAGCTTTTCAGGACCCGTTCAGGAGCCTACCCTCTTTCAGGACCTTCCTCCCTTCCCGATTCAGAAAGGAAACAAATAAAATGTGTTTTTTTTATTATTATTCAGACGGGTACGCTTTTGGTGTGCAAAAAAAAGTAAACACTCTGTCTATATCTTTGAATACGCCGTAATCGGTGTAATTTTTTCGCATCAAGCGTTCCGCATATTTCTCACGCGAAATTTATTTTGGCATTTTTCATCTTTAAATCGGGACTTGCGTAATTGTTTTGATATTTTTTGTAAGTTGATTTGACGCGATGTGTTTTTTGTTTGAACGATGAACAAGAACGTGTGTGCATAAATTATATCGATTAATTATTATTTTTATATAAAAATTAATGATATTTCGTGAAAATATTTTATAATATCTTGTATTATATAGAATTTTCTAACTAATTGGAGATTATATTATATAAAGGATATTAAAATTGCCAATTTTACTCTACAATAAAATTATACATTATTAAATAACGATTTTTGTATTAAAAATTAATATGTATCATAACAAAAAAGTATTAATTTAAAAATATTGAAGAATTATAATCTTATTCAATATAATATATGTATTTATTTGTTCATCATTAAAAAAATTCATAATATAAGCCGATTAAATAATATAAAATCTTCTTTCATATAATATTATAATATCTTTTATCTCATTTTATAATACTTTCATATTATTATATTATGATTCAAATATCAACCATATCACTGTACAAAAAAAAATCAAAACTACCTCTCCGATCAAAACCCCAAACATAAAAAAAAACCACACAGAAAAATCATTTAATTTCACGGCAATCCAACATCAGCAGACAACCCTTCATACGTACCCCATGAATAACAATAACGCGTCTTTAAACCGCCCCGCGAAGGAAACGAAGCAGCATAAAACACACAAAACCCCCCACACACAGCACTACACCTAAAAAAAATGTATATAATAATGAAAGCTTTTGCGGCGGCAGTCGTCTGACAGTGACAGACGTTTGTATGAGACTCGTCCCTAATGGAACTTTATGAAAGCGAGAACAACCTATCTTCCGCTACTCTCCCGGCCCGGGACCACCGCCACTCAACTTACTCTTTTGCCTCTTTTCTCTTTTCCGAACCGGCTCCTCTGTATGGGGAGATGCTAGATTATGTCCCGAGGAATGCCTTGGCTAATTCCCATTCCGGGTAATTCCGATTCCGGGTAATTCCCGTGTATTGTGGCCGCGGATGCAAAACGTTCGGGTGGGTTTGAAGGGTTGCTGATTGCTCGGTTTTGTGCTTCGTTTGTGTTTTGAGATGCGGACGGGCTCTTTGTGTCGGAATGTGTGGTTGTTTATGTTTGTAATATTTATTTTTTATTTTGTTTTTTTTTTAGGTTGCGGGTGGGGAACCGTTGGGGGAAGTCGATGTTGTGTTTTTGAGGTATCGGTTTTTTTTTTGGTTTGGGTGATAGGTTTTTAATTCATTCGTTTGATGGTTTAGTTTTTTGGTTTTGGTTCAAAGATTGCAACGTTGTGTTCAAATGTTTGGTTACAGTAAGTCATACTCATGAATAACTTTTCAATTTGGAATGAAATCTATTAAATTTTCTACTTATAAATTTGAACACAAAATTTGTATTTATTTAATCGGATAATCACTTAAACGAAAAAAAATATATGAAAGAGAATCAAATGAAAATGTGAAAAAATCGAGTATAATATAACAATCTTTCAAATTCGTTATTAAAGTAATTGATAAAAATCATTGAGAAGGTCATTTTTTTAAATATAGAGTAAAAATAATCGATTGATATAAATTACACTTCATTTTTTGTGAAAATTTCAGAAGTATATTGAACTCAGACGAGTGGAAAAATAATAAGAGTCAAGAAATTGCCTTTGTTAAATTGAAAGTGAGAGGTATATTTAGAGAAATGCGCACATTTCAAATTTTATTTTTAAAATGCTTTGATGCAGAAATATTAAAACGTATTTGAAGGATATTAAAAAAAAATACCTAAATAAATTCGCTATGTATTTTATGCCAAAATAACGACTATACGCCTGAAATAAGCTAATAATCTCATTATTTATTTCCAAGCTAAAACAAATTTTCTTCTTTTAATATCTACTAGCTATACATTTTGATTTTAACATGTTAATGTACATTTTGACTCATAAACATCCAATATTTACATGACCTTTACAATGGCAGTTATACATGAAGTTCACGACGTTCGATGTTTACCTTTGGTAAAGGTGAACTCATGTCAATTTGAAAATTTTCAACAATCACAAGTGACATATTGCTTTTACGATACTTTCACATAGAATGATACACTATAGCAAATTTTAATATTATTTTCATTTTATCGCATAATGAAATTATCAGTTCCATACTTACGAGAAAATATACAATAATTTCTAAGAATATTCAAATATTTAACTTAATATTTCTGTGTCATAGATAAAAAATGAATGCTTAAATATAATAATTAAATTTAATAACGTACCTTTTTTTTCGTGACAAATTGTTTATTGAAAAAAATTAATGCACATTTGTATGGAAGAAAATTCAGACTTCATATTTGACTTGATAAAGGACTCAATGTGTGGAATGAGTTTGAAGGTAAGAAAAAATATTTTGGGCTTATTAAAAAAAAATTATAGGAACTATACAAAGGTAAAATACATCCACATATAAAATTATGAACATCGCTTTATAAAATTCCTAATATGATATGTTACATTGACATCAAACTCGTTCAAGCATTTCTATACGATTTGCGCACGAAACCGTCTCAAAAATCATACCATACCATAAAATCTGACGAGTTCAAGCCGAGTGCACAAACTGCAACGAAACCTGTTGCACAGAATTTTTATGAGATCCCATGTAGCCTTTGTTCGCGCGGTTAAACAGTTAAAACTGTCGCGCATATGCATGCAAAGTTCAAACTCGCGTTCATAATTCGAAACTGCACACACGCGAGAGGCTGAGGCGCATTAAACGGACCAAAAAGCGCGCCCAGACTTTGCACACATTCGCCAGTGGGTGTGTGCACTGTCTGGATGTGCACTTCTTCTACGGGTTCTTGCTCGAGGAGAGCGCCGTTTTATATTCATCCCCCGAACCGGAGACTGGAAGTAATCGGGAACGTTTCGTCCTGGAATTTATACGGGGGTATCATGGTGTGCAGTTGGATTTGGTTCGAAATACATGGGCTGTGTGTTAATTGCGGAATCGGGGTTGGAAATTTTAAAGTTTGAAATATGTTCGTGGAATAGTTCGAATTTGTTTTGAGTCAATATTGGAATAATTTCCAATGGAGCGTTGGATCAAATGGAAACTTTGAGTAAATAATTTTGAGTTTATTCAAACGATAGACAATAGATATTATAGAGTATATGAATCTCTAATAATGTAATCGTTTTAAATAAAAATATAATTCTTTCGGTATTTTTAAATATTTTATTGTGAGTTCGTATATTTTGAACCAAGCTGTCTCACCGGTGTACGGAGCTATGCACAATGCACTTCCAATAACATTTTGGAACGCGATTCGAAAGTAACTGTTTTTTGATGTTTCAATGTGATTCGGTCGTGTTACGAGAGATAAGTTTTTGTTACTGCTCGACTTTTTTATGTGTTGTATTTTGATGGTTAAAAAAATTGAAGGATTTCAATTTCAATTACTCAAATATACAGAAAATATTAACATATTTTATAAAGCATACGCACATTTTCATTATTTATTAAGCTATCATTACTTGTATTTAAAAACAAACGGCTCCTATGGGGGAATAAAATCTATGTACGTGAATACAATTTTCAATAGCATATACACAAATTATACTAAAATCGATGTGATAAATATCTACCAAAATCGTTTATTCAGCACCTGTTTTCAAATGACAATAATGACTTCATATATTTCAAAATACTCTTCTCTAATTATCAAAAATAATATGGATAAAAAAAAACACATTTCGATCAACCGACATACTCGTACATTGGGACAATTAAAACCAAAACGATTATCCTTTCCCATATAACGAGGAAACCATACCAGAGCCCAACTATCGAGTAACAACAGCAGAATCGACAATGGCGGAGCGCAACTCCCGCCCATTATTTTTCATTTCATTTCAGTTTTTTTCCCAGCAGGATCTGCCATATCTGAATCTGCGAAACTCGAGACAAATGATTCGGATGCATTTTAATAATTTTCTAGTAACGGGGCAACGGATATTATCGCAAGAGAAACGCTCGCACACCGGCTGCATCAAATCTCCATTTAAATGAGCCGCCCCGGTGAAATCTAATATCAGTTAGCGAAGAAAACGTTTATTTCTGACGTTAGAGGCACTATTATACGTACGGATATAGGGTAACCATGGTTTTTGTGGCGGTTGAGAAAAAGTTATGGATATTTATTCTACTTTGCGGTTTTGTTATAGTGTATAAAGTATTTTGCTTATTTTATTTTTTTAAATTAAATATTTCGTTTTAAAAAGGATTATATAAGATTTTATATTTGAATGTGCATATTATAAGCAAATTGATGTTAAAATAATCATGAATAAAATAAAATTTCGATCAAATAAAACCATTTGAAACAAAAAAATATGCACTTATTTACAAACTGGATATAATTTTGAAAATCGTTAATAAAAAAAATAAACTTTCCAAATACTGGTCACATCAAAGATTACGTACATAATGTAATACATACTAAATACACCTTTGGGTGGAAAATACAACAGAGCAGAGTGTTCCATATACATAGCCCTCGTGGTAGATAAGTTTACTTTTCTTCAAAAATTTAACTACGTTTAGTGTCTCGAAATTCGCCCCGAAGGCTTTTTGCGCCGTCTTCCGACGCCATTGCTAATAATTCATCATTCCGCTTGTGCAAGAACCGTTCCATGAATTCACCATCGGGAATAATTGTGGAAACTTGCTCACCTTCGTGTTGAACCAATGCCGACTGATTAGTTTAATTTGCCACTTTTGAATTTTAATATAAAAGCAAGTCCACCCGAGTCATGTCTCGATGAAAAGGAAACTTTTATAAATGAATTAAATGCATTCTGTTGACTCACAAAAATTATATATCTTATCCCTATATATCATAAATATTATACATAAAATATATAAATAATTAATTATATATCAAATCACTTGTATTATATAATATATGTATAATTTGTTTGAACATTGTCGGTTTATAGGTAAAATTCAAGTTATTTATTTGTCAGTATGTGTATTTTATCATGCTTCGAATGATTTGAATAATTGAATTATTCGCTTCCTGCAAATAGGTCAATAACTTTTGGGCCACTCTGTATAATTCGATAACAATTAATTGCTCATAATTAGGCCAAAGTTCGTCGAATAGAAAACTCGAAGTGAAGTTTTCGAAGCCATAAATATATTTTTTCAATAAAATTGCTTGAACTTTCAGCGAATATAAAATAATAATCTTTCTGCATTATCGTCTTAATATCAAATAGCAAATTCGTCACATAAAAAACTACCCAAATACTAATTCGGAATCCCCACATAGAAAAAACTCGCATCGAAAAGACCAAAATATCGTTTCTTTACGCGGACATAATATAATAGCTAAAATACGCGACCGCGATCGTAACCCTAAAACGACCTGCCGGGCTTTTCTTCGGATACGAACCCACCCTTTGGAAATATAATATTATAATATAATAATATAATATAACAGGGGTTGGCGCTTCGAATTAGCCTCTCTATAAATTAACTGTTAGACGTGGCGTAAACTGGCCGACTCTTAACCGGTTCGATATTAGTTAAATATTAATTAAACCCTTCCACGGTCCCCGACACTTCTGCGGGACCATCTCTTTTATGGTTTCGATGCGATTTTCGAAATTTTCAAATTCGAATTATGTGTCACTTTCAATTAGGCACGGTTCTCGGAGGCTTGTCGCCGACGCTAATGCAAATAACGTCGCCGTTTTCGCGTTTTATATTATATATTTTGGGAAAAGTTCGAGTTTAAATATTTTGTTTTAATCGTCGGAAAGGGTGTGGACGGAGGCTACTTTGAGGTCGTAGAATTTTCTGCGAGGGTGTGCGAAGCCTTAATGGAAATTTATCGACGCATCAAAAGATTTGGTCTTTCTCTTCTCCTACAGCGATAATTCGTTAATGTTCTTTTACAGTTTTGAAGTATTTAAAGTGACATTTTGGTGTTTATTAATTTTGTAATTTGATTCATTATATTTTTTTAAATGAATAAACAAAATATAAATAAATAAATACATATGTGCAAATGCATTGATACTCATTAATCAGTCAATTGATTGGTAATCTAGGTAAGTGATTAACATGTATTTATCCGGAGTAACTTTCTATGGTATCAGAAAAAGCTTTATCTAGCGGCGGATGCTATGTATATAGGTTTGAATATATGTATGTAATTTCATATAAACTCAACTAACTAATATATCAACTCAATTATAAAAACGACTTCTAATTAACTCGACAAAAACTAAAATTCATTCAAAAAGCAACCTTTTCACATTTAAATTAACGATCCTGAAATTAACGAGAATTCAACAAAACCAAAATTGCGTGATCGGGATCACGGCGCACTTTAACGCGACTCCTTCGTACACGAACCGCATTCACACGGAGCCATAATTTTTTTCGAAAGCCCAACATAATAGAGAACCTAACGACAATAATTGGTCTAAGCACACAAAATAGACGAGCGAGAATAAAAAAAAAGAGAGAAAAGCTCGCGCTAACAATGCGCGTTTTTCATTTTATTTCCCTTGACTCCACAGTCTTCTTGTACGCATTTCGGGGATACGCAATTACGCCACTTAACTCGCACCTACGTGCTCCTATTATATGAATATTTAAAAGGACGTCCATTTCCCGGGGTTGAAGGCTTTTCTTTGCGTTTTTCCGACGGGAGCCGGGGGTTTATCGAGAGAGAGCCGTTTCTCCTTTGTAATTTCCATGTCGGGCGGCGATCGCCACCCAACCACCCACTTTCCCATTATACACGTTCAAATTATATGCCCTTATTATGAATGTGGATCAAGTCTATTGGATCGGAGCTGAAACAGTTAGTCGACTTAAATTTTAATAATTCCTTCGCGTTCAATCAAATAAATTTATAGATTATCTATTTTTTGAAAAAAAAAGAATAATTTTCATTGAATTATCAGCTTATTCATAATTTAGAATTATATAATTTTTTTTAATAAATAAAATTTAATATTTTCATGTTTCATATGCACTTATGTATGCAAGTATTACAAAGCCAGCCTAGATGGGTAATAACAACATTTTACTATGTAAGTGCCACATTTGCATTTATGGAAAACTCTAAATTCAATATTGTTGAAACTACTGCAATATACAGCCATTATACAGAGCAATATAATTAGTTAGAAAATTTAATGACTGCAATATGAAACATCATAAAGATTTCCTATATCAATCTATATATGTATATAAAACTCATGCGATCTATGTATGTATGTATGTATGTATCCGATAAACTCCTAAACCGATATACGAATCTTCACTAACTTTGGCCAAGAATGTGCTTTGAAATCCGGAAAAACTAAGTAATTATTTAGTTTTTTAATATCGATTCGCATTTCAGTTTTTTGACCATACAATTTATAATATGATGCGCCAGCGTCGCGATTGATTGTGACAATAATTACAATTGATACACAATTTATTTTCACAAGCAACACCGGGTACAAACCGCTTTCAACAATAAAGTGCAATATAAAATTTGAAACATGAAAATAAAATAATGAAAAACATTCACAAACCATTCAATAGGATCATTTCCTATTATATTTCTTAAATTTCAGATACATTTCCGATCATTTTCCACACCAACGATCACTCCACAATATTGAATCCGCCATCGAAACAACAACGCCCCGAATCCGCCCAAGCATTTCCGCCCATAACACTTACACCGTCCCCGCAAAACCTCCCACCCACGCAAATTACATACACACACCCCGACCACCCCATTGAGAGTCAATTAATTCGCTTTTGAGCGGCGATTATCGGCGCGATGCAAAATTGATAAGGGCGATTTATGCGCGGTCCGTGCGCGCGGTGCAATTTCCACGGTGCATTCATACCGGCGACATTGCGACCGTATCTTCGGGTCTTTGTGTGTCTAATGGCCTCTTTGTGTGTCGGGAATGTCTTCGTGTGCGATCCGACTTGGACGAATGTTATTATAAATTAGTCTGGGGAAACTGCAGGGGAAAAACGGGGTTGGGTTTTGCGCGGTCTTTTGCATTCGCGCGGCGGACGGGAGATTCGTATTAATGGATGGTGGTTGGGTGTGTTTGATGGGATTATTTTGTTTTATGTGTTTGGATTATTTTGTTATGTTGGCGGAGTAGTTCGAGATCGGAGATTGCTGGGAAAAGCTATTTGATGGTTTTTATAAAAAATAATTGGCGTATGTTGACTTTTCTGAAATTTTTTAATCAAAAAAGTTTTTTATCGAAGATTTATTGAAATAAATTTCGACAATTATTCGTATGAAAATTTTTAAAATAATTGTTAAAATACATTACGAAAAAAAATTGAGACCAACATTTACAATCAGATTGATCAAAAATTTTAGAAACTATTAAAAAGAGTTAATGAGTTATAAACTAAGAAATTTTTTTTGCAGCAAAATAATCAAACGGCAATTGCAGCGAATGAATCATAAAATTTTATTATCACACATTCACATACAAAATACAAAAACATAAAATATATTTTTCAATCCCATATAGACCAAATTAATTCGAAAATTAATATAAAAACAAAAAATCTATCACAACACCAAAAATCATCAAAAATTCCACCGAAAGCAACCGAAACAACCCCGCATTTACGCAGCAGCACATTTGACGCGCATAATAATGCATTTTAACGGGCGTGTGTGCCCGGTTAATTTTTACCGGATTTTCGTCCCCCGGATTTGAATATTTATCGACGAAATTTCCATTCCGTATGCATGCATGTCCGTTGTTATTTTCGAGCTCGTAAAGCGCCGTTTTATTGTGCAATAAAAGCGATGAACTTGCGTGTCCAAGTCGCCCCATATCCTTCGCCGACATTACCGATTTTTTTTCCCCGACGTTATTTTAATACGGTTTTTTTTTACCTATATATTTTCGTTTCGAGTTAAACGCTAAATTACAGTGTGTGTACGCGCGTCGTGTGTGACTTTGAAATTTCCCAAATTACGCCATTACGCTCGAATTTTTGCTCTTTATTTTTATATGTTCGAGTTCGGTGAGCTTTTGATCTTTCGTTGAATTTATTATAATAAATAAATATTTGGAAATATATGTTTTGTTTTTGCGAAAATGTTTAGTGCACTATCCGTTCGATTTCAATCGGTAAATTTAATGCATATTAAATATGGATTATGTATCTATGGTCTTATATGATATTACACTGCATTAGTGGAAGACTTGCTTAATAAAAGTTTAATGATTGCATACGTCAGATGTTTTCAACTTTGAAGTATTAAAATTAAGCATAATGATAATTTATGCCATTTTATTTTAAGCCATTCGAATTTGAAATTTAGTTGAAAGTCTCATCGAATACAGTTGAATCAGCATTTCACCGATATCTGATTAAATTTAAAAATGGATTTACATAGAATAATTTACTAAATCGTGGTATATCTATTGAAATTCGATATTAAATAGTCATCAACTATTTAATATAATAATTATATCTTGAAAAATAAATATTTTCATACACTTCGATTAATATGGAAAAAAATAGATGTACCACGTTATTCAACCAAGTAATCATGTTATTCGTTATAATCATAACATTTATGATATTCTAAACTAGTTGAAACCTCCTGGCCTGCACCTTCTAATATATGAGTTAAGTTAAGGGGAAAAGCTGTAATCGTCGATGCATGTCTATGCAACGCCACATAATATCGTATAATAGATTGAACTTTCGTGCGGAAGAGCGGTCAGCGAATGTCCAGCATGTTAGGGTGACCATGCAATAAAGTACATTCGTACGAACTTATACTTACTAGTAAACTTGGCTACGAGTGGGGTTCAAAGAACACGCAACTCGTGATTCCGGGCAATCGTTATAAGATACAAAAAGTTATAAGATCGATCCGAACGGGCATTTCCTTCGCATTAATATAATATTAGGGCGAAGTTTCGTGTGATGTAAATATTTTTTTAGTCCTTACTTTATTACTAAGTATACATGTAGTTTTTGAACTTTTGGTTGAGATAACTGTGTTAGTTGGTTTTTTTTCTTATTAAAATGGTTAGTTGTTACCTTTCTCGCAAAAAATAATGGAATTGCGAAAAGTATTTCTTAGTATGGTCAACTTAGCTTTTTTCACTTACTTTTATTTTTTTTGGGTCGAGTGGATGAATACTTACACGAAAAAGTCGAAGGAAAATTATTCTTACCTCAACCGGGTTCGAACCAGTAAATTTACATTTATTAGTTAAGTATTCTACTTCTGCACCACTGGTTAACTAATAAATTAAATTATATTAAATATTTACTGGCGGTAAATAAATTTAATAAGATTAAATATTTTACATTTTCGCTTAATTAACCAATCAAATATTATATATAGCGAGTTTCGATAAAATTTATGCATTACTGATTCAAATCTGTAATTAACTTTCTTTCCAATTTCAATGTAATTTTAATACCCATAGTAAATACCTTCTATAAAACATTTTTAGTATAGTTGCTTGAATATATGTATAATATAAGGTGAGTTTTACCTTTATCTTAACGATTTAAATGAGTAATTTCCGATGAAACATGAATCATCTAGAAATTGTATTTACAATATATGTAATTTAACTCATTTAAAAAATTCTAAAGGTAATATATGTATTTCATACGAAATGTTAATATTCACAAAACAAACCACTAATTTTGATTTATAAATTTGAAAGCTTATTCCAATTTCATTTACATCAACATTTTTTTATTTATAACCGAATCACCTTTTACCTAAAAATCAAAATTCACCTGTGTACGAAAGATAGGCCCATATCGCACGGTCGGTTCATCAACGCGCTCGACTTAACACCGCCAATAAAAAGCTGGAAAAAAGCTCGCGCTAGGTCTATGGAACACAGAGAAAAAAATGAAATCGAATTTAGCACACGTCAATAATCTATTAAGACGGGATAAATTCCGTCAGAAATGTGCAGAGGCGGCTTGCCGGATTATTTTTCACGTTTGAGGCTAATTTAATTTACGACCGTGGCCGAACACGAATGGAATTTCGGCGTACGGCGGTACGCGCTTTCGCGGGAGTTTCCCGCCTTTTTCCGGGACAACCTCGGCCATGGGCTGAAAGTGGAAGTGGATGAAAATACAGTCAAATACCGATTTAAATACATTTGATTTACATGTTAATACTAAGTGGTATAATCATGATGATTTCACTGACTAATGGAGTTATCAATGATTACGTGGTCTATTGATGAGAAATATTCGTATTTTTGGTTTGGAATTATTTGATTAAAAAATCTGATAATCATGGCCCCTACGGCCTAGGGCCAGAAACTTTATCTCGTCCTCTATTTTTACAGATTTTTTTCTTAATTACATAGAATTTTAGTAGGTACCGACAAGTTGAATTATGTATAATATGATGACGAACAGAATTGATAGATTTTATTAAAAATAGTGACAAAATAATTTTATCAAATTGATCAATGCCAGGCTCTTTTGTAACCTCGAGCCCTACTGAACCTCCCCCTTAGTTGGGAGCCATGCTAATAATACAAAATAAAAATAATACATAAATATGTTTTATTGCACTTATTGATTTCATTTATATACTCACAATTATTTAATAAAAAAAATACATACAATTGGATAAACTCGGTTATGTACAATAAACAATTTTACTATGTAATTGTACAATAAACAATAAATAATTGTACTATAAATTTCTTTCTTTTTTTACAACTATTTAATTTATTATTCTATTATATAGCTCAATTTATATATTTTGCATTTTTTTGTATTTATAATAGTTTTTAAATGCACGATTTCTATAAACAACCAACGTAACCCGTCCACCCAAAAAACTGAGAAACGACTATACACGAGAGATTGGGTGGTGCGAGAGTTGCCCATAAATCTTATTCGCATAGTTATGGTCGTGGGTGGGAGGGTGGGCGGCCAAGTGGGCGGCGAGGTCGTTCACAATGAAAGACATTTTTTTCATCTCAGACTCGTATACCTCGTCCCCGTTTCGTTTCGCATTCGACTGTAAATCACGGTTTCCTCTGCCTGCGAGATAGCTCGTATGAATTTCATTTTTTCCTCCATCCCTACCCGGGCCGTTCGCTTTCTTTTTGAACTAAATAAGCTTTCAGGGTGATTTGTATTTGGGCCGTATTCGAAGTGGATTGTTTGAAATGCGGCCCTATTGTTGTGCGCAAAGGTGAAAGTTCGCTTCGAATGATATGTTTTCATACGATTTTTCTTGCAAGATCTGATGAAAAATTATCTAATATGTATTTGAATATGTAAGAGTTTAATGTATAATTTATGCAAGTATTTTTTTTACGTTTTATGCGAGTATAACGGTTTCAAACGTAAAATAAACACAACTTTTTTATTATCATTAAAATAACCGACTAAATTTATATAACTTAATTAAATTTTTATATTCACGAGACGTTCAAAAGCAACAATTTATATGCGCTAGATGTGCAGTTTTACATCAAACATATTTTCCCTTTGGAACTTTTCCCGAGTTGTATTCTGAAATTCGCAATATTATTTCCATCAAACCAGCATTAAAACAAAATATTTTTCAATTTATTATTGCAATTCTGCCAAAGCACACACACACAAATTTACATTTCCTGCACACGAATCGAAACGTCATACGGCCGAAACGCAATCGCGTAATCCTTTACATTCACGTCCGAATGCAATTTATTTACATTGAACCGCGATATAACCAGAGCTTCCCAAACCATCTGCGTTCAATTTGACAAACATGCATACGTAGTATAATAAGTCCTCGATCCGCGTAAAAATCACGTTCTGTTAATATTTGCATTGAATCAATCCGATTCCACTTTTTTTGTATACTGTACAATCGGATCTAAAAAAAACTTTAGATTGGGTACATCAGCCGTGATTGATGGCCGCAATGCTGAAAAGTACATGCATAAAAAGAACGGAAGAATATACAAAGTTCCACTTTTCAGAGGGCCTTTAAAGGGCGCAGGACGACCGAGTTTCAGATAAGGGTTGGTCAATGTTGCGAGAGGGCGATAAGTGGCGGGCACGAACACACAATAAAGTTTTTTTCACCAGCACCTTTTTGAACTGTGGCGTGATTCTTTGGTCGTTCGTTGGTTGTTTTATGCTTTTTCAGTTTTTTTTTATTTTAACGAGTTGCTGGTCGTTAATTCGATTAAAAGCGTTTTGCGTTTGAGTGCTTTGATTAAATTGTCAGATTTTTTTTTAAATCGAATAGTATTTCTGGCGTTTGGTGGAATGATATTTATAGAATGAAAAACCAATTATAACATTCGACTATTCAAACAACGAATGTTATATAAGTTTGTTTTTTACTTTTAATTATTTGAATATAATATTTTTCAATATTTGAGCTTTATTAATTTTATCAATTTTCACCGAACAATGTAATTAAGCAATCAATAGCATGATCTATATTTGGATTTGTATAATGTTTGTTTGAAAAAAGAAATTGTATTACTATTTAAACTCATAAAAAGTCACTTTCCTTATCATTACATAATGAGCACATGCAATAAAAAAAAACCTGTTTTGAAAACTTCATTTGATAAATAAACTAGATGCTTATTTAAAATTTCATCAATGAATTAAACTATTATTAATCGCATTCGATATTCATACACAACAAATACGCGATTTTAAAAATTATCACGAACACGTTTCCAATTTTCCACCCCTATATATGCATATATACAAAAAAAACTTATCGGAACGATCCAAAAGCGCAACATACATAAATCCACAATTAAAAAAAGCTGAGCATACTATACTGCGCAATAATGAAAAATCAACACGCGTGCATCGCGCGATAATCAACATGTATGCACTCGTTTATACACTGCATTCGATGCACATACAAAAACTCACATGTAAATCGTACGTGGACGTGATTTTTGTTATATCGTGTGAGTTATGCGTTGCACCGTGCGCACCAGATAATTGATGCGATTATTTGCAGAATGCACCGAGAGCGTACGCGCGCGTGAAAATCCCGGGAAAATCTCGGATTTTCAGCGAGCCGGGACATGAAGGCGTGGAAAAATTTTAACGCCGTCCCAGAGTTGCTTTCAGCGATTCCGCAGGCATTCTGATAAAAATGGACTTTACTAAAACCGAATTGAATTCCACTGTATACTGGTAGATTTTTTATGATGGAATTGTTTCATGTATAGGTGAAATTTATCGATTGTTGAAATTAAATATGTTATGCTTATGTTTCGTTTTGATTTGATCGCATTTCAATAGCAGGCCATTGTAATAATACGAAAATAAAGGGATGCAAAAGGGAGGCATAGACAAAATTGAAATATTATTTCCGGGTAACTGATTTATTCATATGGTATTACATGAGTCCGATTATTGTGAAGAATGAAAATCGCTATTTTCCGCGGTCAACAAAACGATACGATTTTCATAAATGGTATTCGTTATGGGAAATGACATAAGCTTGTAACGTTCGAATGTGTACTTTTTATTACGAATTTAAATCGATCAATCATCATTTCGCACAATGAAGCACAACGCCGCGGTGCATATAATGCGATTGCATCAGCGTTCACAACCCTAGGGAAACCATAATAATTCATTTTTAATTTCGAATTGAAAACAATATGACATTTTTTATAAGCAGAATTATTAATGTGAGTCAATTTATAAAATGATTCTAAATTAACCCCGAAATCATTTTCTCGAACGAGGTCATGGAAATTTATGTAAAAAACCAATCCACTCGTCTGTGATTTGAATTTCAATCGACACTTTTAAGCCTTGACTGAAATTGAGCTTCCAAATCCAAATCTAATTTCAATCTCGAATTTCGATTAATTAAATCTTAAAATTGATTTTGGCTTGCGATATTGTATAAACAGTGCTCACCCAAAAATTTCAAAAACAAACAAAAACATTCCGAATTCAATCAACCTTTCATAAATAACTCCTTCAGCAGAATTCTTCAGCGAAATTCTTCGACTGCCGAACCCACCAGCTACAAAACCACAACAAAAGCCCCGACCGCAAAATCCACACTGCACATCGCACACGGCTGCAATTACCTATGCACTGCACTGCAACCACCATCGGTCGAATTGCATCAGAAAATGCAATAATGCATTGCTTGGCGGACACCTGTGAATATTTTATCGCGGCCCGGATGAATGCGAATGGAATTTCGCGCGCCGTTTGTTGTGCATTTTCGCGTGCGTCGCTCGAAAGGCTCGGCTGAATTTTCATTTATTATTTCGTGATTTTTTTTTTGGTGGCGATTTTCTGTGAATCGGGAAAATCGGCGCCGTTTGTTGGAAATCGGTGATTGCATGCCGGGATGAAATAATGCGTAATTTTCCGGAGGTTTGATCGGTTTTTATGCTCTTTTGATCTTTTTGTAGTTGTATGTGAAATGTCTGGATTTTTTAAATTATTGTGAAATATCTGATAACTAACTAAAAATTATTGTTTTAATTTGTCAGATTATGTCAAATATTATATTGAACATCGTTTCAGGTAATTGAAGTACAATATTGAAACGATTAATAGATTTAAGGGTGTTTTGTATAATTTCAGAATTTATACGTAATGGAAATTATTGCTTAATACTGATGCTGCATCGCTAATAATGATAAAAAATCATCAAAACTTTTATAGAAACGTCGTATCAATAAAAGTTTTGAAAAGTGGTTCTAATGAGCCTTTCGTATATGTATACCTTCTGTAATATTTTATTAATATTTTTTTTAGTGAATTAAATGATTTCATATTTTTTAATCACATCTTGAACTTTACAAAATATTTTAGCTATACAAATAGTATTATTTTAATATAAAATGCAGTATTAGGTAATAATTTGTTTTAAATACTTCGAAGGTAGCTTTTACTATAATATAATATTATACATAGTAGGAGCATTTTTTTATAAAATACCTTGATTTATATCATAAATTTGACTGATTTACTGAAAATTTATAACTCTTCTCATCTAAATTTATATCTCTGCTAACCACCTTACAAAAATTATTATATTATATATTCAACAATTTAAGATTATTGAAACTAATTAATATTAAATAAACCCGACAATCCTTTACGATGAAAACAAACATTAATTCAAACGTCATTCCATTAATTGTAAAAACGTATTTAGCCCGACACCGCATAGATCAAGAGCGATAAATCGCGACGTTTTCTTTCGCGCATATCTCTTACGTCTTCTGGGCCGTGTTTTATTTATCTAGCGTCGAATAAATAAAGATTAGAGTGCACTCATAGTGAGTGCATATCCGGTGTGTGCATCGATAGGGAAAAGGCTACGAGGACCTCGCATCGGTCGCATTTCACCTCGTCCTGTATCCTTATCAAGTACGAAACACGACTCGATTTCCAAAGATATATTATAATAAATATATATTATATTCAACCGTCGATGTAACATTGCAATATCATGACCAGTCTTTGACTAGGCTTTGATGGATTATCATTTAATTTTGAGCAATGTAATTGTAGATGATGCCATGAAGCCGACAGACTGCTTAGTCACATACATGTGCTTATGTATAATATTATACTTGGTTGTGGATCATAACTGTGGTACTTGCGTGTGTGCATCCGGAATATGCACTCGACGACAATTGCACGTGCACCGGTCGGAAATTGATTGTCATAGTCCGGCAGGTTGGCTGCAATGGATAGGTTGTTTGTTGCGTAATATCCTCGATTTAATTTGAGAATTGTTATGCGAATTGTAGGTGTATCGACAAGAATTATTTCTTGATGTCATATGTTTGACAAAAAATATAACATCTCACAACACTATAAATTAATTATTTTATTGAACTCAAATTTGTACTGTGAAATAACTCATATATTCATTTAATTAATTCAATTTTCGACGCTAAGTTTGGTTATAATTTAAAAATTATATTTACAATTGATTGCTTACGTATAATATTATGTTTAATATCTACACGTACTCAACTCGACAGAATTTGATTGAACGAATGAATGTAATAATTGATGAGAGAATATCGTTTTCATTCGTTTAATTCGTAATCTAATATAAATTAGTAATGATTTCCAATTAAAATAGACACGTCAAATTGATCAAAATATTATATGATACCGCCCCAAAATACGTAATTTTAATTAATAATACATAGTGCATTGACTGTCGTAAATTTAACAAATAAATTTTAATTTCTTGTCAGCGTTATTTTTCGACATATTTCAACACTGTTAAATGTGAAAAAAGGAAAACTCGGAAAAATAATTTCATAAAACCTTTCAAACTTTTACATGCCGAAAGAATTTCAATTTAAGCGCAAATTGTCAGAAACAAACGTTCAAATGAATCTAATGTTGAACAACAATAAACATAGCAGATAAATTCTACGTGTTTTGAAAATATAAAATACACTTTTCAGAAACAGTACGGACTCATATCATAAGTACAATCATGTCAAATTTAAAACACGCGAATAAGTAATGAAAGTCGATGAAAAACACCACTCTCGAGGGAATCGCTTTAACCTTTATCGGACCACTTGAACACGAAATACTACATTTGTACAACTAAATCCAACTAGATATACATATGTATAATATAAATGAAGAATAAGACAAATTCAACATAAAAGGGAACTCAACATCTTGAGTACTTTTTTATTGGTTCTAAAAAATATGTGAAATAATATAAATGCAATGGATATGAAAAGCTACCATTTTAAAATACTTCTATCGATAATAAACCTTATTCCATTAGTATCATTTTATATATAAAATTATTCTACTTTGTAGTAAATATATTAATTTTTCATATTTAAATTAGTTGCAGAATATATAATTTTAAAAGGAATCTATAATACACACAGTACACTTAATATCAACATTACTAATATAAAATATTATAGATGAATTTTATTAATATTAAAAAAGAAACGAATACATCATTTTAATATTTATTAGAATATCATAAAATTTTAATAAAATATGTATATCTTTCTGAAACGTATTCAATGATTCAAAAATATTAAAACATTAATTCAATTTCATCATATATTTCAGAGCTCAATTTCATCATAATTTGACCTTAACTTGAACTTTATTAATCCTAAAATATTTTCAAACACCATATTTACATCAAAAACAAAACTCTACCCATAAACACACCATCAAACACTCAAACATCATCAAAAATTCGAAAACCAATCGCACGTACAAACCTCAACGTAAAACCCGCACCACGACAGACACTTGATATATTCGCAGACATTACGCGACACCGTTTCAGCCGAAAACATTTTCAGCTGAAATGAGCGGCTGCATCTTGCAGTTCCGCAGCTGCAGTAATGCAACCGTAATGGCCTGTTGCAGGAGCCATCTGAAAAATATCGTCCGCGTCACTGGGCCTGACTAATGGCGGAACATCGCCATTTACAACGATTCGCTTTTTATTGGGACCGTTTTTTCGGAATGTATGTATGTGTGGGTGTCGTTTTTGCGTATGTTCAAATTGGCGATTTGTTCGCTTTCTATGGTGGGCGGTGTGCATTTTTCATGTTGGTGCAGTCTATTTTTCATTGGTGCATATTTTGGTTTGGGTGTTTTATTTAGTATTTTTATATTGGGTTTATGGGATTTTTTACTAATGAATGGTTGAATTTTTTTGTTCAGTAAAAACGTTTTTTAATACTAACTTTCGTGAAACATGGAAATTTTGCTATTCATTTTCGTATCACGTTTTTGATATACAATTTTTTTTTGAAATAAATTGTATTGTATTAAATTTTAATTGGTAACTTCCATTTTGCATAGAATTCAATTGAACCAATATATTATTCTCTATATAATATCTCTATATTATTCTCTAATATTTAGTCTCTTTTATATTATTCAACTATTATATAAAAGAGACTAAATATAAAATTTAATCATACATTTTTTTATTTTTATATAGTACTTCAAGTCACTCAAAAAGTAATTATAAAAAGTTGGTTTTTTTTCTCAATTATTCATTCAACATAAATAAAATTTTCGCAGACTAAAGTCATATTATATTACATGAACAAGGTTTTTTTTTAAATTCTATATTTTCTATCAATAATTATTAAAAAAGTTTTTATAATTTTTTCTCAAAATCGGTAAATACCTACTAATGCTCCTATAAATATTTCAAAAATGTATCGAACAAAAATAACAAAAGCTTATCGAATACAACAGAACAGTATTCGAAAACCGATACCATCGTTTAAAAAAACACTATAAGCCCCAACTCCGAAGAGACCATGCTATATAATATAATATTATATACAATGCACTTGCAAATGCATAAGACACTCGTACAATAAGTACGTGGCGACTTTTCAAATACGACCGAGGGGATGCACATAAAGTCGCCAACGAACGACCCCATTTCCTCCATTCGAAGGCTCGATTTATAGTGCGAAAATCCTCACCTTCTCGTCTTCCAAATTTCGATTTCCAAAGTCCAAACGAGCCGTAAAACTACAGCGATTCCGCGCATTAGTCGGACGAATTGAAATTTATTTTGTATTTTTAGACTACCGATTATCGATTACAATGTATCGTATATTATATACAATTAAATAGTCAAATATTATAGTTTATTTTGTATCAATAGAGGATTTTGAATAAATATAATAATGTGATTTATATGTATTAGTTTTCAAACTTCACGATCAAATATAATACTTCACGTTTTTATCAAATATAAAGTTTGTTGAAGAATATTATAATAATTTTTAGAATATTTCCCGAAAATCGTTATAATTTTCAATAACGAATTCATCACTCAATTTAAACTTTGACTCTTCCATCAAACAATGGCCTAAACTCCCATCCACGCAGATTAGCCTCCTTAAATATTCCGCATACAAATAATCCAATATCTCGTTCTTGCATAAGAAAATTCATTATTTAGATTCTGTTTCTCGTTTATACATAAACATATTATTATACAATTTTTCTTCTTTCGCCGATCATGCGACGTCGCGTTCGAGAAAAACCGCTTTGACTACAAATTGGCAGATTTGCATAGCGTAACAGCGGAAGCGATTTGGACGGGCATTAAAGATTCAATCGTATTTTAAGCATTGCGAGACCGCATGGGGGCTGCATTATTCGCTCATAAAACATTTATCTGCAAGATTGTAAGAGGTGGATGGTGGAAGTACGCGAAAAAGGAATGTCGGAAAGAAGATACACGTGCAATTTCGTTCCGGGACGTCAGGGCCGCGTTATTTTTTTATGCGAACACATCGACGCTTTTAAATCGAAACAATACGTATTGGGTGTGCGGAAATGTTTTGTTTAAATTTTCAACGAGTTCTATTGGATCTTTGATATATAATTGATAAGAAACTATTTTTGGTTGATATATTAAATATTAAAATATGAAGCACTCTACTCATTATTTAATGTTGAGAAATTTTCGAAATGAAAATTTCTTATACCGTTTCGTTACAATTGAACTTAATTTCTTATGATTTTTTTTTAATCAATTCATTATTATATGCTGTACAGTTTTCATACTTCAAATTCAATGTTTTAAACCTAAAATTTAACGTTCTACATTTAAAATTGGATGTTTTACACTTAGAATTCAACAATAATTCAATTTCGACTTAATAATATTTACTTTCCTATAGTTGAATTTTAAATGTAAAATATCTAATCTGGAGTGTAGAACGTTAAACCTTTAAAGATAAACCTTTTCTGATTCTATTGAAACCTCGAATATTTGTTATCATATATGTATACGAAGGTTAAGTTTAATTTGAAACTGTTACTTGCTAAATTAACCTCGAAGCCAATATTATGCAACTACATACACTCATGTTCTAATTATACATTAACTCTAGTGATCAGTACCAAATCAGTGAACTTGACAAGACTAACCCGTATACTACTAATTATTTCACCAAAAATCTCAATCGTCAATAGTAATTAAATCGCAATATATTTTTATACTTTTCTTTACAATTTCTAATTATCAAAACAACATGGTATTTAAAAATTAAACCTATTTTCCATTACACAAAGCCGAAACTATTCATTAGTATTATATAAAATTTCAATACAAAAAACACATTAAAATCCGAATACATATACAATCCAAAAAAAAACCATTACATAAACCAACACATCCTTCCACGAACGACTCAAATATGACAAAATCAACACACAAATTACTCATACGCCGATCCGCGACCTATCCAACCTGACACAATAGAACAGCAGTTAACTTCCTACCGCGGACAGGCACTTTGCGACCGCACTGTACAGATACGATCGTTTGTGACTTACACGTGTGTAGTACACGCAGTGTAATATTTATGCGAGTAGTATTGTCGAGTGTATACGAGCGATTCTCAAATCGTAAATCTGTTGGGGATCGGCAACACGGGCGTGAATATTTTATCACGAATCGGTAATGACAAAATCAATACGGCCATATTTCGTATCTGGCGGTCTTTTGTCGTTTCGCGCAAATGCGCCCCGCCGATTTTGGTGATGCACTTCTTTTTGGTTTCGGTTTTTATTTCGTTTTTGTCTTCCCGGGTTTATTGGTCGTAATGGAAAACTCGCACTACGTGTTCCTGCGATACAATTTTCTACGTGTGTGTAATAATTTTCGGTCGTTCCGGTGTACGGGTCGTGTGCAGTTCGGTCGGGTATCGGTAAAAATGGGAAATATCAATTGTGTATCTGAGGCGTTCGGTTATCTTGGGTGGTAGTAAGTAGGTAAAATGTGTTTCGGTGTTATGGAATTGTTGATTTCGGTTCTGGGTCAATTTTGAATGTGTAATATATTTTTTTGTTATCGAAAGATATGTGAAAATAAATTTGAGTAGATTTTTTCTATTGATTGTAAAGTTTCATTTCGAATTTGGGTCATCTGATAAAATAAATGCACTATTCTTTCAAAGGCAAAACATTTTGAAAAATCGTTTTTATTTACACATGTTTGTATAATATTAATCCAATTTTCTCGATTATTAGCTTGATATATCAACGCATTAAGCAAAGTCCACTTTTATTTTTAAACGCATATATATTAAGAATTTATTACCCTATATTTTATTAATCCAAAAATAAAACCGCTTTAATTTACGAACGAAACAAAAACATTTAATATCCTATCAAAACCACACATCCGCTCAATTCATAAAACTCAACAGCGATCATTGCAGAATTTCCAAATAGCCATAAAATCCGAAACGCAAACTTTTCGAATGCGAAACTTTCCGCGGATTTTTAAACAGATAAGACGTCGGGAATATTTCATACACATTTTTAAATCTCTCTCGAAGATTGGTTATATCGCGGAGGCTCCCACGTACGCTTTATACCAGGATAAAGCTAGAAAACACACACCCTCGGCACATACACACACGAGGAACTCGCCCCAAATATAAAATATGAAACGTATGAAATATAAGCGAAGAGCGCGAAAATAACCGACAGCCAGACAGACAGACGTAATCCGTCTTTTGACGGTACATGCCGCAAAAGTCGCGCGGCGACTGTTTATTCTATTCTATTTATTCGGTTGCATTGTGCTTTTTTATTATTCATCGCTTTCAGATGATAATAATAAATCGTATTTATGTTGCTTTATCGTAATAACGTCACGGACTCGGGCTTTTGCAAGTCCCTAGTTCGGGGACTTAAACACGTAGTGGGAAATGCATCTCTTACTCTTTGTACAAGTTGTGCTGCTATGGACAAACACCATCAATTTGCACAGCTCGTTATTGTTGGTGGATTGTGATTTTATCTAAAATGTTGTCGAATTGTAGTTCGGTGATGTTTTATCAAATGAATTGGATCAATTTTAGTTGAAAAAGATTTTATAGTAGCGTATATTATATAAGTTTTGATGTGTTGATAATATTGTTTGAATATCAATAATTTAAAAATAAAAATTTTAATATAGGATAAAGTTGAAAATCATGTTATATTACAAAAATAAAAAGCATGAAAGCAAATTATTTATGTGTTTCTTTCTGTTATGTCAACGGCAGAACCTGAATCTTATAATGTCCATTTTTTTCAGTCATTAGCAATATCATACTTTATATCATTAAGGATCTTATATAATATTAAAAAAATGAACATTCTTTATCGTCATATAAATTTTCTGCCAAAAATCTTAAATATATATTTTTAAATTCCTTACCGTGTTTTTTGTTCAATTTTGAAACTTCAACTACATTTTAAAAAAACGTGCCTTAAATTAGTTGACATTATTAAAAAGATAAAAATATTTTTCTTCTAATATTGTACATGAAATATTTTTCAAAAACAAACATACATATATTATACTTACTTATGAAATGAAGTTTTATTCATCCAATTTAATTCCCTGAAATGACATACAAATCACGTATAAAAACATCCGCATCATCACATATTCATTTAAATACGTTCCCTTTGACATATTCGAAATTATCAACTCATTTCAACTGCAATGTTACAAATTACTTTTCATATAACATTCTGAATTCGAGCATTCATCGGCGATTACAAAACGCAGTATATTGCAAAACGGTATGTGGAAAAACGATAATTATGCGCAAAATGCAATCGAACATAAATTATTGCACCGATCTGGCCTAACCTAACCCAATCTAACCCAAATTGATTCGAAAATATGCCGCGTACGTACGCAAACGCCGAAACTATGAATATAAATGAACCGATATGCTGTTCGATACGAAGCTTTTAACTTTTCGACACGTTTTTGAAATATGCAAAGGAACGAGTTTCGGGGAGCTACATATACAACGTATGTATGAGGCGATCGTTTTCAAATACCACAATTCCTTCCTTCGGACAAATTGAATAATTATTTTTAACAAATGTATAATTTCCAAATAAGAATTTGTTTTAATCAATTAAATTTTATTTTGGTGATTGTAATATGTTTCAGATATTATTAAATAAAATGCGTATGTATTTCAATACTTACCTTTATGTATTGAAAAAATAAAAATATAACCACGTTTAGTTTTTTTAGATTATCAAAATCAATTGATTATTGAAATTAAGTGATATAAGACATATTATTAATTGAAATGCACATGTATTTTAATACTTATTTATGACTTGAAAAAAAACGACGTTTAGAACAATCAGTCAATCAAATTTAATTGATTACTGAAAGTAAGTGATATGGGACATATTATTATATTTTGAATGAGTATTTTACTATATATTTTTGACTATATATTAAAAAAAACGTTTCATTAGAACTTTTTTAAAACTTCAAAAAATAAGTCACAAACAGCCTATTAAAATTCAAACCCACCCAACCGAACATAACAACTTTCGCAACAACCCACCCGATATTCTATATTCATATACACTCGAAAGAGGCAGCGCGAGCTTTTACACGTATTCGCTTCCGTTGAATATTTTATTAGCTACTTCGTTTCGACTATGAACCGCGCCGTGGATTATGACGAAGAAAACGCGCGAAAAACGGCCGAATAATAACGCGCTCAAAATAAATAACGGGGCGGCAATAACGCAACTGCGTGATAAACCCACCAGCACAATATTATACGGAACAAATAAATGGCGGATATTGTTATAGTGGAGCGCAATGGTGGCGAGGACGAGTAACGGCCTCGTAGAATACGCCACGTCCGCATAAATAAGGAAACAATCGAGTGAATTGTGCCGAACGTGCGCCGGTCATCTTATATCAACTTTATAGGCAAACCGTGTATAAATATGTTAGGGGCGAGTCGAACTGCCGTGTGTGCCTTTCAGTTATATTTTATTGAAGGCGGCCAGATCTCATTTTTTACAGCCGCACAGCTTCGCGCGGTTTGTGTGTTTGTTCGAAGGTGTGGTTCAAGTGAAAATTTTCGGGAAATGTCGCTGGGTGGTTTGGATGGTATATTTTTTTATAATTTTAATATTGGAAATAAATAAGGGTGAAGGAAATATAATTTTTAAGATTTTGATATATTACGGTTTTTGTTAAGAAATTTCCATAGTGGTGCATAAAACCGATACAAATTCGTTATTGATATACAATACTAAAAACCGATTTTAAGGAGTTCAACTATATTTTAAAACATGGGTAAAGTATATAGCCAGCCTGTGGTGCAGCGATACGCTGTATGGATTATCGTTCGTAAGGATGATGGTTCAAGTTGCGGGTTTGGCGAGGGTAGTTTCCGTTTTTAACACCTACTCGATCGTCTCAAATTGAGTATTTATATTTAACCATTTGACTCGAAAATGGGAGTCTATTCTCTCATTGATGAGGCGATTCCGATTGCAACATTATTATAACAATTGCACTAGTGCGTGCGTGCAGTTCGCATGTTTGAGTGGACCCTCTTTCCTATCCCACACCTTTGCACTATTCAAAATCACCTATGAAAAATTACATCAAAAACCACTTACAAATCTCGCCATGTTATCGCACCTCTTGTCTCATCATGTTTCTACATACAAATATGTGGAAAATGGACTAGTCCAGATACCACCAATCAAATGACAACACATGAAAAAAATAGAACGTATTTCTGGCATAAAACCGATTTTGGGTTTTACGGCGCTTAAATATTTTTTTTATTATCGGTATTCATTTAATGTTATCATTGTCCACTGCAGGATTAGGTCTTTTTGATATTGATCGGATGCTCAGACATTTTAACATATGGTCCTATTATTTACTGATAGAAGGAAAAAAATCTTGATGTGCTTGAATATTATAAAAAACATCTTCATCAAATTATCTTAGAAGTTAGGCGTTCATATTTAAACCGGGCCACTTGTTGCGTATCTCCGTTAATCAGCAACAATTGGCGTATTCAACATGATATTTTGAAATTTTCAACAAAATTCAGTTAAATTCAGTTTTCCATTTTACCATTGAGTACAAACATTTTTTTTTTTCAAATTATCCATAGATTGGTTTAATTTTGAAATATAAACATAAAAAAAATAATTATTTATCATTTTTTTATATCAAGTAGCATGCTGCTTATTAATGTTTTATCGCCTTAGGAGCGTTGTTATTATATCCGTTCACAAGAGGAAAAAATAATTTCTTACACAATTCTTTCCCTCACCACCATTCTCGGATATCCATTGTAAGCTTTCATAATGAGCTCTTCCGATATTACATTCTTTCGTCCGCTTTAACGCTTTCGCGATCATACGGGCTCTCGACAAAAAAAACCTCAACCCTTTTAACGCGAAAACCGGAAATACCCGAAAACGAATCGACTTACATAAATTACCGCAATTTATCGAGCACATAAAACACTTTAATATCGCCATGAAAAATCATACAATTTATATCTGAACCGATCGCGTTTCTAAATAAAGATTCCGCGCACACTTTCACTTGAACCACCCGCGTTTGACGGGCCAGGGTAAGTCGTCGGGAGACTCGTCCCAATGTGTTGGCCTAAAGTTTATCGCCGTTTTATTTGTCCGCGAGGGCATAATCCTGCACTTTTATATCCACCCGCGAAAACATCGTCGAGCAGTTATGTAAATATGATTGGATAAAGCGGGCAGACCCTTCGCTCCTGAAAAACCTCTCGAAAAAACGACAGCCGGAACACAGAACGGAGGATCAATTGAAAAGGAGGAAAGTTTCAGGCTGAAGAGTCGACGGCCGAGATGCTTCAATTTTATTGCGCGTTGAACGGCTCGCGTTAACGTTCGCCGTAATGAAGATTGCTTAGGAAAAAGGTAGAAGCCCACACCCGCCGACCGCTTTCTTATCCTGAAAATACGCTTATTGTAGTTATGGCTGTTTTATTTTGTTGCGTGAATGATAAAAGTCGTAAACGTTTCGGCGTTTATAACCCCGGCGCGCGTAAGCGAAGCCCCGCGTTTTTCTCCTTTGTTTCGCGTTCGCCTTTAACAATTTTATTCGCAATTATACAGCGGGGCTGGCCGTTTTCATACTCGATGAAAAAAAAGCGGGGACGACTTGTAATATTGGCGTTAAAGCGCTGAAGAGGTTCGCGGATTTCGTTTGTGCGTTTTAGGGGTTGTTGCTTCGTATGAGATTTTTGCGTGCGCGTGTAATTAATGGCTCTTCGAATTTTTTATTAAATTTTACGAGCTAAGTTTTCTATTGACAATTAAAACTTTTTATTTTTTCGTCGAAATTATTTTTAATTCGAGTGTTCGCAATTTTGCGTGTACGTGGAAAATTTTTCTACTTGAATTTATGCGTTGATAAATTAAATCGTATAATTCAATTGTGTTTCAATAATGAAAATGATTTATTAATATTTTTATATATGAACGTTTCAATACATGATTGCGAATTGATAATTTAATATCATAACACATAGATATGCAAATTAACGTAGTTACTGTTCCATTATTTAGCTTATTCCTAGTCATTACACATGCACTATAATTGTTAAATTCGCAATATCCAGATATCCAGTATTATACATATGTATAAGATAATTTAATGTTATTATCAGCAGACAATTAGATTAGAATGATTATATGATATTTAAAAAAAATAATTTCGTTCAGATATACCTATACATAATAATAAAAATTTAATTATTTTGATATTTTCTTTGATCTCTCCTAGTGAGACATAAATTTATCTTTATATGGAAATGTGACGATGGATAATCATCGTTTCCAAGGGGATTATTTGGGTAATTACTTACCTTCCTAGTATCCGAACTATTTTATTCTACAAATAAATCACCCGAAAATAGTATCATATTATTACCAAGGAAACTACAATATGAGAGAAACATTACTTACATAATATTAAATTATCAAAAAAAAACTTAATACACATCAATTTTTTATATCGGAAAAACTAAGCTCACATATAACCCCCATTATCAAAGAATCAATCCACGAATCGAAACATTTTTCACTCCAGCCTCCCGAACAATCAACTCCCCGATCATTTTTACCAAAAACCTCCACACCCCCTAAAAACATCGAACTCCAACCCGCCTCCGACCAGACATCCAAAACACACACCCCGAATCCGAATTGCGGTCATCCCGATCGCGATAAATCACCCCTATCCCGTTCGGGACTCACCGCGGATAAATTCGCCATTGCAGAAGACGCCCCACCAGGGGCGGGGGCGGCTAATTAAAATGTGTCAAGTCCACTTGCAAGACGGCCGACACAAAGAATGCCACACGGTTGTTACAACAAAGGCTAAGGGCGCGTGTGTGTGTGCTCACGATGGCTAGGGCGGCAACGTCCGCTTTGTAATTAACGCAAACCGCCCCCGTCCCGCCCATCTGACCGTACGTTAATTAATTTTCACGTGGACGAGGTGTTACTGGGACGCTTATCTGTGTGATGGTTTTTTGTCGAATTTGTTTTTGGGTTCGATTTTCAGTTTGGGTCGGTTGAGGATTAAGGTTGAAAATATTTTTGTTTATTTTTTGTTCAATATATTGTTGAATGTATATTTAGTTGATGTATGTATTGGAATAATTAAAAATATATGTATATTGATTTTTCGTTCAATATATTGTTGAATGTATATTCAGTTGATGTATGTATTGGAATAATTAAAAATATATGTACATATATTGATTTTTCGTTTAATTAAAAGGTTGATTTTTTTGATTGTTTTTAAATACTTTTTATAAATGAAATTTAAAAAAATAAATAAAGAGTAAATCGTCAAGAGCAATTTAAAACGAAACTATAGATAACTATTATATAATTATAGAAATTATAGGAATAACTAAATGTAAAACAGAAATAAATATAAACCAACATAAGTGATGAAATCTAAAATATCAAAAAGAAACCATCATGAGCGATCAAAAAAATATTGAACCGTCAGGAGTATAGAAAAAATGCGAATTTGTTTATTTTGACAAGTCAGGATTAACCGTTAGGAGTGTGTATGTGTGTGTGTTTGTTTAGAAGAATGTACACCTGTTTTTTATACATACCTATATAGTGAAAAATTGTAAGATTCGTTAAAAATGTTTTTTTTTTACACACCAATACTAAAATATTGCAAAGTTCATCAATTTCATATTTAAAACTTTCAAATTTTATATGCAATTTTATTTTATGTATTTTTGACATGTAAATGTTCAATATATAATATATTCTCGTTGCTGGGAAAAATAACATTGTTAGATTATTATTTTTAATTGATGGCTTGAAATTATTTTCCTAAATATTTGTAATTTCATAATGAAATTATTACAGGCTATAAAAACTATCAGTTGTTATAAATTCTTATTGGTCATAATCATATTTTAAGGCAAAAATATTTCATAATTTAAAAACATTCAAAATATTTTTTGTGTTTTTGTTTTTTTTTTTCAATATTTAATTTTAGAAATCATGAATAAAAACTTGTTATCAAAAACTATTATTTTAAATTTTTAAGCTGTAATTTAATATTTTTATTAATATTTTTGCATCTATTTTATTTTTAATCAAAATATGAATAAGTGTAATATGTTAAATTTCATATATCATAATAAAAATAATTAAACTTCTCGTATAATACATCATTACAAATAATTTTATGGTGATTTTTTTCTCAGTGGTTATCATTATCCGTTTTTTATCTTTCGTGTACAAAATTATTATTCTTAAAGATCTTTTATGTGCCTTTAATATGTATTGTAACGTTTAAAGAAAGTAGTGTGATAACAATAATAGATTTCTGAACTTATTGAAATATATATTTTGAAGAATTTGTTTCATTCGTTCGCGTGCTACAAATCTGTTCGAAAAATATTATAAATTGCTATATAAAAATACCAAACACTACACAAGTACGAATCGCAAGTATTATATATAAAGAACATAAACGTTATAAAAGTGTTTGTAAATTTTTTCTGCCACAACTCAGCCTTAATGACAAAAAACGTCAAATAAACATTTTGAAATAGGGCGAAATTTCATGCGTGAAATACCTAAAACACGATAAATTCAATTAATGTCTTGTGAAATAGGAAAATTTGTCAAATGAAAAATAATTCGGCGAACTAGTTAAGCGTGAAAATTACGGGCGGTCGAGTACCAGCACTTTAAATATCAAAAAAATTTCCTACGGGGCGTCTAAACACCCGCGAACTTTAAAACGCTCGTATTTCGGAATTGCTGTTTTACGACTTGTGCCCATTTCACTTTCACCAGTCACGACACCAACTTCGGCCATCGGCGATGTACAGAAAAGCGTGGAAAGCGTGGAACACTGTCAGACCGCAACACTTTTCCGTCGCGTGATCGGACGGATTTCATATTAATTATTCCCGATGGCTTAATAAAACGTCTTCTTTATATACGTGCGATGCGAATTTAGAACTATATCGTGTATTGTGGACGGTTCCCATGAAACAAAGATATATTGGTTAATTGATGATAGAAATGTTTTCGTTTGAAAAAAATATTTTAAAGTACAAAAAAAATCAATTTAATTTAAAATCTACAAAAGGTATTTAACAAAAAAAATTATGAGTATATCGAAGAATATTTGTTTGATATACGATTGAAGTATTAGCATTCGAACAGTGTAGATCGAATCGATATATTTTCATTGGGAACGTTGATAACTATCGTCAAAACAGTGGCATGATATCGCTGGAAGTGTATATTATTGAATCTAAGCTTTTCATCACATTTATCAAAAGCGACCATTTATACTAGCACAAACGCTAATGGACTCGAACGGAATTTAATGCATCGATTTCGACGAGCTTCCATGACTGGGTTGTTCGATTTGAATTTTCGAACGAATAACGCTGAACGAAAAATTTAATTGAATCCTGCGAGAGAATCGAATCAATTTTTTATATGAATCTTCATTTATTTTATTTTCATACTTTTCAAACGTTCATCATCATTATAATCAGTTCAGTTTAGTTCAATTTCAATATTGATTTAATGACCCCACCACATTTCGCTTAACGTAAAATCGGTGAGTTCAATAAAAGACGTGTCGCACATACAAATTTTTACCTCGATTCACCTTTTCACATTCAAGTCTCGCATTTATGCAAATCCAAATTATAAATAAACGAAAAACTCAGCAGTAAGCACCCCCGCGAAAATATTCATATAAAAAAAAACATGATTTAATCAACCCTCGGACAAAAAAACCGAAATTTATTCAAAAAGCATCGACTCGTCGCTCACATTCGCACAACAAAGCACATAAATACATTTATTACACACACATACACACAAATTCGACCTTTTGTATACGTCGTTATTATTATGTACACGTGACACGAGCCTCCCGCCCACACCTGACTGACATATCTAATTCGCGAAAATAAATCGGATTTTTTTCGCCGTAATACCGCTACGCTTCCCAATCTGTGCGAAAAGACGCGCGATGCCTCCACAAAAAAGGAAAACACCCATAGAAAAAGAGAATCCTTTCATATTTATCGCGCGTTTTGGTATTCGCGTCGTCGTTGGGCGGGCCTAGGGACGGGGCGACTAGGCCGTGCCTAGTTGTCAGTTTAAGCTTTTTGATGTCTGCAATCTAATAATTCGAGTCGGAATTTCTCTCGCTTTCGACGGAATAGTGTTTAACGTCGTTTGACTACAAAGTAGTTACGGGGCCCAAATCGTCGGCTTATGAACGGCGGTTGAAAGTTGAATTAAGTTTTCAGACGAAGGGCTCTCTGTGAGCTTTCGACGGCTTCGGTTCGATTGGTTCGCTTTTTTTTAGGATATATAAAGTTTCCTTGTAAGTTTTAATTTGGGAAAGTTTAGTTATGTGCTATTTGAACAGTTTATAAAATATTTTATTTTGTAGCAAGTGAATTACGTAAATATAATTTATGGAAAGAAGTCTTAGATAGTTTAAAAAATATTTTGCAAACATATGAAGAAAATTTTCATAAACAATATACACAAATACGAATTTTCTTCCAGATTTCAACATAATAAATAAATAATAACATATATAAGTATACAAATCTTTCAAAATGTATATTATTAGTAGTATGTTCTTCATAAATATTCTATCAATATATTCGAACATTTTACCCCTTTGCAACAATTGAATAGAAAAGTGCCTAACGTGGACACACGTCCACATTTTGACTAATCAATACATAGCATAAGGAAAGCCTGCAGACGGTGGGTGGGAGCACAAAGGTAATTGCACCTCCCAGCTCCGGACATTGGGACATTCTGGTCCCCATTCCCAGTTTTCAGTCCCCTTTTTCCCATTCGGCTCTCAGACGTGGACGAATTTAAAATATCGGCGGGAAAAAGCCCGTGAGATTCCCGCCGACTTTACACAGGTCACGCCCGAAACGTCCAGAGTATCCCATTGTCGTGTCTGAGACGATTGCTTCTATACATAATGTAATATTTATTTTTTTGGTGTTAAAGTTTTTTGTTTGGTTATGAATCGTTGTCTGCTTGAGGATGGTTGATAATTTTAAATTTATCGTGTGAAGTGAGCCTATTTTTCTTTCATTTATTGTTAGAGTTTGTATAAGTGGTTATTGCTTGCAAAGTAGTAATTTCAGTTCTGTAATGATGGAAAATTGAAGACTTATCTTACTATGGCGTGAGTCACGCCATAAATGGATTGCGATTCTTTATTAGTTCTCAAGCTGGATGAGAATTAATTAAACATTTTTGTTCTTGAAAATGGCATTATTACATTTTTTATAACAAATATAATAAATATATCACAGTTAAAAAATATACATTTTATTTTTCATTTCATTAGAAATTTGCATGAAAATTATTATTTACGGTCAAACATTTTGTAGAGTATAATTTAAACATAAAAAAGCAAACAAAAAAAATCAACGCTCACGTTCGCAAAATCTATTTAACATAACGAACATCAAGAATAAACACCTTATACATGAACAAAACCAAAAAGCAACACCGAATCGCCCGAGCAGCATTCAAAGCTAAATTCTCAAACAATTTATTTTGACACGTGCCAACTAAAAAAAAATAATATCTCAATACCGCTTACTTCCACTCGCGCGCCGGCTGAATAAACACAAATTTAATTTTTTCCCCAAATTAAAAATTTCCCCGAGAAAGGCGGGACCAGCACCCAAATTGGTTTCCAAGAGCGGGGCCGATTGTAAACGCAATCTTGTCTGCAAATGTTGATTCTGTTGAGGCCGTACTACACACACACCGACTATCTACAGCCTGCGACACCCATTATTTCAACGAAAGTGGTGGCGGCGGCCAAACAACGCCATATTTACAATCTTTGCAGGTCTTCATGAGACGATTCGAAATTCGGGGATGAGCGGATTCGTCTTTATTTGACGTCAAATATTATGCGAGGCTCTTTGAAATGTTTGCGTTTGTAAAGGTCGAAATGCGCCTAAGGTGGAAGTCGAGTGTGTGAGGATATAATATGGTATTGTGCCGTCGAGTCGAGGGTGGGTTGTGTGGAACGCTGTCGGCATATGGAGAAACTTGTGGCTTTTCAATTCGGCGAGCGTTGAATTCATATGAGAATTTTACGCTTTGTGTGATTGATATGTAATATCGTGGATTTCGTTTAATATGTTTCGGGTTTGATTATCAAAGTGTATGGAGGAATTTTCTTGTACGAAAAGTGAGTTGACTTTGAGTCTGTTGAAATATTTTTGGAGTGAAATTATTTTCTATTATTATATTTCATATTTCAATATAAAGCATAGGTTCACATTGATCAATAAAGTTAAATTAAATTTAGCACGGTGCTTATAATATTGTATTTAAATAATATATAATGCAATTTTCACGATTGCTTTGTTAAATATACAATAAAAAAATATCTAATTTTAGTCGTTACTGAATAGTCTCATCTGTCAAAATATACTATTTAAGTTGCACGTATAATATCATTATAACCAATGTATTAATATTTGTTTATTACATGAAACATTATGACCATAGATAATTCTAAACATAAAAAAAAACTACTAAAACAAATCGATTCTTGCAACGTACATAAAAAATAATATGACACAACGAATAAAATCAAATCGACGTCGCATCGTTCGTGTCGCAGTGTTTACAAAACACAGAAGGACCCGCTTTATTTTCATTTTTATTTTCCATCCACTCTTTATTAATGCGTTTCGTGTACATTTGTTAGCAATCGGTGCTGCTACATATTACACCTACCATATAAACACAACGACTACGAATCTCGTGTAATTTGTTAACGTCACATCGGACGTTTGTCGCTTTTATTTTTCGAGCAAATGAATAAAATGAAAATATATGTAAAAAAAATAACAGGGGAGCAAACATCGCGATATGATATCAGTCCATTTGCGGTGTGAGCGCGAGCGTTTTTATTAACGAGCCGAAGTCGGGAAAGCGAGGAAAATTCAACTTTTCCTCTTCCAGGCTTTTATGTATGGATGAGGGAACCGAGGGGCAGGATAGAGGGGAACAGATCGTGACGTTTTGACGAGGGAAAGGACATCCCCGGGTAAGGGGAAAGGACACAAAGCCCGACTCGTGCCCGACGGCTAATACCCCAAATTAGTATACTTAACCGTACCGGTGACCCCTGTAGTGAGTTCGTAGTGTAACCGTAGTACGCTTGTTGTACGTATGACAGGTGAAAATTGTCTAATATAATGTGTGTGTGTACGTTTACATATGGAAGGAGGTCTTTTAGTGTTTCTGAATGTTGTGAAAATGTTTTGTGAAAGGGAAATTGATTTTTTGCATGATGAATAGATTTAACACGATAGAACAAATGTAATTTTATATTGGTAATTCATTAAATACTTTAATTAAATATAAAACGAAATTTCTTCGTAAAAACTTCAGCATTCAACCCACAAGCTAAAAAAAAACTAATTCACCTAGCTCCAATCGCGTTTACCCATTCGAAAAAAAACTAACTCATTCAAAGCCACTAGCACGTCCCGAACAACATGTACTTCTTGTTCAAAAAAAAACCATTCACCCCTTTCGACAAATGACCCACTGAACCGCACACCATCAAACCCAGACGTAGTGCATTTAGCGAACAACTAGCTAGACTCGGATAGATAACGTCGCCGCCATCGATCTAACTAGGTAGAAGTCCAAGTAGTAGCTTACCGATGCTTTTGGGTGACCTCCTAGTATTTTACGAGATATTTTTGACCAGATTAAGATAACTCTGAATATATTTCATTAAAAAAAACAACTTATTTTCAGTCATGATAAGTGTAATAGTTTTATCCCAATACGCTTTTGCATGAAAACGTTCACGTACGCTGCTATGGGGTATTTTCAGGTACCTCCATGTATTCTGAGAGGTACTTCTGAGAGTATTCACATAGACTGCTATGGGTGTCCGGGAGAGTTTCTGGTGGTGTTCTTCGAGGTACTTCCGAAGGCTTTCTACCTGAAATATGGCGGGGCGTCGACCACCTGTAATTAATTCGGGCGCGATAGCCTCTGGCCGCTAGAAGACGTCATCGTTTGTAACCGACCGAACAAAAACAATATCGCGACAACAAAGGGCCGAAAAAATCGCGTGCGTACCCGTACGTTTGTCTGTCTGTCCGTAGTGGGCGTGTAATGGACAGCCGTGTAAGGGATGAAAAAATTGTGTACAAGAGAGAAAGCTCCCGCGGATTAAAGCTTTCAGACGCGAAAGCTCATGCCCGCACAAAAGGATCCAATTGCGGTAATGATGTGTTGTTTCTCTTTGTCCGCAGATATTCGCCCCCGGTGGATGTGTGTTCGGGTTACGTGCCCGTAAGTGCGCGTGCAATAAATGGCCGGGTAGATTAATTACGTTTATTAATAAGTTGTTTTGTCGCCGGTTAAGGGCCGCTCGAATTAAGAGATTATTGTGTGTTTTCTTTTGAACGCTTGGGGATGCTGCGAATTTGTGTGAATAATATAATTCGAAATTAATGGATTCGGGTTTGTTTGCTTTTGTATTGTTTTGCGTTTACTTTTTCAATATTGCGGTGTGTGAAATTTTATTTGATCCTAAATACACTTTTTTTGTGAAAAATTCAAATGGAAAAACACCCATTTTGGAGGTAGTATTTTTCGCAATTTGTTTGAGAGCAATAGCGCTTTATTATTTACAAACGTCACAAGTTATAATAGTTGCCATTGCAATTCTTTTTTTCATTTCTAGTATTACACATTTTTGTAGTGGTACCGAATTTTTTTTAAATTATGAAAAACGACCGTGCTCAATTTCACGAAACGATCCACTATCGTCCTTCTCTCTCGACATTTTTCACGCAGAAATGAGAAAAAACTCACTGCATAACACGACATAACAGCCGACTGAAAAATTAAAAATAAAAAGAAACAATTATTAATATGAAAAACGAACGACTGCACAAAAACGTAATACGCGACATTAATACGGCGCGATACGGGCCGTGCGACGATAAAGTTATAAATAAGCTTATCATTTCCTGAAAATTTCGTACACTTTACGGGCATAGAATAGCGTAGTGTGAGGCGAAGAGGGTTCGACCCTTGCAAGCAACAAAGGCAGTTAGTTTTCAGCAGTCGTATACCTTTTAATAAGCTTCACCTGGAGTCGTTTTCGGCCCCCGTGGCCCCCATCAACCCCATAATTAGGGCTACCATCAATCATCGATCGAACGGAGCGCTTCTAAATTTTAATTCACCTACACAACTTCCATTGGTAATTTCATACTTTAATTTACTATCATTAAAGTAATTATAAACAAAAAAAATGTTTCGCGTATCACATTAATCATTCATGCTATTTATTATACTCAATCCTCTTTTTACATGGCTCCGAAATAACACGGTTGTAGGAAGAACTGATTATTTTTTTACACGGTTTTTTCACTTTAACACAGTATTAAAATGAAAATAAAAATAAAATGTATTATTATGCCACAATGGTATGATTCAGTGTAAACTGGTATATTTTCATAATTATATGTATGTAATTATAGTTATTAAATAAAAAATTTCGATGTTTTTTGATGATTTTAAATGGCGAAATTTTTTCACGTTACACATTTTTTTTAAAAGTACATTTGGATGGAAGTTCCATCCAAACATACTGATAGAACCTATCTCCAATTTTTATAAGGTTACTATACAAACGGTAGTCTCTGGAACGTATCTCCTTTAAAAAAAAAAGAGAATTGAGTATATTATATTATTGTTTCTTTGTATTTTGATGAAATTTAAATCTGCACCACATTAGACCGCACTAGTTATTACTTAACATTAATGATCGATATAAATTGTAGCATTCAATGAAAAAAATCATTCACCGAACATTAGATAATTGTCACTTAACCTCGGATTGATCAAGCAAAAAATAATTATTTCTATTCTAAATCATATATTCTATTCAAACGTTTCAAAAAAACCCAAAAAAAAACCAGTTGGCAACCCTTAACAGGGCTCCCAACGGTGAGCCAACCGATACCGGGGAATCCGCCCGGGGGGCTCGTAAAACCGCCGCCCCACATTAAGATGTAAATAAAACCGTTTTTACAGCTGAAACGCCGCGTTTCTAATTTCATAACTCGTATCTTCCGCGAGCCTCCTTTGTGTCGAATTACGACCGTTAATTTACGACGCCCGACGTATTACGACGTATGTTATTATGGCCCGCCGTGGCGGCTCGTGGCGCCAATCCGTTCGGTCTCCGATGGGTTAAAATGTTGTAACGGAAGCGCGCCGGGTCGTTGCGGATGTTAGTTGCATCGGACGATTGCAGTTATTCAGTGCAGCCCGCTGGGGACACATTGTCGCTAATCATCGTATGTAAACGTGTTGGATTGTTGGTTGTTTTTGGTTTTTTTTTTATTGGACCGTTTGTCGATTTAGTATGTTGGAGTCACGCGTTGTTACAATGTTTGAGTTTGTTAGTTGTGTTGTTGTAATTAGGGTTTTGGAGCGATGTCGGAGCAGGAGTATAGAGAAGGTGGAGCAACGAGTTTTTATCCGGAGCTGTAGCACGGATATTTATGGTGCTTCACTGCTCCGAATTTAAACGTAACATTGAAAAAAAATTATCCAAGAATTTGAAATTAATCTATAATAATTTTTGATTATAATTAGATTGTATTGATTTCATCATTATTCTCTCCCACTTCATAATGATATATGTATATTATTTGTGAAATTTTATATTAAATATTTTAATAATTAATTTAATTTAATTGGAGCATGGAGCGGAGCACGGAGCAGAGCTAGAACAAGTACTTTAATACTAGAGCGGAGCAACTAAAAAAAATGGTCGCTCCAAAACCCTGGTTGTAATACTCGTATAATTTAATAAAATCACCACTATTTTACCATTTTGAAATAACGTAAGAGATACCAACATATGTATATTTTTAATAAAATAAAATTTTCATTACATAATCAAACGTTTATTTTTGTAAGTATAATAAATTTCCCGCAAAACTAGTACGAAAGAAAAATGAAAAAATATTCATTATAAAATATTACCCATAAACTTTTCGAAACAATCTCTTTCAAGCATTATTAAAAAAAATAATAATTCACCCAAACATTTTCATCGAAATAAAAGCGGAATGAACGTTTATTCACCGACAAAAAAATTCAACGAAACATCAATATGTTATAAACTGTATTTTGATAATGTCAAAATTTTCGGCGTCGTATGATTGATAGTCGAAAAGATAATTTTTATTTATTTTATTTTTTATTTTTTACAGGGTTCATCGCGTACATTGATCGGCTTTGGCAAAACGTTCGAGCTTTGCGTCAATGCAGGGCTCGTGAATAATGGTGGTATCATTGGATATCGTTCGGCAACACTCAAAGTTGACGATCCCCGCAATTAATCTTCTCGTTTCGAATACAACGAAAAAAAATATGTTTAATCTCTTTGGCCAAAGTCGCCTCGGTAAAAGCGTTGAACGCTCAGTTTGAATTCGAAATACGCAACTACAAAAAATATTCGAGTTTGATACAAGGATTAGGGAACATTTATCCATTGAAGAAACTTCGATCAGATGTACTTTAAATTTGTATTCATTCAATGAAATTTATCTTTAACTAACTAATCATAGGTTCACTCTTGTCAAATAGAACGATTCAAACTAATACCCGATGTTAAACTGGCTCGGTCTGTTGATGGATATTATACGCCTAGAGAAATATTCAATGTACACCACCTTCATTTATCATTCTTTTATTATCGTTTAGTGCAAATTTAAAATTAGAATAAAAATAGCTCAAACTTTCAATAATATCAAAAAGTTTTTATTTATTCAAAAATACGAATTTAAGAACACAAAAAGTCGCATGCAACCTCAAAACCCCAGGCATCTTATATCTAGTTAAAATATAATAAATAAATCATAGATTTTCGAAAATCAGCCAAAATATTATAAGTATTTGATTTAAAACCTCAACTTATATTTAACTCAAACCTCAACTTATTATTATGAAAAATATAAAATATTTTATTAATATAATAATTTTCATACTTATTACTTTATGCAAACATTTTGATTATTTATAATCGTTTACATAAAGTATTCAGGGAATTAGTTCAGTTATACTGAAGCACGAATATTTGGAGTTTAAAGTAACTAACTAATAAATTTCTACCTAAAAGTATTACTTTGATATACTTAAGTAAGTTTACTATTATTTTTATGTGTCTGAATAGTTTCGTGTTCGATTTCAGCGCTTTAACGCGCGCCATTAACCGTTTCTTTATTCGGACGAAACAATAAATCGTCGAAGCGAGTTTAATTAAACTCCACACACATACACACACTTTATTTTTATAGTTCGAATGCGGAATACGTAATGACGGGGTACGTATGTACACGAAAAATCTAGTGTGCAGTAATTCAAAGGGACCCTTTTCAAATTAACCGCTAATTGCGAGGCGACACACATTGACGAAAACACAAAAACGGGGGAAAAAATATAATAGGTATCCACGGCGATATTATCAATTCGCCAAATGAAACTATAAATTATTCGAAGCGCGCTAATTCGGTTTTTCGGTTTAAAAAAACAATTTAATCACCGCGCCCAGCTTGTGATTAAAGCGAACGCGACACGTTTTTCGAGCTCGATTTGAATTTCGCGCCGAAAAATCAATGCGATTTTTCACACTGTAATTACGTTGGACGTCAAAATATTGTCGAATGGAATCGAATTAAAAAGTTTGTTTCCACTGTCGAATTATGTGAACGAGCGTTTGTTTGATTTCGGGTTACGTTCTGGGGTGTGATTTGTTTTTTTTGTGCGAAACTTTCTGCTAGTTCGGGTTTTAATTGATTTTTGTTAAGGTTTTTTTACTGGTAACTGGTTAAATAATAAGTGAGATAGTGGGTTTCCCTGCAATTGAATATTCAGGTTTTTTATTGTAAAAAGCTTATATAACGTACATTACAAAAAACCTTCCTGATACTATCAAGTGTTCAGAAGTTTTCCCTTAAGGGAAGGTTTTCTCAAGGATCTGAATACTAAAACCATATTTTGTAAAATATTCTCAGCAACTATACTTGGTTATATGTACCTATCTTTTAACTTTGATACATGCTATTTAGCTTTTGTGGTGAGTGTAAAAGATCTTTTGAATATGTGTATTTATTATTTTTATTTTATTTTTGAAGATATATTTTATTGAAAAAAAAAGTTTATACGAAAAATTGCTTTGAACAAAAAAAACACTAGATTTGCATATTTTACAAAAACATTTTTTTTTAATTTTTCGAAATATATTAGCATTAAATTTCATTATAATAAGAAAATATGTATACACCGCTGATTTATAATATATGCATGAGAAATAAACCGCAGAAACCAAAGTTATCTTAAGTCAGGTGTATTAAACCTCGAGCTTATCGAAATACTAGATTTGCCAAATTTCTAAAACGTTAAAGCCGGCTTCGAATACATAACACCCGTGAGCTTAGAATAATTTCCCTATATCTACAATATAACAATACAATATTTTCATTTTCTCATTGCTAGCTATCTTCTATTATTTTCACAAATAACCAGATCCCAATCCATTACAAACACAATACACGAAAACACACTCACATACAGATCGAAAACGCTACTATTATTCCTTCCATTAAAAAAAACTATCATACCTCGAACAATACAAATGTAATTACTGCATTCACGAATCGATGAAAATCAAAAACACCCATCTATAAGTAATCACTCCGAACACACAAAACAATTGAGCACTAACGACAACAGAAACTATCGATTCAAAACCAATCCAACACACAAAACCCACACAATACATTCAGAGCAAACAGCCCCATAATATGAAAAATATAAATTGCTTCCGAGCCGAGATGCAATTCCGCCCCGCGGCAGCCTTTATACCGATTGGGTCAGCAGTGGTGGGTGGCGGTGGGTGGTTGTGGGTGGTTGTTGCACATTATCAAGTTGCGAATTGAGTCACGTACGGAGGCCACCATTGACGAGGGACCGACGCAACTATCCTCTGGCGCGTTGACGTTGTCGTCCCAGACAAAAGGATATTTCTCATAATTCAGCACACGCGTGTTGTGTATAGGCTGTGGCGAAAGTAGGTTCTGTTTGGATGGAGGATCGATTTTTGTTAGAGGGTTTGAAATTTGGGGGGATTTGGGTTTTCGGGTATTTTTGGATGTTTGAGTATGATTATGTGATTGATTGAAAATTAAGATTAACTTTGACAGGTCGTCTTTTCGCTTATTTAACTTTTTGGTGATCGATAAAAATTTTGGATTGGTTTTAATAAAATTAAAACGCGATTAATTTTATATGGTAAATATTTAAAACTGTCAATAGCGTTCGGTAACGTTCGTTCGTTCGTTAACTCTTTTGTGTAAAGGGAATATTTATTTTTAAAAATTGATATCTATATAATATTTAAGATAGTGCAATAAACTCGATAAGTATATAAACCGATACAAATTTACGATATTCTTTCCACTTAAAGTTATTACATATGTTTTTCAAATACATTTCATTTTTATATACTAAATAATTCAATACATAAATAAAAAAAATTGAATAAATTACCAAACAAACTTAAATATAATACTAACTGTATATTGCAATTATGTACAGCACAATTATGTAATTTTTTTTATCATATTAAAACTACAAATTATATAATTCTTTTTCAAATCTTTGTGAAAATAATTTCCTAAGTAATAGGCAGTGATTTTCGTTGAACCCTTATATAAAGTTTCATATATTGCTCACTTATGTGCCATTATACCACATATAAAAAGATTTATTGCTGTCGAATCGTTTCTGTGATTTTTTGAAAGGAAAACTTATGGGGTGGCATAGAAATGCGATTTCTTCATACTGCAACGAAATTGAAAGCTTTTTTTCTACAAAGAAATAGAATAAAATGAAAATAAATAAAACAACTATTAGCTATATTTATTGATTTCTTATCATATATATATATTTTATTTCAATGAACGGTGTACAAAGTTTAGGAATATAGGATGTGATATATGGAAGCAAAAACATATTATTACGATTCTATTTAAAAAAAAACCTTTTATTACAAAGACGTAATATGAAATACAAAAAATTAAATTATAAAGAACAATATATAAAATATGAAAACCTTTTCTAAATAATTTAATAAAAAACAAATTCAACCTAAGTAATCACATCAAATTCACCCGACCATACATCACGGTACAGTTCGACCACATGACATATTATAAACACATCCCAAAATCCCCGAAGGGTGTACCGTCCGACATTAACACCCAGAAACGCAGGGGCGCCCACGTTTCCGAGGGCCGGAGCCAGGGGAGGGGCGCGTCGAATAACTGTCAAATAAATTCAAACGGAATTAGACTCGGAGCATATTAACATGAAAAATTCAAGTGATTTTAGTTATCGCGCACGCCACTACAAGAAACGGCACTTTGCGGTCCTGCGGGCCTCGCCAGGGGCGGGTGTGGGTATCGGGGGGCTCGCGTGCCCGGGCCCCTAAATCGATTTATTTACATGGAAATGTTTTCAGCGGTGTGTGTTCGGATAGGACCGCGTGTTTATTTATACGCGTCTCGACTTATCAACTTCGGCCCCCCGTTTTGTAGACCTTGACGTTTTCCTTATTTTTTTTTTTAGGTTGTATTTTTTTAGGGGACGATAGTGCAGTTATATTGTGGCTGAAAAATCGTATGAAAAGGTTAAAGTATTGATCTTATTTGTATGATTTGCTTGATTTGTAACTTAACTTTGTTAAAATGATTATATTATGTGACTTTCATTACAGTACAAGGTTATTTGATAATTTTGACGTTTTTGTTTATAAGAAAGTAATAGTTTTTCTGAAATAATTGAATACTAAAAATATTTCTTGCTTGATATCATATAATATCAATAAAACGGTATCATAACATTACTCATTACTTATAATACAATTAGTGGAAACGCTTCCAAGCCAAATCCATCGATCATCTACAATATTTTATTATACTCGTACATTATATTTCACGTAATTTAAAATTATAACATGTTTCTATGATTTATCAAATCAATCATGTTTTATCGTTGAAAAAATAAGCAAATTCAGTTGGCCAAGAAATTATGATTTTGTATTCTTAATTAAGTTCTTGACTTATTACGTGCATTAACCGATGTGTTATTAAATATTGCGATTTCATAACGACGTGCAATTTTAAAACTTTATAACGTATACATTACTCGCTAACACAATTATGCACCGAAACGTCATCGATCATGTACCAAGTCCTTGACACATGAAATCGCTTAAAGGCATTAAATATGCACTTTCAACAAACAAAAAAATACACACGAAAACTCACAAACGCGTCATTACACCGTCACTCAACGAAAACTAATTTTTCATTAATTCATAACTACCTCCGCGGAAAAGCGAAGGACATCACGCGAACCGATGCAATTTTTCATAATTGCAGATTAACGTCAAAAGTATGCAATTTTTGCCGATGCCATAAATCATGCAGCGACATTTATCGTCGATGCATGTATTACGCTACATGCGTAAAAAATTTCCGAAAAAACGAAATCCCGCTACGTTCGATGGACCATTATTTATACGGGACGATCGCTGCGGGTTTTCCCGCGTCCACGCGAAAGAAATATGGTTTTGAATATATGAGATTTATAATATACGGACAAGACGGAGTCAGCCGTGGCTACAGAGGGTGGAAGCCTTCCAGGAAAATGCACGTCTACTTCTTGCGAACGTCTTATATACCTGTGTCGTGCAATATTTCAGACGACGGGCTCGCATCCTGCAGGGGGTGGTGTGGGTGTATGTGCAACTGCTGCAGTACACAAGTTTTTACTATACAACCGACTCGACTTAACTTCGGATATATTTTATAAGGATTACTTTCTTCTTTGCTTTTGAATTTATGGCGTTACAGAATTTACGTGAGGCGAGTGTACGCCCTAAAAATTTATTGCGTTTCTGTTTAAATGTTGGGCTAGTGTGTGTGTTTTTTAGATGTGTGATGAATGTGTTTGGTTTCGGTGACGTTGGTGTGAAAATAATTAATCAGTGGCTTTGTACCATTTGTACAAAGCCGTGCAGCGTGATTAGTCACGGTGCATTTGAATGCGTGCCTTTTGTATGAACGCGAACGTCATCAAATGCAATTTGTATTAATTTAAAATTAAATCACAATAATTAATTCGCTTTACAAGAAATTTTAATTGAATTTACACAACCGCTTAATTAAGATTATTAAAAATGTTACGTCAATTAAAAACAGTAATGTTACATGACCTAGTTCAAAACACGTCACATTTTGGCGCCAAACAGAGCGTGCAATAAATACTCAGACACGTGACACGAGTACATCCAGTATGCGAAAGTTTAGCTAGGAAGAGTAGTATTTTTGTATGTAGGTTTGGTGGAAAACTCTCTTATGTGCACGTCGTTTTTCAACATCCAGCGGCCTGAGATTTTTCCCGCTTTCCCGCGGAGTTTTTCCGGCCCGGGGTGACTCGAGATTTTTCCCTGTCCGTTTTTCCTTCGGCAGGCAACATTATCCGAGACGGTTGCTGGAAGAAACTCGGCAGAAACTCCACTTTTGAGCTGCGCAGCCCTACGACTTCTAAGGTCATGTTTTTTTTTCGGTTTTATTTTCGTTTTTTTTTTTCGGGAAAAAGAGAAGAGAACACGCTTCAAAATAACTTTTATTTCGAACGAATGTGCGAAGTTTGCGCATCCGAAGAGATTTTTCTCTCAGTTTTAACTTTGAAACGATAAACGATTTCGACGCTCGAACGAAATTGAATAACAAACATCGGCAACCTTATAAGTAATATGACGTATGAAAGAGTACGTGATATTTTATTTGATGAAATTTTTCTTTCGTTTTCGGTCTCGCCCAAAAATATTTTTCATAAAGGGAAATAACTTTTCAGTACTACACATCATTCCATATTAAATTTTTTATTATTTAAATTAAAATTCTTAAACATATTCATATAATGTCGCGTTTCTGAAACAAATCGACTCAAAAATTCCACGTAAAATGTATTTCAAAATTTATCAACATCTTTTTGATACGTTCAAACGTATATACGTACACGAGCTGAAATCCGCACGCGATCCTTTTATGACACATTAAAAGCTACATTTCTAAACCAGCGCATCTGAAATGTGACAAGAGCACGTACTCCAAGAAGCAGAAGAAACGAGAAACACACAGCCAGTCCAGTTTTTAGATATTCACGAGTTTCCACGCCTCGTGCATACGCGCAGATCTGAAGACTTTTTGTCTACGATTCTGAAACGAAAGGTGGCACTTCGAAGAACTCGCATATACGTACGAAATTATTCTCTATGCTTTTTGACATGCAAATGAGATGTTACAACTCGTGTGTGCTATTATTATATGTAGCATTTCGTCGGAAAATATTGTTGAACTCCCCAAGGCTCGAAACGTTTGAGTGAAGAGATTCGTCGAAAAGGTGTTTTATTTTTCTTAATTTTAAATTTGATCGCGTGATAGAGGGTGTACGTTCACTGTGAAAAAGTGAGGTTTTTTCATATTGTATGTCGAGGACACCTGGTTTTGACCTAAACGTATGATGGGACGATTTCTATGCATTAGACTGGAGACCTTCGCGCACCCGTCTGCTGAGGTCGAAATATATTTTATATAAAAAATATATGTATTTTGTATTCTAAATAAATGAAATTTTTGATTTCATTTTTGCCATTGAAGCAGAAGCCGTATTCAAATTCGTAAAATTTCAGACTACATTCATATTAGATTACACGCTTCTACTATAAACACATTTTTCCATTCAACTCCAGACTTCGCGAAAACCTTTTCAGAACCTTCAAAACATATCGTATACATCAAACATTCAAAACCCATATAATTCCCCGAACTTTCCATCACTCGAAGCGATCTTACACCCCGAAAACGGACAGATTTATTAATTTTCTCGAGACGAAAGGTTTATCGAGTGTGAAATATCGACCGCGAAAAAACTGTAATGCAACATACACACACCCAAGCATGAAAGCATTGATCTCTGAAAAGGAGCCGAAGGTTCGTTTCAGAGTCGGCACGACCCGAGACTATAAAACACAGATTTCAGGTGTTCCCATGGGGTAGCCGGTCCGGCGATAGCTTATATCTGGAGTACGTGGGGCCAATTTTATCGGGTCATGGAGTTCTATCCACTTTGCAGCTGATATTTCAGACCGATAGTTTTCAGATATATTGCAATAATAAACGTCCCATGGCCGCGCGCATGCTACGCAAAGCGCACATGCGCCGCATATTGCCTTTTTTGTACGGTCTGTATTTTTTTTATTTTTTCGATTTTTATCTTCTATATAAATGATGATGATTTTTGATCGTGATTGCGTTTTATATTCGAAAATGTACTGTCTAGAAATGGTTTATTTAACGTATTGTATCGTGTTCGGTTATTGACTTGGTTACTGACCATTGTTCAATTTGAATTGTGGTGTTAATGTGAAATTATATTATTTTTGATAGAAAATATAAATTGAATGGTTAATATGCAAAAGAGATTAAACTATGATAACATATCATGTTATATCAATTCAAAAGATTCATCTTATATTTTCATTTCTCATCAGAATACAAATGCGAAATTATTTTTATTTATGGCATATGTAATTTAATATTTTAGTATACTTTAATAAATATTAAAGTATACTAGCTATACTAGCTAGCTTATAAGCTAGCTATTATATTATATTATATTATATTCAATTGTAAGCTGGCATATTGCGAAATATAATATATATAACATATAATTAATCCTCTTGATTTTTGTCAATTATTTTTAATGATTACATATAGGTTGCTAAAAAAAATAAAGAAACTATTGAAGAATTTGAAAAACTCCAACAAAACTAACCCCTATAATTATTTTTCATCCAAAAACTAAATACATCTTACATTAAAAAAAAATGCAAATTTGATTATCTCAAAAGTTTCACCACTATTACTATCCCTAAGAAAATTCCACAAAACATATAACCAACAATCAAAAACTCATAAACACACGAACCCCCAACACAATTGCACCACCAACCCAAAAATTAATTAAAACCAACAATCAAACCGGCACCGAACAAAACCGCCCCGAACCCAAAACTCCGACCCTTCCACACACATCCGTATCGATTTTGGCGGCAAACTTAAATATTTTAAGTGCGATAGGTGTCAGCAATAATGCCAGCATTGCGTGTCCGAACGCATAAATCTGCGGCCGAGATGGGCCCGCGCCGATAGCGGGGCCCTCCGACTGATAGATTGAGCCGCCTGGACCCTCTATCTGGGCCAAACGATCGCTGAGTGTGTGTGTGTGTGTGTGCACTTTTGTGTGGGTGTGGGTGTGGGTGATGTGTGCTTTTGTGTTGGGGGGTGTTGTGCCGAAAGGAGGTATCGGGAATGCGAGGTGTTTGATGGGTAGTTTTGGGGTTTTTTTTAAGGGTTTGTGCGAATTTGGATTGATGTTGTTGTGAGATGTGGGTTTGTGTTAATTTGGATATTTTATTTGAAGATTCTTTTATTTTATTAATTTATGGATGAAATTTTTTATTAAACTTAAAAAAATAGATAATAAAAAAAAAATTCCGTCTTTGGAAATATTATAACTTTTATTCCACCAATACATACAATCTAGAAAAAGATTTAAATACAAATAATATTATTCTACTCGTACATTGAAAATCACTTCAATTTTTCACATAAAAACATAATACGCCCAATCCTCTTTTTACACGGGGAGTATGCTTCGGAGACTTCCGTATAAAAGAAATCGTATGGTGACCGCATGAAAATGGAAATCGGTTCTATCAGTATACATGGATGGAATTTCCATCCAAATAAAGTTTATAAAAAATGTAAAATATGAAAACATTTTCGTCATGCTAAATAATCAAAAAACATCGAAAATTTTTATTGTGACTATATATTATATTATATTTATACTTTTTGCAACTATATAATTTTTAAAGCTTTTTATTAACTTGCTTTTTTTATAACTATAATTGCATACTGCACCAAATCTTACCACTATGACATAATATTATAATACATTTTTTATACCAGATCAAAGTGAAAAAAAGCGTAAAAAAAAAAAACAGTTCTTCTTTGAACCGTATTATTTCGTAACCGTGTAAAAAGAGGATTTGGGTATTTCAATTTTCAAAATCAAAACCAATAAAAAATACAAACAATTAAAGATAATTTAAAACATCTTACTCCTTTGCGAGCTTTGATTCAACATCCCTGATATTCCGAGTGCTAGGGGGTCTCATATTTTACGGGGCTAGCGTTTTTGAGCCACTCCGTATAATAAAACTATCGCCCCGTACGATATCGTTAATCGCGCGCGGACCGCTCTTGCTCCGCGCGCTTCTGGAAAATTCGCCCATTTTCCGGCCTTTTTGATTTTCGTTGAGCATTTTATTTTGAAGATTCGTGTGCGGCGTGTGCTTTATGTGCGGACGAATTGTTATTGAATCGTATAAAATAGTTTTATATTTATTTCGCATGGAAATAGTGATCGTTATGAGTCAATTGTTCGAAAATAGTTTTTATTTATTGTTAAATAGTTAAGCATTGTATTTTTAATGTTTTAAAATTATGAATCAAATTAACAAAGTTACTATTTTTTATTGAAAATTACCAATCTGCTTACTTTTATCTCAAGATTTAATAATTGGTTGTTAATTAAATTCTCTGTTTATTTTAAATTTAACTTACGATCAACTACCATATAAAATAAATAATTTCTGCTTCACAAATTTGCTTACTTTATTAATCTAAACTAATTGAAATATTTTCATTTCAATTTGTTTCGATAATAATAAAACTGAATATGATATTTAAATTAATTACATTTGATTTTATGGTATTATTTATTTAAGTAGAATATAATAAGAACGATGATTTCAATAGAATACGCCTACACATGTTAAACATACACTTGATTTTCTTCTTCAGCCCGAAAATTTTAATACCTTTCAAAACACATCTTGGCGAGATTCAAATTAAACTTCAAAAACGTTAAATAAACACAGAATAATTTCACGTGTCAAAACACTAACACGATCTTCATCAACTAACAAACGTAACACAAACACCGAGCTTCCAAATATAAAAGCGACTAGAAATTTTCATCTTCAGCCATTCAATTTCGAAAGCGGTCGCAACTGTTTATTTTCGCCTCCGCCCACGCACGCTCTCGAGATACAATCAGTTTTCATCTCTTGTTAGACCCTCTCATTACACGAATGCATGCAAAAATATGCAGAATTAGTTGACTCTGGCGGAATGGAAACGGAGTGTAGGCTCGCACAAGGAGCGTGCGCTAATGCTGCGCCGCGGAAACGAAAGAGGCGACGTGCAATATTTATCCTGGTCTGAAAACACGCGTGCTGAAAATTAACAACCCCCGAAGATGGCCTGGGGGTGGCGGAGGTGATATTTCAGTATTGTGCTGGAAGAGACGACGTCCTCAGGGGTCCTTCGACGTTCACCTCGCCAATTTGCTATGGTAATAGGACGTGGGTTGTCAACAATCGGTTGTGAGTTTGCAATGCTGAATATTGCATATTCCAACATTATTTAAATGTTGATGAATCTATAGGTATATTATTATAAGAAGAAATTTTTCTTTCTGATACTTGCATATGTTGAATAATTTTCTTTTTGTTTGTTTTTTTAACCACCATAGCGATTTTGGGATACCTGTCGTGCCATGATGGTACTATCATTATCATTATCATTATCATTATCATTATCATTATCATTATCATTATCATTATCATCATCATTATCATTATCATTATCATTATCATTATCATTATCATTATCATTATCATTATCATTATCATTATCATTATTATTATTATTATTATTATCATTAGTATCATTATTACTATCATCATCATCATCATCATCATCATCATCATCATCATCATCATCATCATCATCATCATCATTATTATTATTATTATTATTATTATTATTATTATTATTATTATTATTATTATTATTATTATTATTATTATTATTATTATTATTATTATTATTATTATTATTATTATTGGATCCTTAAAAGTAAAACAAATCATTAGTGATGAATGATTAGTTATTGATAATATAAAGAATTCTTACATAGGTTTCGTTTTAATTTGATACAAAAATTAATTTTGATGCAAAAATAGAAATAATATGCGGAAAAACTATCAAATTATTCTATCAACGAACACGATTATATAATACATATATTAATAGTAGTTTTTTAAATTTTCACCATTGAATCTCCTCACACGATTAGCACTCGTACAGAATTAAATCAAGAAATTTTCCATCGTAACATTTGAAGACGCAATTTAACCGTATTAAAACCACCGCCAAAAAAGCCAAACAAACCAATTAGCCACAATCCAACACAATCCCCATTGAAAACAGCCAAAACTCTTATTGACACAGCACACACAATAGCTTTGCGGGGCATCCGTGCGCGAAAGGCTACCCGCCCCTGGCCCGATCGCCGTCCCTCCGACGTCTCCTCTTTTGCCGAACCTTCGAGAATATTCCGGCAAATTGATTCTGCGTCGGCGACGTGTTTGCCCCGAGAAAATAGTAGATACGAATTTCGGCAACAAACCCCCGAATTACGCAAATTAGCGTTTCGGGAGATTTGCGGCCGATCCGGCTGTTTGCTCTGCGATTGCGGGCGTTAACATCCCCTTGGTCCTATATACGCGTATAAAGGGCCGCGGCTTTTTGCGGCCAAATATTTACCCTTAGGCCCTCACACCAGAGCCTCTCCACTTCGGAGGCCTAGTGTTTTATCTGAAAACAATCTCTGCCGGGGCGAGGGTGGGCGGCGATGGGGTGGGCTGTAACGCTGCCTTAAACGATACTCTTCGCGATGTTGATGTTCGCTTAATAATAATAGATCCGGAAGACGATAGCGTTTTCGGAGTCGTCGCGCCGAATTGAATTTAAATCCGGAAACCGATCTCAATTTGCGTTTTATATGTCTCAATTTTGAAGGCGTACACGACCCGGTATTCGAATTTGTTCGCTCCCCGGCGAGGGTCTATATATTTTTATTTTATACGTACGTGGATCGCGGTAGTGAAGTGTGTGCGTTTTTGGCACGTTTTCAGAAGTAAGCGAATTTTTAAAAGACGCTCAGAGCAAAGTAGGTTTTCGGATCAAACTTGAAAAAACATTTTCGGCGCGTTTTAGATTTAAGCTTTCTAGATTTCGGATGTCGGCGTATATAACGGTCGTGATTCGTATATAAAATTTTTAATTTGAATATGAAATTTTCATTGGGTAGATAAAGCGAATTTTTCAGTATTATTTCGCGTGAAAACACCCGTCAAATTATTTTAACCATCCTCTGTTTAAAAACTGGAATATTTTTTTCATTTAATGGATGAAAATTTCACAATTCAACGACATTAAACAAAAATATATTTTTCGAAATATATAACTCAAATATTCTTACACAAAACATTCTAAGAACAATCATAACTCAATAAAACCCCATCAATCTAAATCCTACTTAACACAAGCACATCCCCTAACACACAAACAAACACCGAATTTTCCAAAAGACAATCACGTCGAATTCCCAGAAATAAATATTTCCCGGCTCGGTTTACTTAGCGGACAGTTGTATGGCGCATTGGCAGAAACAAACCGGCCGCTAGATCAACAATGGCGAACCTTTCCGGAGACCAGAGGCCAAAGACCACGGTCTGAAGACTGCTTTTCTTCCGTTGGCCAAGTTCCCAGACGCCCCGGGCCCTCGTCTAATATTAGCGAAAGGGCGCCCGTTTCCCGCCCTCCCGTTTCGGGGATCTCGTGCCCTTTGAACTAGACGTTTATCCTGAAGGATTAAAGCCGCGTCAAATGACCTGGTCAATTTGCTTTCCCCGTTCATCTAGAAACTTCGATGCGGCTTCTCATAGCCGATGAAGACCCTTTCGGATGTTCGAAGTTGGCTCACACGGTGGGCCACCCTTTTCGTCCTACCTGTTGAAAGTTGAGTGTTCAATTAGTGTTGGATTGCTTTTTTCTTTTGCGTATCAAAAATAAAATTTTATGTCATTGATTTTATTGTATACCAGTTAATATTATACATCTATCTTCTCAATTTTAATTTATACTAATATAAAAAATTATCTCATTGTTAATCAGAAAATACGATGTTGTAAAAAAAAAAATGAATTTTAAAACTTTTTTCGTTTCTTGGTCAAACTTATACGCTTAGAAGCTTATTTTCAAAAAAGTTTTGTAATTCATGATCTGGAAAACGTTACATAAATTACAATATTATATTTTTATTTCAAATATGTTGTACACTTCTCTTACAATATACATATGTTAAATGAGCACTGAAAAATTAAATATTTTTTTATTGAAAATTTATAGAATCGTGGTAAACCTCGATATTCACACGAAGAAAAAAAACTTACTATGAAGACGTAGCAATAATAAACAAATCATAGTTAGTATTGGAATATAGATTTTAATATTTTTATGTAAAAAAAATATCTCTAGAAACACTTTATATAATCGAAAACTATTGTAATTAAGCATAGAAAAAACACAGCAATACGTTTCAGATTTCCTTCGTTAATCTCTATTTTCATTAAACACGGCCATACACAACGGCAATCCCTGCCATACAAACGCCTCCATACGGAAAAAGAAGCCTCGTAGAAAAGAGTCTTCTTCTAATTGCTCGACTGTTGCACGGACCGGGGAAAAGCGTAATTTGCAGCAGCCGGTGGTCGATGGCGGAAGAGCAGAAAAAATCCGCCATCGAGACGACCGGGTGCTGAATACTGCTCAAGTTTTAACGGCCGTTACGTATAATTTACTTTTCGCACAAAAAAGCCGTTTAGCCTAATATATAAGCATTAGCGGCCTTTTTTCCCGACGCGATCTTCCGCGAACGATCGCCGCCCGATTAGAACGGAATCGAACCTTTTTCGGTTGTCTTAACGGGCGTTTAACTTTCGATAGGGATTAATCCTATTTGAATTCGGTCGATGGTTTCGTGAAATTTGTATTAATGCGGTTGTGTATAATAGGTTTGATTGATGGGAAGAATCGAGTTTGGTTTGGTATGTTTGTTTGTGTAATAGTGATGTCGATGTATGTGGAATTTGAATGTATAAAATATCTCGGTGCTTATTAAAATAATAGAAGTCATAAAATTAACGCTGAATAATATTTGCCTTTATTTTAACATCCTACGCGTATTAAAATTCATTGAAACTCCTACATTTTATTGAAGATAAACTTTTCTTATTAATGAAATATTCATGGTAGATGAATTCGTTTATTTAAATTCGCATCACTCAAAATACAAGACGTAATAGTTTTTTTTTTTATAATAAGATTCAATTTTCATGGAACTCAGAATTTCTATATTATCTTCATTTAGCATTATTGAAATAGAAAGAGCATTAATTACTGGTAAAATCACTAAATAGCATAATCGACCCATCCAAAACTCGATGATATTTATCTTTTTTTTTTTATTGGAATGGAATAAAATCTCTTTCCAAAGTCATTATAAAACTTCATAGTTCCAATTTATTTAAACTTATATATTCACAATATTACTAGATCGAAAAAAGAGGCCCAGACGGATAATAAAATTGCTACTTTTATGAAAAATAAGAGGACAAATCGCGGGTACGACTTCCGCGAAGAAACTCGTTATGCGCGAGCTAACGGCGTTAACGAAACTTTACCGCTAACAAGCAGCCAGGGGTTGAAAACATCCACCGACCCCGTTATATTTACCAGAGGCAATATCGCTTTACATTCTCGTTATCTCGCTAATAAAATTTTAAGGTGGCCGAAGTTCGCAGGAGGGCGTAATCGACGCGCCCCCACAATTTAACAATTGCCCCGAGGACTTTCGATAGCTACTATCGTCGAGGCGAAAAATCAACGCGAGAAAAAACCGGTATCCTTTTTTCCGGCGTTTGTTTGCGGTCGTTTTTCCCGAGGGTTTTCCGGCCCGCGGGACTTTCCCGCCGATTAACGTGGGCCGTTGTTGTTCGCTTAACTTTCGCGCCGAAAATTGACCGCTCGTTCAGTTTGAGAAAGTGGAAAATTTTCATTCAATTTGCATGGCTAAGCGACGCCGTGAATGGAAGGCGAACTTGGTGAAATTTCATAGAGTTTTACACGCGAAGCAATCTAAAACTCGTACAGCCGGAAAAAAAATGGAAGAAGGTAAACTTGTGTGCTCGCCGTGCCGTGCTTTGAAGTATTGAATTTTAAATTGCTGGATTGAAGTGTATATTATTAAATTATGTGGAAATAACTAGTAATTAGTGAAATGACTTTTCGAATAGTCTGAAGTTTTATTTTTCCATTTGCTTTTAATAGATTCGTTCGTATTATTGTACTGAAAAAAATCACAAGATTAAATCAATACATTATTACTTTTTCAACGTTAATTTTTTTTTTAAATCAAAATTTTAGATGACTCAATCACGTCAGATTTCACACAAATCTAAACTCGACCATTACACGAATCCTCCGAGCGCATTTTTCAAATCTTCGTGAGAAAAAGTTGAAGAGGAGAAAAAAATTCTAAGAGCGAAGTATAATATCATAAAGGCGAACGGCGGAACGCAAGTGTTGTTCGTCGTTGTCGCCAGATGTCGACTGATCGCGCGCGGCCAATCAAATTTATGGCGGGAAACGTGCTCCCGTCTATTGGCCGAGATAAGCGGATTCGCAACCATCGCCCGGCCGGTCCTAGGACACACATATATGTCCTTGCACTATCTATACATCTTTTATATGTGTCAGGGATCTGCCACCTTTTGAGAAACACATTTTAATCACTTTAAAAACTATTTACTTCATTCTAATAAAAGACTTCAATTAAAATCAAATTACCTTTCTAAAGTATATAATCAAAATATAAAATTATTTGAAAAAATAAATGATTATTTCTATAGAATAAAAAAATTCTTACTCAAATAAATAATTATTTTTATGTCATATGTACTGGCATAATATGTATGGCATTTACATACATAATTGTTTACCTCGATATTTTCAAATCTAAAGATAGAATTGACTATCGAAGAAAATGATCAAATTACATATTCAGAAAGCAGAAATGTATACGCTATTATTTTATGTCTCGTAAAGACAAATTCAGAGTTGAAAATCAGGTTATTATATGATAAGAGATACGTGGGTTGTCGACAACCGATATATATATAATATTGTATGTGGAAATTCAGGGTGTGGGCGAAGACATAAGATCGCAAAGTGAGGGGGTGTGAAGACGAGATCGCGTCAAATCGCCAAATGGGTCATGTCTCATAGTCTAAATTCTTGGGAAAGATATATCGGAATGTATGTATTCCATGTGTGAAAGCGAACATGTATATAAAGCCTCATGAATTTTCCATTGATAAATATTTTGTTTGAAGGTGTGATTCGATCTTGTGTGATACGGTTGTACATTGATGAAGGGATGAAACTATTTATAGCTTAAGCTTGTTCGTTTTGTAGTTGTATTGTATTATATTATTGATTTCTTTGTATAATCAATTCTTATTGATTTCAATTTTTTTTCTATATTTAGAAAAAATTGAATTTGAATTATCATTTGAAATATGTTAACTTTATGCCTGCTGTTTATTTTTGGAAAAATTATTTTAAAATTTTGTTCCCTTAATACAAATTCAATTAATCAACTTTTGACAAAAGCAAGAATTTCATAATAAAATCTTATAGTTAATATCGATAAACGTAAATAAAAAAAATGATATTCCGGGTTACTTTATGCTAAAATAATATTTTTTAAGAAAACTAGTATTTATATTGAATAATGAACTATGATTATTTTATTGAGCAATTGAAATTTATATTCTAAACGAAATGAATATATTAAATAATTTATACACTTAAATATTTATTCGCATGTATGCTTACAAGAAAAGGGTGCGTTATAATGTGTGTAATAATCTTTGGCAAGTTAAATTTGGCGTAAAAGTATCCGCGAATTCGTTACTCTTGAGAAAATTTCACTCTCTCTCACTCTCAACTATTTAATGCTTATCTACTTTCCGACTCATTAACTTCAATTAAATTAGCGAGCGGGCGGGAAATTTCCGCATTTGTAAAATGGAATTTTAACGCGGCAAGGGAAATTTTATCGCTAAACAATAATTAGTTTTGAAAGTCGGGTGCGCGACGCTATCGCTTGTCGCATTACAAAAACGCATTTTCCACCACTTTGTATTAGAATGTATTGCTTTTTTAACTAGTTTCTGAAAGACGCCATATAAACTAGACAAACATATAAAACTTTACGATGGACTTATCAAGATTGTAAAAAAAACACACACAATCCGAATTATATTTCCATGAAAAATGTAACAACTTTTCAATTCAGTGAAATATTTCAATATTGAGAAAAGTTTCGAGTGAAATATTTCGCGCAATATATTCGTTGAAATTCCATACATTTTTTTCTAACAATTCAATTCCCATTTATTTCAAAATTAATATACATATTTTATTAAAAATTTCAAACATACACTTTCATTTAAAAAAATAAAAAATTTCCTCGATCAAAAATTTTCAAATTCAAACCTCACTAAACAATTTATATTCCCACCAACGAGTGTTATAAAATTAACGAAAAAATCAAACGGCTCTATAAAAATAAATAAAAACCTCATTCTGTATGTATTGTGCACTTTTACGAGCGAATTCATAACGTATATGGGGTTATACGACCGCCATAGAAGTTATGGGACGTCATAACAGGTAACCGTGGTGGGACGTCATCAGGACGGAACCGGAAGCTCGGTGTCCTCGAAGGCCACTTCCGGATTGTGTCATCGAAGGACCCGCCCCCAACAAATTAACATATCAAACGCGTTATCGGGCCTGGTCGCGCATTGCCGCCTTTCGGCCCAATTTATGTGACAATCGGGTAACGTTTGGTGGTGATTAAATTTTGGCGATTGTCAAATGTTTTGATTTAGAATGGATTGTTTTTGTACAATTTTTACGCTTCAAATTCAACCCTTTAAACTTTAAATTCAACCTTTTAAACTTAAAATTCCATCTTTTAAACTTTAAATTATGCGACCTTAATAATACTTTCCGAAAGTTGAATTTGAAGTGGTATAAATGTGGCTAGTTTTAAGTTTTGTTAAGATATTAGAAAAAATTGTATTTGATTAAATATTATATATTGATACAATTATTTACATGGTCGGTTAGTTTACAATTACGAGCAACATAAATAAAATCGATTCCGAAACGTATATTAGTGGATTTTTATAAATGGATCGTTTCATACAGAAAAATTTCTATCATTTATTTTGACTATGTTAAACGATCCAAAAACCATTTCGCTTAGTAACTTTTATACAATTTACCCCGCATTCAATCACAGCCATTGATCACGAAGCGAAACTTCAAAAAAAAATCCCCGATTCCAATATGCCACATTTTATATTGCTATCTTACATAAAAAAAATGATTAGAAAAACAAAATTCACTCGAAATCCTTTTGATCTAGCCCGTTATTTATTGACTCGCCATAGAGCACAATATGCGATATTTATTGGCTGTCATGAGCGACTATGCCTAGACGCTTTTACCACCCCACAAGTCGCCCATTCTTTCTAATAATACAATAATAAAAAGGGGCCGAAAAATAAAATACGGAAAAAACACACACACGTATCGATCCCACCCTGTACATTCGGTATCTGGCCGACGGATCTAAGGGCCATTTCATAATTCACGTTATACTGATCAATCAGTTTAAAGCACAATATCCATAAATTTCGCTCGGGCCGCGGGCGAGGGGGTGGTGTGCGCGGGGCGAGACCGTAAACGACGGTGCGACACATAAAAAGTAATCATTCTCTGCCACCGGCGTATACAGCGTGTCCCGAAAGTGCGCAAATGAAAATATCGAAATAAATATGCGTTTATCTAGTAATAAAAAATATCGGGAGCCGGGGAAGATTTTCGATCTGTCCGTGTAGATTTTGATATATGTACAGAAATTCGTTTCCGAGAAAAATCGCGTTCGAATAAATCAAAATTCGCGCTCTTTTTTTTTGCGCCGTGTGCGTATGTGTCGTTCCGGTTCATATTTGCACATTATAATCGACCGCATATTATTATTATATTTGCGTGATTTACGACGCGAAATGTCGGTCGGCTTTTATCGGAATCGCATCTAAAATATATTTATGCGTTTTTTTTTTCATTTTTATTTTATTGCCAGCGATGGCGCTTTTGCGTATACGAGTTTTCCGGCCGATTTTTTTTTATTTTTGAAAAAATTTTCCGACCTGAAAGCGTATTTGTCGGATCACGATTTCGATTAGCGTCGTTAAAAATTTTCAAGGTTGCTGAACTTTCATTCGTAAGGTCATACGTGAATATGATTAATAACTTAATCATTATTTTTCAAATGTGACTTAAAGCGTGCATTTTTATCAGATATTGTTTTTGCGGCACGATATGCATTAATACTACAACCTTTATATTTTTTTTTAATACGAAACATTAAACATTAAAAAAAAATATATAAAACAAATAATAGAACACACGATTTCTTCAAAATCAAACACTCTAAAGAACCGAAAATAAAATGCGGTGCGATTGAAATATTGTCGTTTTCCAAACGGGCCACCGTAATATAACACCGTAGGATCAAACTCCGTTGAACGGGTCAAATCTACCGAAAAAAAATCGAAAAATAAAAGAAACCCATCTGAAAAAAAAAACGCGAAAGTATAAAGCTCGACCTTCAAAATAAAAAAAAAGATCCCCGTCTAAATTACGGTCCATCGATGTCGCAGCGTGAAAATATCGCCGATATCCCGGAAAAGCGTCGATTCGATTTTTCCATTTTCCGCTGCGTTTTTTTCCGTATACACACATATCGACACACATTCGAATGGAACGATTCTTCGTAGTCGGGGTCGCTTTTCCGGGCAGCACACGCGTCCTCGCCAAAATAACGAACGTCTCTCCAGTTACATATCCGAATATATGAGTTGTCGTGCTTCAAAATGCGATACGTCTTTCTGTGATCGATTACGATACGAAGAACAAGTTTTTTTATTATATTATTATAAATTGATTATAAGTGTCGAATTCAAAAGAAATGTTTTCAACAATTATTAAAGTTGATGATCGGTACTTATTTTTAATGATATCAATAGATGGATACAATTCCAGTAGAATTAATGGTTTTAATATCTATCTCTTTGAGAGCTTTCATATTTTGATCACACAAAGAAAATGCTAAGCTTTCAATTATATAAAATATATTCAGAATACTATAAATAAATTTATCATATATTATTTTCTGAAGAAATGATATTAAACCTGATACAGAGGTTACTAACATATTATACTTTCGTTTCATTATTGCATAAAATAAAAATGTCTTGAACGAAAATTTAAAAACAAAAACCATTTATGTATGAATGAAAAACCATTTATGAAAACCATTTGAAAAACCATTTATGAATGAATTTTCATTTTTTTGACGTTGAATAAATAGTTCTTAATTAAATAAGTTACATTACCTTCTGAATAACATAGCACACATAGATGAAAATGATAAAAAATACCATATTTGATTGGTATCATAAAATTGTTTATGATAATAATTACAAAAATTTCTTGACTAAAAAAAATATTAAATAAAACTCTATAGATAGATCTATATAGATTTTTATTCATAATTTTTTTCCCAAAAACACATAGATGGGACTAAAAATTCAAAATATGCATCCAACATTCCTCTTCATAACCATAATAAAAAAAAATAAACATCTCGACCCAAAATCAACTCAACACAATCCCAATCATCACCAACCCCAAAAATACCTCCTTTTGAAATCAATCAACCCCAGCACGTACAACACTCAACAGAATAAACCCAGAAGCATTTTATATATATTCGAGACGGCGTAACGACGTCTATGATTGTCAGGTGGAGATGACAGCGGCGAAGGGGCTTAATGGCGGGCTCATTTGGATGCGGGCCTGCGCCCCCGGGAGCCTGCGCCCCCGCCAGGTGTTGGGGGCCCTGCCTCAATTACACCCGTTCGCTCAAATAACACTATTTTCTCTCTGCCGCGAAGGCCGTCCTTTTTTATGCGTATATACGCGCCGCAGTGCTTTTTCCCGCTCTTTTCGATATTTCAATTTCGCGCCCGGTGCGATTTTGCGAAGAATCGGAAGTGGATGGCACCGGGTGATCCGAATGAATGTGAATCTGTGCGACTTTATTCGGGGACACGTGGACTTTGAAGGTTGCGCGTTTGAAGTATGGGAGGTAGTTTTTCGGTTTTATATTGGATAGTTTTTTTATTTGATTAAATTCGGAATGAAAAAAGTTTGGGAGTGTGTAATAATGGCTGTGGGAAATTTTATTGAAAAATCGGGTAAGCGGTTATTTAAGAAATTTATTTTGTGGGCGAACAAATAATTACCCTAGTTTGACTATGAACACTAATGGGTTTTTCTTCGGAAATATAAAATTACATAATGGATATTGATTTTTTCGTCAACGACGGAACCGTATTTTTTAAGAGCTATAAACAAAGAAATCGATTATACGTAAAAAGTGCGGTTGAAATTTATTTAGTCGGCGATGACAAGCTGAAGTTACGTAATGTGCTGAAAATACTAAAATCCATTAAGTCGAAATATAAAAATCGAACATTAGGAAGTTAATTTATCGATGTTAAACACAATAAACGTAAATATTAATTGAAAATGTGCTGATTTTTTTCGATATATTTTATTTTACATTTCATTAATTTTTAATAGCTTATTATACTTCGATATAAATTACTTATCTTGGACTAATTTAACTTTCGTCACACGACTCAAATTTGATTCCCGAAACAATTAAAATTCAACTACACGCAACGCCGCAAAACGCTTAAACAACCCTCGTTAATGAAGACGCCAGAATTTTATCATACGCCGATAAAAATAAAACAAACAACTTTTTTAATTACAAAAGCCCTCCAACATTCGAATGGGCACACAAAACACAGCGCCTACATTACACAACACACCATACAACGTACAATTACACTCACAAAACGGGATTATCGCGTCAAGAGCGGGACATTTGAAAACCCGACAATTCGCACAACACACACATATTATATTATCCGTAATATCTCCCATGAGGGGTACGAATCCAAAATTCACAATTGCGAAACAATTAAATATTAGCGTTGTTGATTCTTATCTTTTAAATTTCTTCGATTCTATAATTAGTGAGAGTTCGTTCGAAATAACAACCAATTATTTTTTTTTAATATTGCAATGAAATCATATAAAATTTTAAGAATCCAATTACTGAAGTTATTTTAATTATAAATTTTCAATGTGTCTTTTTAATTGATATTTAATCTTTATAAAAGGTTGATGTTTTATTAAATGTCTAATATTATATGAAGTACAAAAATTTCGATAGATATCTAATATTTTTGTAATAGTCTAATTTTAGCATCAAAGATAAATTATTGGAACTTAAAAAAGATCGTGTCCTACAATAAATTATATATAAACTATATATTATATGAATATCCGAAATAAATAAGGGTATAAGTGTCATTTTAAGATTTTGAGATAACATACAACGGTTTTTGTCAAAAAATTCCCATAGTCGCGCATACAACCGATACAAGTTTGTTTTTGATATAAACTATTAAAATCCGATTTTTGGAAACTTCGATCATATTTTAAAACACGGGCGTTGGTACATAGAACGTATTTCAGAGATAAAACAAATTTTAAATTTTTTGGCACTCAAGTAAAAATTTAAGTGAAAATCATGAATGGTCCACTTGAAAATAAACTCAATTTTCAATTGCTACATTTGAAAACGGACACCAAAAACAAAATACACTGGATATAGGGACACGCACACACACGCCCAACTGTCCGTCCGAAACGTAGCACGGCAAAATCTTTTGTCTTTTTAAAAAGCGAGCGACAATGAGCGCATTACGCGCCCATCATTTATTTAACGTTTTCCATTCATTTTTCACGCGGCGACCGCATCATTCATATTTTCAGACGTTTTCCCTTCCCGTATCTGCGTCACATTATTGTATTATCATCTCGACGCCGGGGTTTTGCGATTCGAATTTATAATACGGCCCCGCCGTATACGTTTTATATTATGTATGGCCGTGTGATATTATAATGTAATAATATCATTATACGTCCGCATATATTTGATGTAAATTAGGCGTGTTTTGTCGTGCTTTGTAGCGTAAATGGGTTTCAGTCAGTATGATCGTACGCCCGTTTCTCGGTTCATTTATCACCCTTAATTTTAACCCTTTAAGATAAAACCATCTCTAACGTCGTTAAACAATAACCCCTCTGCACGACCGCCGTCCTCCTTCTTCTTCGGTTTATGGCCGCGTTGATATCGCTTGAATAATGAATATTTTTGAAAATTATATTTTTATGATTCATATCGAATTTGAATCTCATCAACGATAGAATTTAAATGTTCGTAATGTTGTATATTAGTTTGAGACAATCGAACGGATCATTCAATATTGTAATTTAAGCATGAAACGATAATTAACTACCTGAATTCACTTACACGCACATAATATTGTTGAATAAGCATCCGAACACGCGTTTCTAATACAAATATGCTTCCGACCTTCTCAAACAGACTCAAACTCCAACAGATTTAATCGATGAATACAACAACATAATTTCCGCAAAATTCGTTAACGAATCGTTCTTTTGTCGAATTAGCAGCCAATTCAATAGAATTTGCAACTGCGTGTGTATGCACCGAGAAATGCATCAAAAGCCTTTGTATCGAGTTTTCAAGACGTAAAACCAAGATTTCAAAGGAAAACGACCAACTTGAATGCAACATGCGAACTTCATTACAGAAACGAACGAGAGAATGGTATTATTTAAGTATATGATGATTTGACAAGTTGTTCTTAAATATTTTGAATATTAAAATTATATCCGTACATATTTGTAAAAACAAATATGTACAAAGTATAGCAATTATTTACAGTATCGATGGATCAATTAATCAGTTTGTAATTAATCAATAGATTCAATAGTAAATCATAAAACAACAAAACATTTTATCATCTTAAAAATTATTCCGCATATGACTGAAATAATTAAGTATACGGATCCAAAAGGAAAATAAGTCATTATTTTTCAAAATCTTTTCGAACAAACTGATATTTTTATTTTGAAATTGATGTTCAGATTTCAGAAAACAAATCCTTCATTTTTATTCAAATCCAATAGTTATATTAAACTATCTTTTAAAAAATTTCTCCTGTTACAGCACATAACCCGACAACCACCAACCTACTTCTGCACAAATCTCAACACCAATCAAGAAGCACCAGAATCTCTTCAATCAAAACCAAACAAAATTAATGCCGCACAACAACCAAACACTAGCACACTCCACCACCATCCAGAGAACCGATTTCCACCAAACTTTCGAACGCCTCTCGTCAAAGTTAGCCTCATTTACACCCGTTTCCAGTGCACCGCGAGAATGTCCCTCGGAGACGCCAGATTGTGCACTAATTGCAGCACAGCACGTGCAACTAATGCACTTTCGAGTTCGCCGCCAATCTCGACACAAACATCCAGTGCTCGGATGTCGAAGCTCGTCATGGGGTCGTTCCTTTTTTCGCCGAGATCGGAATTCGCCATGGTGATGTGCTAATTAATGCCAGGCGCATCGATGTTTAATGAAATTTAATTGTCCCCTTTGCGAGAGTGGAAGCAGTGCTTTAATCTTGTTGTAAATGGGCGTTCTGTTCTGCAGCACTAATTACTTCCTTAATTATGTGCTCGTGCAGCTGGAGTGATGTTATTAAATAAAGCTCGACGCGTTTTTTTGTGTCCTGTAGCGAAATGGGAAAATGAATCTGAATGTGAGATCAAATTTTTTTCGTTGTTGAACATGGAAAAATACTTTGGATTTTTTGTTTTTCAGGGAATGATAACGTTTATTTATTGTATGAAAACCTTGGTAGTGCTAATTGTAAGCTTACGCATTCGTGAATACAATAGTTTTTCAAATACAATATGAGCTTATATTGGGTCTTTGTTAAAATACCCGCATTCTACTAATTGCAAACAAAACGAGTATAATTTTTCAATTATACAATTGAAAAATATCATATTTTCTGCAACAATAATCTTGACAGTAATACTATACAGAATTGAAACGCTTTGAAAAACAAATATTTGTATTCAGTCATTTACTTTTTGTATTACAATATTGTTTATTTTTACAAATACAATTTGAAAAGCATAAAGTTCAGTGAACACTTTCTTTCAATTCTAATCTTTTCAACATTATTTATTACCTTTCACAAAAATTTCTTTCAACAATTAACCAAAACCGTAACGAATCACAATCACAAAACCCAACAAACACCCTTTACACGCATAATCCTCAAACGAAATAAAGTGCATAATAACGAAAACGAAATTGTCCATCCCTTTTTTCATCTAATGCAGAAATCGCCTAGCGACAACCGTCCTCGGGATTAACAGGATTCCGAAAGGCGCCCGTCCCGCCGTCCGGTCATCCGCTTTATCATTTTTACCATCGCCGTTATCGTCATTGTTATTTTTATCATTATCAAACGTTATTTATCCGTACGTATCCGAGTTGAAAATTAAATTTGCCCACGCACAAAGGACGCCTGTGTATTATCCGGTTTTCATTAACGACCCGAACGGGGCGCGCGTTTGTTATCGCCGCGAGGATTTTTTCTCATTATTATTAAACTCGGGAGAATTTCAATTCTATCCACCTACCCCTCAGCTGTATCCTTGTTCCCTCATTTCAGCCCTCGTCCCCGTTTCAGCAGTCGTGTAAAAGAAGAAACGGAGGCGTCATTATGTGCGCTCGATTTAACAGAAATATTGAAATTGAAAATATATCCTGTGGGAGGGTTTTTCTTTCTACGGGAGATTTCAGATATTAAAACCGACAAGTACCTTTCGCGATGGGTGTGTACTTTCGGCTCGACCGGTGTAGAGCCACCCCTATAGCCGGTAATGGTGTAGAACCGCCCGCAAACCATTCGATTAAGGTTCTCGCCTCACTTGCCGCCACTTATTATTTTTCTGATTACTATTTCATTTAACCGTTCGCTCTACGATGGAGAGGTTTAATGGACCCGCGAGTGTGGTTTCAGCTGCCTATCGAGAAATCGGGATGAAATTAGATTTACGCAACCCTTATGTGTTTTGGCCTAGAAATTGTTAAATATAACTATTATGTTAGTATATAATTGGACATGACTAGCTATATATATTATTATCGAATCTATCTCGTTTTTTTTTTTTTATAATCACATGAGAATATAAAGTACTACTTGAAATACTCATATTTTTATAACAATATAAATCGAAATTTTGAGAATACAAATTTAAAACATTTTATATTTGAAAAACAACTATTTCTATAAAAAAAGATTTGATTCGAATTTGAAAATCCAATACTTGAGGGTTAACATTCATATTATTCGTATTCGAAAGTGAGCTTTTATTCGACGACGGTTCGTTATTTTTATCCTTTGATCAATTACTGGACTAGAAGCCGCATTCGAAGCACGGTCGATCGCTCCAGAAACAATTTTCTAGCATAAAATATGCAAGGATATATATAAAAATATGGAAAAATCGATAGCGCGATAGTTCGAAAAACAGTGCGCCGAAGCGATGATGCAATATTTGCATAATGGCAAAGACGCAAATCGAAATTTAAAAGTGGCTCTGAACTCGAATATCAATTTCGGTATTGCGGAGTCATGTTTAATTCATGAATTCGCGGGTTCGATGTTGAATTTAATTTTGCTTTTCCATCTTTTTCTGCCCGTCGTCGGGGTTTAAATATTCAAAAATTCAAAAAGAAAAAAA